>CM029532.1:4690429-5019277 GCA_017141395.1 Laodelphax striatellus | reverse complement strand
CCTGCAGCGCGCTCAAGTGAGAGACAGAGTAAACAGTCGGGAGGGATTTTTATCATCACATACAGAATTATGTCTGCAATAGTACGCATTGCGTTTGTTCACTAGGTTCATTCACTATCCTCCGGTTTCTAGGACAGTCACAGTCATTAAACTAATGGATTAAAATTCCAACAGTCACTGAGCCAAGTTCTGATGAAAAATCTAGGAATAAGTCATTTTGTTGAGTCATGTGATCTGATGCTGCTGAGTCTTATCCCAAATACCATCATTCTCATTTTTTTGTTTCCTTTGTGTGCACAAAACCTTATCTTCTCTGGAAACTACAGAAACTGCACTCTTATTCTCTTCTGTTGAATTTTGAATTCTTGTAGAAGCCAGCTGGCGCAAAACTGGTAATGATCTCCACTCTTTTCAGCAAATGTGACCCTTCTTTTCCACATCTCCGAAGCATACATGAATAAACTGCCCCTGTGCGATAGTTGTTCTTCATATGTGTTTTAGATTTGAAATTCTCACTATTTGAATTTATTTTATTTCCTTGAGAGAGAAACAGGAGGTAATTTGTTAAATGCTTTCAACTTCTCAGTGCCCTTGAAGCTTCATTTTCTCTGTCTTCATAATTCTTCATTCGTTTTTCTTCAAGGAGTAACTGTGACTTGACAAATTTTGTAAAGTTAAAAAGTCGCCCTCATGCTGCCTTGTAGACACTTCTAACAAATTCAGCATTATTTTATCCTGTGGAAGAATCTAATCAAATAAAAATGCTGCAATAGCTCTATCTGGTAAAGAAAGTCCACACTTCTTGATTTTCTTATTGTAGTTCTGAATTTTGCTCATATACTGCATCATTGACATCTGTAATTGACTTTACTGTAATTTAGACTGGAAATAGTTTCTATCCCTCAACCTCGCCTCGTTGTTACCCTCTAAAAATCATTCTTAACAAATGTCGCACTTTAATTTTAAACTTGAATTTTCAACCCAATACTTGATGGGTATACTATATTTTACGAATGCTGTTTAAAAAATCATAACTCATAACAACACATTGAAAAAACATTTTACTCCAACCATATTCAAAAATCGAATCCCTCTCTTCTCCCACCCCATCAATCAGTAGGGTGGTGATAAGATTTATATCCATCTACTACTTTCTAACAACAGGCATATAATGCTCTATTGATGAAGATAAAATTAATGAGTGTTTTGTTCTAAAGCTGCTAGCATAATACAAACATTTCTGATTTATTCATTTTTAAATAGCACCCTGCCCTAATATTGTCCACTGGAAAGTTTATTATTAACTTTGCTATTTAACTGACAGATTTATTGAACTGTTTTTTAAAACCGTTTCACTTTCGAATACAGTTAGTTGACAATGTTGCCGTTTGAGGGCGTCTCGTGGTCAAGTTTCTGTCCTGTCAGTATGTTACTCGTTTCAAAGCTCGTAAAACTAAAATATTATTCTATATACCGTTGTCCTCCTAACAGCATAGCAACTGGTTATCCATTATTAATATTAGTGGACAAGTTTATGCTGATGTTAATTGCTGGCTGATTGTTCATGCTTTGCCAACAGCTTAAACTAATGAGGAATTGAACTAACCAACAGCTTAAACTAAGAATGAGGACTTATTTTTTAAATTGATGCATATTAAATTGTTTGGAACAAGTGGGATATGAACACTGCAATAAAATGCCAAACATCCCAGACTCTTTGACTAAGGCTAGGCGTACACCGGTTAGTCAAGACAAGACAAGACGAAATTAGTCACGTTTAGTCACAACTCACTCATGCTTGCTTGTATGAAGCGGTACAAAGCCCGTACAATGACCAATTGGTGTGTTGCTTCACAAGAAAGCATATGTGATGCACTGTGACCAAACGTGACTAATCCTCGTGTCTCACTGTCTTCTATGCTGACTAACCGGTATACGCCTTCAACCCAGCGAACTCCAAACTTTTTGATGGCGTACTTGTAGTTCGTACTATGTGTGTATATGGCGTACCCCTATAATACAATTAATTCAAAAATTGAAAGTTATCATTAGTTAATTTTTTTCTAAGTTTTTTCATGCATTCACATCATCACTCTCATGTTATAAAATCTCAATTACAAAGATTTTAATGTATAAAATTACCATTCTATTACTTTTGTTTTCAGTTATGGAATGAAAATTCAAGGAAACGTATTAAAGCATTTATTTAATAATATTATAATCCATATACAAAATACGAAATTCATAATTGTGCATGCAATAAATCAGTTCTGGTACTTAGAGTAATCATAAGTCCATAGATTGGAATAGGGTCTTATAGCACCATGTTTCGTTAATATCATTTAACATACTGAATATATCTGCCAATTACGCCAATCGGCTCAATCACAATAATAATTAATCTGTAAAACGGTCACGATACTGAAAGTCTGTGTCAGGTAGAAACATTAATATTAATTTCGTGTCGAAGTTCAAAAACGCGAGATATCACTCTTCCTCTCAAGCAGAGTGCATCGGCACATCTAACAAACTGGCATAGTTTGCTAGTCCTGCCCCTTGTACCCCTGGCAATCTCTCGCGTACCCCCAGGGGGTACGCGTACCACAGTTTGGGAACCCCTGGCCTAGCCTAATAGTTTCAAAGAACTAAAGTTTCTTTACAGCATAGTGAAAAGTGTTTGAATGCTTTTTGTCGGCTAAGGCTAGGCGTACACCGGTTAGTCAAGACAAGACAAGACGAAATGTGTGTTGCTTCATAAGCAACTATATGAAGTACTGTGACTAAACGTGACTAATCTAAACACCTAGCCTTATTCGCGTGTAGGCTACACAGATCGCGCTACATGAATGCCTTACAAATCCAACTACTCAAGACAACACAGACTTTAATTATGATAAATTAACAGATACTCAGCTCACAAAAGATCGATCAGCCGATAACCCGAAAACCGCTACACAGTACTGGGAGCCCTTCGAGCAATGAGTCAGTGAAATCGACACTAATGATCGCGGATCAACTACAACAATATTTCGTAATAAAGGGGGCAGTATCGGGCCGCAGGGGGGGTGGGGGGTTCTGAGATTTCGGAGAGATTCGCCATATAACGTGGGCGTAGCAGATCGGCAGAGTTAGCTCACATGAAATACTGAACAACATATTAAAAACAATAAACAAAATAGTTATGATTTTTCTTCTTCTTCTTCTTCTTCTAACTTCTTCTTCTTCTTCCTCTTTTTCCACTTCTCCTTCCTCTCCTCCCTCCTTCTTCTACTTCCTCTTCCTCTTCTTCTTCCTCCTCTCCTCCTCCCTCCTCCTATTCCTCTCCAACTATTTCTTCCCTCTTTCTCCCTCCTCTTCTTCAACTCCCTCCTCTTCCTCTTCTTCTCCTGCTTCCTCTATTCCCTCTCCTCCCTCTTCCTCTCCAACTTCCTCCTCCTCTTCTGCTTCTTCCTCTCCTTCCTCTTCTTCTTCAACTTCCTCTCCTCTCCTCCTCCCCTTCTTCTCCTTCTTCTTCTTCCTCTTCCTCTTCTTCTTCTTCTCTTCTCCTTCTTCCTCTTCCATCCACGGCACAGGCATATATGTTATGATTTATTGGGCTGCATATTTGAGAGCGATAGGCCTACTCTCGTTTTATCGTGACGGATACAAGTATAGCAGGATTCTTTTAAATTGTCAGAAAACAGCTGATTGATGTACGCTCGTTTACTAACGTTAAATCAGCTGTTTTCTGACAAGTTAAAAGAATCCTGCTATAGTACGGTATAGATTCTCTCCTGGTTTTTGTACGTCTTTGCTGCCGCTGGCGTAATCCACGTATACTCCCTACACATTACACTAAAACACAGGTATACCAGCCAACGCTTATCACTCTCAATTGGTCAGACGATATACCCTCAAATCATAACACCGAATTTATTAGGGTCATTGCTTTCCTATGCTCAAACTCACTAAGATTGATATCGCGCTCCACATTTCTATGTATGCTACTCTGGAGCATGTAAATTGGGAAATAACACTCTTGAGTTGTGGCTATTAATAATGATAACTGAGCCCTGATCCGACTCCGTAGCGAGTACCAAACGTAGTATACATTAATAACTCATCAAACTTTCCAAGCTGGTATTTTTATCGCCGTGAAAATCGCTAATACGAGTACTATTTGAGAGCGCTTGTTTTGTTAGTAATCTGTTCGGTCTCTTACTTAAGGCTAGGCGTACACCGGTTAGTCAAGACGAGATTAGTCACGTTTAGTCACAGTACTTCACATAGTTGCTCATGAAGCAACACACACTGATTAGTCATTGCATCGGTGTGTGCTGCTTCATAAGCAGCTATGTGTATAACTGTGACTTAACGTGACTAATCTCATCTTGTTTTGTCTTGACTAACCGGTGTACGCCTAGCCTAAAGGTACATCATTAGCTTTAGCTGAGTTGAAATTACCTACACTAAAAATTGAACTCTTCACTAAAATTTGAACTACACTAAAATTGAATAATTGAATAATGAATTATTTCATATTTGTGCATTTCTATGACAATGACAATCTTTCGAGGACATTCCTTTTAAGGGAATTTTTTATTTGAGCCAGCTTGTAGAAAGTAGAATACCTTAATGGTACACTGGGATCTCTATTTTTGGGATACTCAGTACGGGAACTTATGTTTTCAAGTTCATGTAACTTCGCCCATGAACTTGCTGTGGTGATGGGAATGGAATGGAAGACCTTCTCTAATCCAGAATGGCAAGTTTCAGTATTGTAAATTCTTTTCATTCGCCAGTCTATGTCTATCCCTCCCATATCGACTTGCGGTAATGGAGATCAGACCCTCACTGATCGAGAATGACAAGTTTCAGTTCTTGAAACGCTATTTCAGTTATTGCCAGTCCCACGGCTAATTGATTGATGGCCTCACATTTTGCGCCAATAAATGTCGTTGGCGCATGAGAAACGGCGCATGAGAAACTGAAACCTAAACCTTGGAATCAATATAAATGCAATATAAAGCAGCTATGTGAATTACTGTGACTAAACGTGACTAATCTCGTCTTGTTCTTGTCTTGACTAACCGGTGTACGCCCAGCCTTATACTGTAATATTGATACTTGTGGATAACTATCAGTTACAAAATAAGAAGAGAATGTCCAGTGTGTGTGTATGTATTTAGCATAGTGAAAAAAATCACAACATTTACAAAGATTGTAAGTATGTGTTTAGCATAGTGAGAAAACCCACAGCAGTTGAAAAGGTTGTCAATGTACATCTCAATAACACAATTAAAATGCATTAAAAATATATTTTTTAGAGGATGATGCATGTATACGAGTCCAATACCTGTTTTTTCATTCATTGAGTAAAAAGTTACCGATTAGTCTGTTTATTGATCCTGTGTGGACGATAATTTTTAGAATAATTTCATTCTTTGGAGTCTGTATTTCATGAAATCCGAGTTTTCTATTCTTCCTATGTTACTGAATAATTATTCCATCTCTTTAAGTTATACTGTGATACTTTTCAAAAACACATCAAGACTTAGAAAAATAATTCGAAATTAGTTTTGTTAGTTTTGATTTTAAAAACTAATGGATTCGATTACAAGCAGCGAATCGATGCTATTGTCATCAGATGGATCATAATGATAAATTTAACCGAATTTCAGTTGTTTTGTAGGGCAATCTCAAGGTGTTTAGGATAAAATAATCATAATTATTCTTACATCTTTCATTCTATACATCTTGGGGTAATCCTACTACTCGGGTAAACCGATTTTGATACTCGACAGTGCTCAACTTGAAAATTTAAGTTTGTATTGAAAAATATACAAATAGAATATGAATGAGAGAGGCAAAATAAAATTAAATGACGATCTCAAAGTCTTATTGAATCACAGTATTAGTAGAATCATTTATGAAATACCCGAGTGAAACAATTCAACTAGAAATATTCTACTATGGAGAAATAAGTAGGAAAGGCATTTAAGAAAGGAAAATAAATGTTAACGTTTCAAAGGTAAAAAAATAAAAGTCGATGGAGCCCCTCCTTTCAAAACCGCCCTTGCCTTTGAAACAAGCGGGGTGACGTTTCAAAAATAATGTTTATTTAACAGACATTCAAAAGACAATATTATACAACAGTAACAGCACATACCGTTTTAAATGTTGTGTGAATAAGTTTCGAAAGGGCGTGTCTCACCATAAAAGACAGGGTCGCAGGTTATATTTTAGAATACATTTCATAATAAACAGCTCAGAAACATTATTTGTCAAGGGGAGAATAGCGTGGTGGACTCAGCTTTCACGAGCTGTGTGCTACTAAAATTACAACTGCTGATTGAAATATGTGAGTATCCAAGTCAGACATCTCCCGTTCGTAAATTCTTTGTCGGAAGCTTAATGGTCGCCACGGTGTATAATATTCTTTCCAGCTCCACTTAGACCTGTAGATCAACTCTGCGTTTAATTATTATATATTGTGGGCTGGAGTTGGAGTCTGTTTATTCGCTCAGGTGACACTGCAATTTGAATTATGCACTGCTTGCAATAAATAAACGCATTTAGAAGCGAGTTACGCAAATCGCCGACTGTTATTAATACTTTTTTCATTTTTATTTCGAAGATGTCAGGGCGAGTGTCTCATCCATTAGCAAGATTTAGAGTCCATTAAAGTTTGAATGTGCGCCGTATAAATTATGGGTGAGTTTTATAATAATAATTATCTTAATCTCCGGATAGGTACCGAGACAGCTTTTAAACAGCTCTGGTCAGTCAGCAGCGATGATTCTCCGACTGTCTTTCTTACAAGTGCAACAGGTTTCAATGATTTTCCTAATGTCTTCTGCTGCTGCAGTAGTTGTAGGCAGCCTCAATTGACTCAATTTGCATTGCATATTAATTGGTCTACAAAAATACTGCGCTAGATTCCTCTACTGTGCGCAAAGGTTAACGTCTATCGCGACAAATATGTAAACGAGGACGATCGCTTATATTTATTGCCTCACGGGCCCAATAGCAAGCAAACTATCGTTTTAAATATCCCGATTGAAACATAGTACCTAACAGAATTTGTAGGTATGCGCATTTATATATTGATATCCAAGGATTTAGCTTTGAGTCATATGCCGTTTTCTATGCGCCAACGACATTCATTGGCGCAAAATGTGAGGCCATCAATCAATTAGCCAGCACTGGCAATAACTGGAAGAAAGTTTCAAGAACTGAAACTTGGCCATTCTCGATCAGTGAGGGCCTGATCTCCATCAGCGCAAGTCCATGGGAGGGAGAGACATATACTGGCAAATGAAAGAATTTTCTATACTTAAACTTGCCAGTCTGGATTAGAGAAGGTCTATCATTCCCATCACCACAGCAAGTCTAAGGGAGAAGTTTCAATAACTTGAAGTTCAACATAAGTTCCCGTACTGAATATCCTAAGGGAAAAAATGAGTATCCCAGTGTACCATTGAGGTATCTTCATTTACGTTGTCTAAAACCAAAAATTCCCTTTAAAAGGAAAGTCCGAAAGATTGCTGTCATAGAATGCACAACACACACACACACACACAATAATACAATATGAAATAATAATTGATAATTCAATCATTTTAGTTCAATTTCAGTGTAGGTACTCAACTTCAGCTGAAGCTAATGATGTACCTTTAGGCTAGGCGTACACACGGGTTAGTCAAGACAATGACAATGATCAAGACGAGATTAGTTGCAAAATTAGTCACGCCTAGTAATTCAACACTAATCGGTGTGTGTTGAATTCTGAGCACCTGCACACAGACGCAATGACTAATCGGTGTGTGTTGCAGCTATGTGAATTACTGTCTTGACTAATCGGTGTAAGCCTAGCCTTAAGGTATTCTACTTTCTACAAGCTGGTTCGAACCAAAAATTCCCTTAAAAGGAATGTCCTCGAAAGATTGTCATTGTCATAGAATGCACAAATATGAAATAATTCATTATTCAATTATTCTGAGTTCAATTTTTAGTGTAGGTAATTTCAACTCAGCTGAAGCTAATGATGTACCTTTAGGCTAGGCGTACACCGGTTAGTCAAGACAAGACAGACGATTATTGCCGTTTAGTTTCAATAATTCACATAGTTGCTTATGAAGCAGCACACACAGACGCAATGACTAATCGGTGTGTGTTGCTTCCCAAGCAACAATGTGAAGTACTGTGACTAAACGTGACTAATGTCGTTTTGACTAACCGGTGTACGCCTAGCCTAAAACGTAATACTGATTTTTAGATTGCAATCATATAATTTTTTTTCATAAATAAATTTATAATGAAAATTATAGTCTTCTTGGTTACGTATGTGAAGGATATCACTACAAAAATAATCACAAATCCATATCATTGATCTAGATACTACTAAGACAAAAAGACTTCCTATAACATATTATATCACTATCCCATACCCAGACTGCAACAATCTAGATTTAGATGCTTTCTCTGCACGATTGTATTTTATTAACCTATTATAGATAAAGTAATGCACTGGAGACGGCTCGACCTGTTAATGGAAAATGGAATTCACCATGTGCGATTTCTTGTGGACGGTCAACTGTCCTCCTCCAAGATGACTATTAGTCTTCACTAATACTGTATTTAGTCTGCCAAATACTATATCTAGTCGCCACTGATATCTGACTATTCAGCATACTATTGCCAATACGGCTAGTGCGTACGAACCGTTGTCAGAGCGTACAAAACAGGACAAGATTAGTCACGTTTAGTTACACTGTAACTCGCTCACATACTGCTTAAGAAGCAACACACCGATTAGTCATTGCATCAGTGTGTGTACTTCATAAGCACTACACTGTGTGAAGTACTGTGACTCCTGGCGGCGAAGCACCATCGCAACATCGCAGCACAAACGGTGTACGGCACTAATCTAATGTCTGTTTTGTCTTGACTAACCGGTGCCTTGGTCAGCCCAATGGTTTCAAAGAACCAAAGTTTCACAGCATAACAAAAGTGTTTGCTTTTTAAATGGTTATAATAGGCGTATACCGAGTTAGTCAAGACAAGACAGGATCAGTTAGTCACGTTTAGTCACAGTAATTATTATAGTTGCCATGAGGCTGTTACACCGATGCAAATGACTTATCGGTCAAGCGCCTCACAAGCAAATTCATGGAAGTACCGTGACAAAACGTGACTAATCTTGTCTTGTCTTGTCTTGACCAACCGGTGTACGCCTAGCCTATTAGATCTAATCCCTACTGATACTATATATTTAGTATACGTATTTATCAACACATATCAAGCGACCTGACGTATTGCCTCTTCTAAAGCAGGGATTTCGTTACTCAGGCTCCGCAGCCGATCTCGACACGACCAGTTATACGGCGGACACCCGCAGTCCGGCACCCCACGTTTTCGAAGGCCATGCGTATACACCCCAGCGGGTGCATATGAACAATGGTGCAACAGACTCAAGTTCAAAACTTATATTTCGATATTGTAATTCGCCAGTTTTAAGCCCTTTAATCTCGTGACTATTATTGTTCAATTTGATGTTATCAATACCCATCGGATAACGGCCTTCGAAGGCAGTGTGTGTGGGATTGCCCATACCGCGAATTTGTCCGCCATCATTGTAACAACACCATGGTCGTGTCGGGATCGGCTGCGGAGCCGCAGTAACGAAATCCCACCTTTACGTCTCTAACTGTTAGAGACGGCAATGCCTGATGGTACTATATTTAGTCTTTGCCAGTACTATATCTAGTGTCCACTGCTACTGTATATAGTCAGACGAGCGCGTGTTCAGGTTGGAAGAGCACGGTCACCCATTGACACAATAATTACGGCGGTGAGAAACCTTAAACCTTAAAAGGTGGCGGCGGTATCCAGTATACTGCGATTGGTTTATCTATTATGGGCCTTCTTGTTGAAATCTAATTAAAGGTGGAGAAAGATCCGCTTCGGGAAAGTTGTCGCTTTGTAGTCTCGACGACTTTTTCTCAGATTTATTAAAACGTTCGCTACGGCGGTCGTGTTCTGAAGAGTGAATGAAATGCATTCCGAATGACCGGGTTGGTTGGTCTCTCAAGTTTGGGTACACACGAGCGACAATTAGAACTGCAGACTAAGGCACACTGGTTATTCATAAGACAAGACAAGAGAGATTAGTCAAGAGCGAATAATAGTAATTCACATAGTTAGCTAACGAGCCAAACACACAACCGATTAGTCATTGCATCGGTGTGTGCCGCCTTCACAAGCAACCATGCGGAATTACTCAACCGAACGTGACTAATCTCGTTCTGTCTTGTCTTGACTATCTCGGTTAACGCCTAGCCTATCGCAGGACGAGATAGTAGACCATACAGAGACAAAAAATAATGAATCTGTAGTAGCCTACACACGTTGCGGATGCTATGCAGTCAGCTGTGATCATTCCGATTTGTCAGTACTACAGAGAGTGTATAGTACAGGATTCTTTTAAATTGTCAGAAAACAGCTGATTGATGTACGCTCGTTCACTAACGTTAAATCATCTGTTTCCTGACAAGTTAAAAGAATCCTGCTATAAGAATGTGGACATTACATGTCACACTTTTGATTGGTTAGCTCAGACAAATCCACCATACTTTTGCCAATTCCCATAAGATTAGCATTGAAATTAAACACAAATTATATGTTATGTTGAGTTATCTACTTTCTAAACTCAAGCAATTTGCCTGTTAGTAGTTATTTATTAGGCGTAAATGGTAGTCAAGACAAGACAAGATTGGGGATTAGTCACGGATTTAGTCAATAGTACACATAGCTGTAGCTGCACACATTGACGCAATGACTAATCGGTTCAGTGTCTGCTCATACAAATCTGCGTGAAGTACCGTGACCAAACGTGACCATATCTCGTCTTGTCTTGTCTTGACTAATGCCGGTGTACGCCTAGCCTTGGCAAGCAATAGTTTGCCAAAATTATTGTCCGGGAGGATATTTAATGTTTGATAGTTAGACCGGTATACTCAAGTTATGACAAGATTTGAGATTAGTCACGTTTACCATACATAGTTGCTTGCGAAGCAGCACACTGATGCAATGACTAATTTGGTGTGTTGCTTCACAACCAGCTTATGTGATAAGCATTACCGTGACCAAACGTGACCACTGTTCTTGTCTTACCCCGACTAACCGGTACGCCTAGCTTTAGGCACAGCTTCTTCAAACGCATAAGCACGCTCTGTTTTTATTACCGATAGGTCAGCATAGATCCACCATCACACCAATAATTCTGACCAATCAGAAGCTAGAACGTCTCAAACATACTGGCCAATGAGAGTGGTCTTTGAATTCGGAGCTGCACTTTCAACTCCAACTCTCCTATTGCTGTTTATTTGTTCTTTTTAACAAGGTTATTAGAGAAAAGGTTGAACACTCACTGCTCTAGGGTGCAAAAGTGTAGTGGAGTAGCTGTGATTTTTCATTCATGTGACGTCAACTGCGGTCCGCTAAGTATCATTCTATTATCAACAGCTGATATTATCAAAACAAATGATTAAAATGACGTCAACTGTTGCAGCTTGTCTTTATTGTACAGCTAGTTTTAGCGGTTTTATCGCAGTTTAGGAGTTTTTCTTCAAAAACATAACGATGAATTTCTTGTAATCTCCTATATTTTATCGATAATAATATTATTAATGAAGAATTGATTAATATGAATTCGTAACAACATGCGAATTTACAGTTAAAAAAATATCATTATGAGGTGAACATAAATAGTCTAATAATATATATTTTTTGAGGGTGATGCCCATGAGCTCTAGGCTTGTGCGTGGGTAATGAGGAGGGGTGATGATAGATGACGACTGTTTTTAGGCAGTCGGGACCGAAGGCTTTTCGTCTCCTCCGGAAGACGGGAATTTGAATACGATAATATTATATAATTGCTCTATTGTCACTAAAGTGGTCAACATTGGCCATCCACCATTTGACAATAAATGATACATAATTCAGGGTGCGGAGTCTGCCGCTACAACATGGTCAGTTGACAGCTTTCCTTAGAAGGAGCCCGCCGCAACCCAAGATTAGTATATAAAATATATAGATAAGTATGAACCTGGCCTTACATAATACGGACCTGCGTCACTGCAACCTTTGCCATCCTTCTGAGAAGACCGGCTTGTCAGTGTGTAGAAACATCTGAAATGTCAATGTCTGGCGACAACCAATTAAACTCAATCCTGTGATGCCCCTGCAATTGACGGGGTAAACGTTGGTAGAGTGGTGTCAGTTTGTGTTCTCTTTGAAAAGATTGTACTTTCTCTGGAGCCGTTTGAGGAGTTTGTATACTGTATAGCAGGTTTCTTTTAAATTGTCATAAAACAGCTGATTGATGTACGCTCGTTTACTAACGTTAGATCATCATTGTGGATATCATTAATCGGTAGCATATCCATACACTTATTTTTCGGGCATGCATTTGAAATGCTTCATTTCCTCTATAAGGCTAGGCGTACACCGGTTAGTCAAGACAAGACAAGACGAGATTAGTCACGTTTAGTCACAGTACTTCACATAGTTGCTTATGAAGTATTAGTCATTGCATCGGTGTGTGCTGCTTCATAAGCAGCCATGTGAATTACTGTGACTAAACGTGACTAATCTCGTCTTGTCTTGTCTTGACTAACCGGTGTACGCCTAGCCTAATGCTTGCCAAGTAGCCCCTGTCTCGCCAAGAGGCAATTCTTCATAAACGATCAGTCCGCTAAGCTGCGAGTACTATTACAAAAGCCGGTGCCTCAGATCTCAAAGAACGGCGTACTCTTTATAGCACACCAAAGTACTGCTCATAGGACGAAATACAATATACTTTAGCAGCTAAGAATTTACTTTTACCGCTGCTGGAACTGTTACCAGTTACTTTTCTGATTTATTTTCGTTAGCAGAAACTGTAACAGTTAATCCTTCTGATTTATTTTTGTTACCCAAGACTTTACTGTTATTATATCGTCAGCATACAGTCAATATTGGAACTTTCTATACGATAACGTGTATCGTCCCAGCTTGCTGTTAGGCCTACTACGGTTTCTAAACCAGTGTACAGCGTATATCTGGCAGTCAACTTATTATCGCAGTGTGTAATGAATTTGAATTGATCGCATAAAAAGTAGCCCGTTCCATATTGAAAATGGAGAGCCGATTTTCGTCCACCGTCATGTTGCTGATAGAATGCTATTATCTTGTTAATTTATCGTGAGAGACGCAGAGCGAGCAAAAATAGACCATGGGCAAATATATTCGGGTATTACATAGAGAGAAATAGTGTCACTATTCTTCTTCTTCATCTTTCTTCTTCATCTTCATCTTCTTCTTCTTCTTCTTCTTCTTCTTCTTCTTCTCTTCTTCTTCTTCTTCTTCTTCTTCTTCTTCTCCTTCTTCTTCTTCTTCCTTCTTTCTCACCTTTTCTTCTTCTCTTCTTCTTCTTCTTCTTCTCTCTTCTTCTTCTTCTTCTTAGCTTCTTCTTCTTCTTCTTCTTCTTCTTTCTTCTTCTTCTTTCTTCTTCTTCTTCTTCTTCTTTCTTCTTCTTCTTCTTCTTCTTCTTCTTCTTCTCTTCTTCTTCTTCTTCTCTTAGCCTCTTCTCTTAGTCTTTCTTCTTCTTCTTCTTCTTCTTCTTCTTCTTCTTCTTCTTCTTCTTCTTCTTCTTCTCTTCCTCTTCTTCTTCGTCTTCCTTCTCCTTCTTTCTTACTCTTTTCTTCATCTTCATCTTCTACTTACTTACCATGCAGGATTATTGT
This sequence comes from Laodelphax striatellus, assembly GCA_017141395.1. Classification (NCBI taxonomy): domain Eukaryota; kingdom Metazoa; phylum Arthropoda; class Insecta; order Hemiptera; family Delphacidae; genus Laodelphax; species Laodelphax striatellus. The sequence continues at coordinate 5,005,511 of CM029532.1, read as the reverse complement.
ATTTCTTACTTCATGCTCTGTGTAAACATCATTAACATTCAACTTTTTCTCCATATTCTACTGTAATTCTGTGTCATTTTTCACTGTTTTATTCTTCTTCCTTATCTTTTCTCTTTCGTTGTTCATAGTATTCTATCTCCATTTCCTTTCTCTTATTCTCAATGCACTGCACACTGATAGTTGCATACTGTCATTTCAAAACTGTTTCATTTTAATAATCCCCTTCAAAGAAACCGGATACTACCATCACAGCACCAATTGCAGTATTGCTGCCTGTCGATTGGAAAATTCGAAGGTATTCGATTGCAATCCCGTTTGCTGATTCTACAGATGAAGGATTCAAATGTTTTTAGAAGCATAATTGATAATATCCAGTAAAAGACTAATATCGTTTATTCATCAGTGGTTTAAACCAAATTTAATGAAGTAAATATTTTTTACATTGGTACAATAAGAAAGTGAGTGAATTGAGTACGCACTTGTAAAAACAGACTACTCACTACCTCAGAAAAGAATTATGTCTGTAACCTCAAATTACCTTCTGCTAAAGCTATTTTGTTCTGGAAGTTGGTGAAACACTAATCCTAAAATATGGAAGCTTAACCCACAAATATATCGAACTTGAAAATTTTAAAGAATCTTGTTGATATACAATGAATCAAGCAATGTCTTCTGACTTCAAAAAAATTTAAATGTTGATGTTTAAAACATCGATATTTTCAGAGCAAACTATCGATGCTTACTTGCTGCCACGCTGGTCTCTTCATAATAATGAGGTCAATTAATCGCGCACGCGTATAGCAGGATTCTTTTAACTTGTCAGAAAACATCTGACTTAACGTTAGTAAACGCAGGTACATCAATCAGCTGTTTTCTGACAATTTAAAAGAATCCTGCTATACCTACATCAAGCAGCTGTACTTGATTTTCACTTCTCATCCCACAGAATGGAAACAACTTCATTAACTTCGAACGAATGAAAGGTATAAAGACGAATTAGGATGAAGAAGCAGGAGGTAAAAAAGTTGAGGAAGCAATGTTTCAGTTCATAAGAGGCGGCAAAAGTTGGAATCTTGACATAAATCAACGCAATTTCATTTTGTAATACACACGTTGTTAGGTGACCATTCACACTGGGCAACTAGCGGCATGTGTTGGACTCTCGTCCTCAATCTACGCAATTTCATTTTGAAATACACGTGTTGTTAGGAGACCATTCACACTGAGCAACTGGTGGTGCGTGTTGGTCTCTCGTAATAAATCCACGCAATTTTCTTTTGAAATACATGCGTTGTTAGGCGACCATTCACACTGGGCATCTTCTTGACTGAGATATGGCAGCTTTAGTCACAAAATGGCGGCCATTTAAAATTTTGTTTCTTGAATAACTCGAAAACCGTTGATGATACGAAAATTTTACAGGAATAACTTTTTTTAGTAAATTTAATTACAAATCGATTTTTTGTTTATTTAAAACCTTATTTGTTGAGATTAGATCAATATTGACTGAGATATGGTAGCTTTAGTGATAGGTGACCGCTGGAGTCTAGTTGCAGTGCATCCTGGGCTTGCGGCTAAAGTCTGCTACAACAATGCAACAGTCTCCGTCTGCTTTGCATGTTATGTTTAAGTGATTTTAGATTATTTCGTGTGAATTCCAAAGACAGTAAAAAGGAGTGCAAGTAACCTCCAGCGGTCACCTATCACTAAAGCTGTATTATTCAATGTAATTTGATGGTAGAATTATAAGTAACAATAACCATCTATGTAATGTAACAGTGTATTGGATTTGAAGATCACCTCGATAATAAAATTCCATTAGCTGTAAACAAACAAATTAAAAAATCCTAACGGAAAACCTAATGAAAACTGAGCGCTGGAGGTTGGCTTACCAAACCCACTTACAGTCTTTAAAATTCCACACAGAAATGATCTAAAATCGCTTTAAAATAACATGCAAATCAGACGGAGACTGTATTTTTGTAACAGAATTTTTAGCCTGCAAGCCGAGGATGCATGCATAACCATTCTCCACAGCGCTCACCTAATACTAAAAAGTTGCTATATCTCAGCCAATATTGGTCCAATCTCGAACAGAAATAAGGTTTTAATCGATTTGTAATTAAAATTTACTAAAAAAACTTATTCCTGTTAAACTTTTCGTTTATCAACGGTTTTTCGAGTTATTTCAAGAAACAAAATTTTAAATGGCCGCTATTTTGTCCACTAAAGCTGCCATATCTCAGTGTCAATATTGGTCCAATCTTAACAAATAAGGTTTTATTCGATTTGTAATCGAGAATTCTACTAGAAAAAGTTTATTCTTCTAAAAGTTTTGTAACCTATCAACTGGAATTTCGAGTTATTCAAGAAACAAAAATTTTTAAATAACCACCGCCATTTTGTTTTTATATGGGTTTGAAAAAATTGTCATAATAATTTTTTGTGAAAGCTTTGTCTAGTTGTCATAAATGTTGGTGCGAAGTTTGAATTTTCCATATGTTTGACCATTAATCGAGGATAAAAAAATAATAAGTGAAAAAAACAAAATGGCAGCTGTGTGAGTGACCAAGGACTTTTGGACAATTTAAATATGATATTTAGATATGGTTTTCGACCAGGAACAATGCCCTAGAGTATTGGTAGGGAGTTCTGAAACACCCTGTTTTCTTAAACCCCAATCTTAGTCTGGAAGTTGTGTTTTTTTGTTGTTGATAAACGTAGAAATAACACTAATCGCTTAAAACAAATGAAATGTGTAACAATGCTGATGTGGAAGCCATGCTTCTGAACTCAAAGAGCAGTCTGATTGGTCGTTGAGTTGAACTGCCTCCATTCTGAAATTTCAGCCAATCAAAAGCTGGCAGTTGGAGGCGTGGCTTAAAACGTCATTATTGTCACTCTCTTATACGCTTGGTCTGTCATAAAGTCTGGCTAAAGTCTGTCACTCTCTGCTTGGCGCTGGTTAGAAATTATTTCAACATTTTTGAAACTCATCTACTCTGCTATTTCTTCCTGTTATCAATGAATTAATGCTAATTATTTGGTTATCAATGAAAGCAGATACGAACGAAGCGATCGTATGAAATCCCTTAACTTATTAATTTATCATTCCAATAATTATTATTTCCTTGTTAGAGCACACACTACTTAATCTTATTTGTGGTTACAAGCTTTTGATTTGAGTTAATACTAGTACAAAGTGTGAAATTTCTCATTTGATAGTTTATGGTCTTCTTTATTTCGTTTAATTTCGCAATTTTAAGAAACAAATTATTGATGAGAGATATTCCATTTACACCATTAGGCTAGGCTTACACCGGTTAGTCGAGAAAAGACAAGACGAGATTAGTCACGTTTAGTCACAGTACTTCACGTAGTTGCTTATGAAGCAACACACACCGATTAGTGATTGCACCTGTGTGTGCTGCTTCATAAGCAACTATGTGAATAACTGTGACTAAACGTGACTAATATCGTCTTGTCTTGTCTTGACTAACCGGTGTACGCCTAGCCTTATCGGATTGAGTTGATTAAGTTGGATGATTGGATTCAATTTGAATGATTCAGCTCTCAATTACTAGTTTATCAATATATAAATTTTAATTTTTAATTTAATTTCAATTTGAAGATGGACAAACAGCAGTCCGAAATAGCTATCAACACTTATCTGTGAGGAGTTTTGACTTTTAAAGTAATTAATCTTTCAAGTTAATTTTGAACAAGTGAGAAAAGATGAATCCACATCAAGCTTGGAGTGGTCCGTAGCCGAGGGCGATAAGCCGAAGGTTCAAAGATCGAAAGTTAATTTCAATTTGTTGAATTTTAAATAAAATTATTAATTTTGTCAGGTTAGGACAAGCGGTGGGACTTTTCTTTCGCTGCTGAAACAAAACTTTCAACTTTTTATCTCTGGTGAATTGAGTTTCATTCATGTTATTATCACAGTTTTAGGCTAGGCGTACACCGGTTAGTCAAGACAAGACAAGACTAGATTAGTAACGTTTAGTCACAGTACTTCACATATTTTCTTAGGAAGCAACACACACCGATTAGTCATTGCATCAGTGTGTGCTGCTTCATAAGCAACTATGTGAATTATTGTGAATAAACGTGACCAATGCTGTCTTATCTGTCTGTACTAACTTTCAGTGTACGCGCACTAACCTTGAGTATCACAAATTAATAAGTTAGTTGGCACAATTTTAGTTAAATTATTTCCACGTATGAGATTGCGTCAAATGAATTGAATTAGAAAAGTAGACTTGACTGATTTGTACAGTTTGTTTGAAAACTCCGACTTGAATAAAATGATAACAGAGGTTATCAAGAACAGCTGTAATTTCTGTGCATCATACAACACGTTCGTTCATCCCTCATTAATTCGTCAGAGGGTGGCAATGGTGTCCATCCATTTCATATGGCCAGGATAAACAGAGAGTGGGCTTCATTTTAGTTTCGCCTCGCCTCGCCTCGCTTCTTTGCCACGACATTTTGGCGATAAATAAAAACGTGGCTCGCCGCAACTATAGAGCGGCGATGGGGTTTGTCGGAACTCTCGAGGAGAGAGGAGTGTGGAGAGAGAGAATGAGTGAGAGTGGGAAGGGTGAACGATCTAATATGCAAATACTCCGTAATATCAACCACCACAGTCAAAGTTGAATCTTTGACCCTCGCGCGCCGTGTCGCTTATAGTATGCACCAGATATGCATTATTTATTTAAGAAGGAAAAGAACAGAAACAGTTGAAAGAAGAGACAGACGCACGAGTCTTCTTCCACTCTTACATCAACCACTCTTATAAAATTTTGTTCTGTATCATTATCTTTTTCATTCAAAATCAAAGTGGAAAACATTATAATTCAACCAAAGACACTATGAACTTTGTTGACTATCTATTATTTAAAGAAGTCTGATACCAGAAATAAAAAATATCCATATAGAAATCCATTTTTTACCAAATTCTATTTTAACAATAGTATATTTCACACCTAGGGCGGAAAATGTGTGTTTGCTGGCTCGAAATGCGGTTTTCAAGTTCGAGACGTAAGCCCCTGCGCCCACTAAGCAACTGCTATCTGATTTCAGTCAGCAACCCAGCGTTGCCAGATGACTTTGGCTGATAGGTTAGATTACCCGATTACCCGAAAAATAACCAAATGTCATCTGGCAACATTGGGTTGCGACTGAAATCAGTTGCAACAGTTGCGACTGAAATCAGTTGATAGCAGTTGCGAAGTGGGCGCAGGGGCCGAGTCGAGAACTTGAAGCAATTGAGAGCCGGCAAAACATTTCGCGAACATTATTCTTCGCCACACAACTGAATAAAAACAAACAAAACAACGAAACGAATACAAAACAAACAAATGAAAATACCGTATAAACTTAGTGGGCAACAAAACTTTGAGGTTAGGATACTAGCAAGAACTTAAGATCGGATAGAAACAGCTACTGTTATTCAAGGTCATTTACTTTTCCTCCCTAGAACCGTAAACGTTTACTGGCCTTCAGCTGACCTCGTCGGAAACCAAACATTTTCGGCCTCTATATGACGTACGAAAAACAGCTCATTACGTCCTACAGTTCGAATAAAACTAGTTGTCACTTGGCCTGGTGCTCAAGAACCACTCACTAGAAACGTTTTGTCAGAAAGTCCAATCTCCGAACAGCTGACCATTTGATTCAATGATGCTAACATCAAATCAATTTTTCTTTGTGTAGCTAAAGGAAATCAAAGGAAAAAACATACTATGGTTGGATCCTATTTCATCAAGGTACAATAAACAAAAAATGAAAAACTATTTTATTAGCTAACATAAATAGTATTAGCTTGAGCATATTTTAGAGCTCAAATACGTATAAAAATACGTTTATTGGCTTCAAAATCCAAATTTCTTTTCCCCCCGCCAGACATCCCTTTTTCTGGGGGGTATTCCATATCCGGTGGTGATCACCCCCGTAAATGAAATCCTGCGACCGCCACTGCATTTCTCTGTTCGAAAGTCAAAACAACAATAACAGTAAACCGTTGTATGCGCCTGAATTTTTAATGGAAACTCAATTGGACGATTCTCACTTCCCCCACTCTTCTCTCCCACCCACATTTTCAAATGCCAAGTGTTATTTTCATTCGCATAAATTACTATTCCACCTTACTTCCCGCCTCCAATTAGAAATCAATAATTCATTGATGAATCACAGAGTGCCGCCAACATCTTCCCACAATAATTCGATTCCTAATTAATATTTGAAAGTCGTCTCTAAAATGCTTGAAGTTTAAGTTGGCGGAAGAATAATATTGGAAGATGTTGTCGAATTCGGACACTAGAGGATTGGTGATTGTTTGAATGGTCTATTATTCAAATTGACTCAAAAATGGAAAGACAGGTTCTTAAAAACTGCACATCCACATTGAATATTCGGTTGCCTGCGATGTAAAATACAGTATAATGCGAGCTGGAGTATGATTAATGTTTTGAATGCAATATACAGGGTCTCCCAAAAATAGTGACTTTGGCCGATAGGTTACTACCACGGTATTACCCGAAAACAAGCCAAAAACAAACGGCAAAATTGGGTCGTTGACTGAAATGCTGATTTCTCCTTAGTTTAGGGCCGATGCGAGCTGTAATCCGCTATTTTGTGTTTTTAATTTTTTCATCATATCTGTAAAAAAAACAATGATTTTGTCATGAAATTATGTTGGGTTTAATTAAAGGTGTGGTTTACAACAATAAAAATATCAATAAATTTCAATATCTGTGCTTTCCAAGCAATGGCGAAGCACCGTGACTAAAATGTTCAATTCGATTTTACTGGAGAAATATCGCTTTTTACGATAAAACTTGGGAATGCAAAAATGTAGGGACTTTTATTTGTCTTGAAATGGCTATACGATTTGAAGAAAATCGATAATAAAGGACTGGAGATATGGCTATTTGAAGATTAATAATTTCTGTAAGTTTCTTCATTTCTTCAGCAGTGAGACACAGAATAAATATTTATGAATGCAAAAACATAATATGATGAAGACGAAGAAGAAGAAGAAGCAAGAAGAAGAAGAAGAAGAAGAAGAAGAAGAAGAAGAAGAGGAAGAAGAAGAAGAGGAAGAATGAGGACGAAGAAGAAGAAGAAGAAGACGAAGACTACTAATATTAAGATGAAGAAGAAGGCTAGTTAAAAGAAGAAGAAGAAGAAGAAGAAGAAGAAGAAGAAGAAGAAGAAGAGGAAGAAGAAGAAGAAGAGGAAGAAGAAGAAGAAGAAGAAGAAGAAGAAGAAGAAGAAGAAGAAGAAGAAGAAGGCAATGACGACGAAGAAGAAGAAGAAGAAGACGAAGACGAAGAAGACGAAGAAGAAGAAGAAGAAGAAGAAGAAGAAGAAGAAGAAGAAGAAGAAGAAGAAGAAGAAGGAAGAAGAAGAAGAAGAAGAAGAAGAAGAAGAAGAAGAAGAAGAAGAAGAAGAAGAAGAAGAAAAGAAGAAGAAGAAGAAGAAGAAGAAGAAGAAGAAGAAGAAGAGATGAAGAAGAAGAAGAAGTAGAAGAAGCAAAGAAGAAGAAGAAAAAAGATGAAGAAGAAGGAAGAAGAAGAAGAAGAAGAAGAAGAAGAAGAAGAAGAAGAAGAAGAAAAGAAGAAGAAAGATATAAAGAAGAAGAAGAAGAAGAAGAAGAAGAAGAAGAAGAAGAAGAAGAAGAAGAAAAGATGAAGAAGCAAGAAGAAGAAGAAGAAGAAGAAGAAGAAGAAGAAGAAGAAGAAGAAGAAGAAGAAGAAGAAGAAGAAGAAGAAGAAGAAGAAGAAGAAGAAGAAGAAGAAGAAGAAGATAGAGATGATGATGAACATTCGGGCGAGATGATGTTGTGGCAGGCTTGGCCTGCCTGGAGATTGCCAAAAAAGGTGGCATCGAGCTGTCAATTGAATTGGTGAATCTTTTCATCTAGATTAGGGCACGCCATGCATTATTCAGCTGAAACGCTTTTTCAGCTGAGGATGGTCGTCCCTTTTTATCACATGATTGCCTTCTCACTGCTCGTCTGTCTCACACTTCGCCTCTGCAGTCTGCTGTCAATCGATACAATAGTATCGATCTGGTCTTTGTACAGTGATACCTCGATATTTGCTTATCGATATATTGCACTCTGCACTTTGCATACTGATAGTCGAGCACTCTGCCACGGAACTCTGCTGTGCTGTTCATCATTTTCAAAATGGCGGCCATTTTATATTTTTGATGGCAAATTTCACGAAAACCGTTCACATTACAGAAAATGTACAAGAATAACTTTTTCCAAATTTTATTTTACAATGAAATTAGTTTTCGTGAAATTTGCCATAAAAAATATAAAATGGCCTCCATTTTTATAAATTTACATCTAAAAGTTTTCATTCCATTTTTTAAAGTTGAGTCTTTATAGCATAAATATTCATGCCAAATTTCAGATCAATACAACATTTCGTTCTTGAGATAATAATTCCTAAGTGAAAGAAACAAAATGGCAGCTATAAGGATAACCGCTGAGTTTTGGACACTTCAAATACGACATTTGTAGTCTCCTATCATCCAAGAACAATACCCTAAAATGTTCGACACTACTTCTGAAACACTCTGTATATACTCCCAAAAATAGCAGTACGGTACAGTATTCAGCATACGGTAAGCTACAAGTTGTTTTTTACTTGGTGCTTTCCATGCGGTGTTCAGATGAGAGTTTAACGTTGATAATTATAGATTATCAACAATGTGTGAGGTCGGTAGTAAATTTCTCCAAGTGATTTAGACACTGACCGATCACTAATTTAATTGACCATGATGCTCTCAACTCTCGGTTGATCGGTGCCTCAGATATCCACTGTGTGTGCATTCTAACATTTACGGCGCATCATAACTCTGTCTTCTTCACAGTCCTGCTGTTCACTACGGCAATTAATCATTTCGCTATACTTCCTAGCTGGCCGAGTCATCGGACACATTTAAAAGAAAGCTAAGCCCACCTAGACACTCACTTTTCCGTTAGGATTTTTCAATTTGTTTGTTTACAGCTAATAGAATTTTATTATCAAGGTGATCTTTAAATCCAATACACTGTTCCATTACATAGCTGATTATTGTTACTTTGAATTCTACCATCAAATTACATTAAATAATATTTTATGTGAATAAAGGGTCGATTACATGTGACGTGTTTACTAGCTACTATCTGGCTTTTTCGGGAGGCCACCGTAGCATCGACAAATGTCGACGTATTATAGACTTTTTAAAGTCTTTGAAGAAGACCTTTCAAAGAATACCTTCTAAAATGAAATTTTTAAAGTCTTTGCACTTATGAGATCTTGCCCAGAGACTCAGCATTTATGGGTTAAGCATTTACTGAGAAGGTTAAGTCATTATATAACGTTTGTCGATGCTAACGATTGGCCTTCCCAAAAGCCAGATAGTAGCTGACTAAACGCACAAACGATGTAAACGACCCTTCAATGATGAATCATTCTGATTGATAATGGTTTTTTGAGTTCATAAAACACACCATTAAAGATCTGTAGGACTTTTGTATAAACCTGCCATTTATAACATGAAATGAAATTCAGCTGTTCAGACATCGGACTTTCTGACAAAAACGTTTCTAGTGAGTGGTTCTTGAGCACCAGGCCAAGGGACAACTAGTTTTATTCGAACTATAGATACTAGAGACTATCGCTTCTCTATGGTACTGCCGTGTTATTTCCACCGGACCACAGCCGTTGTCAAATTATAGTGCAGCAATTAATCCCTACCCGATAAAAATTTGTTATTGAAATCATTCTGACGAACATGCATCATCATTTCACCTTGGAAAAAAATTGAATGATTAATAATTGTGTCGGTAGGCCGAGTTATAATTGGCCGTTAATTTGACAGGTACATTTTAGATGTGTTTTTTTTTCTGTGGCCGATACATTTTTGTAGACATTGGGAGGCGGCGCGCGCAGATAAAATCTTCTAGATTAGAATCTTTATGGCGAACAAACTGACAGTCCGGTAATTTATGGTAGTTTTCAAACTGCTTGGCAGGTCCGCGTATACTTTTACACACTGCCAACTTATGTGGATGGTACTAGCATGATGTGACGTCGCACAGATCCAGATTTCTCTCTGGATGATCGATGAGCTTGATCTGCAGATCTCCGGCTTGGTTGTAGACATTTTAGCTTTTAGAATATTTTGTGTATAGTTGAGACACATTTTCGTGATTCTTGGATTAGCGCGCATAATTATCTTAACTGTCAATCGCCCGGCAGGCCACGTTGATCAGCGATGCTGCTGGGTCGTTGAGACATTCTTCTATACTCTTCTTAGCTTCTTCTTCTTCTTTCTTCTCTTCTTTATCTTCTTCTTCTTCTTCTTCTTCTTCCTTCTTCTTCTTCTTCTTCTTCTTCTTCTTCTTCTTATTTATTTCTTCTTCTTCATCTTCTATCCGTCCTTTCTTCTTCGACATTTCTTCTTCTTGGCTATCTTCTTCTTCTTCTTCTTCCTCCTCTTCCATGTGTTGGCTATTCTTCTTCTTTCTTCTTCTTCTTCTGACTGCTCATTCCATCCATCTTCAACTTCTTCTTCTTCTTCAACTATTCTTCTTCTTCTTCTTTCTTCTTAACTTCTTCTTCTTTCTTCTTTCTTCTTCTTCTTCTTCTTCTTCTTCTTCTTCTTCTTCTTCTATTTCTATTTATTCTTCTTCTTCTTCTTCTTCTTCTATTTAAACTTCTTCTTCTTCTTCTTCTTCTTCTTCTTCTTCTTCTTCTTCTTCTTCTCCCTCTTCCCTACCTCCTCGTCGTCTTCTTCTTTTTCTTCTTCTTCCTCCTTCTCCTTCTTCTTCTCCTTCTTCTAACTCCTCGTCTTCTTCCTCTTCTCCTTCTTCTCCCACTTATTTTTCTACCACTTCTTTTCCTCGATTCACTTTATACTTTTCTTTTATCAATTCACAATTCAAAGTTCAATTCCATTGTATTCAGAAAACACGTGAACACTGTGAACAGAAAGTACGAAGATTAGAATTTAATCACAAAATAGAGATCAGTTAAGATTGGGGTGAAGTAGAATGGATAAAAAAGAGGTATGAAAAGTGAGTAGAGTTTAATAGCAGAAATGAAGGGAGAGGAAAAGGAGTGGAGTACAGAATAAGAAAAGAGAATAGAAAGAAGGAGTAATGTATAGAAGAGAAGGGTAGAGAAGAGAATAGAAAAAAATAAAAAAAAGAGAAGAGAAAGTTGAATAATAAGAAAAAATGAGAGAGAAGTAAAAATAAGAGATAGGAAGATATAAAAGTAGAAACGATTTGAGAGAGATAAAAGATAAAGAATATATTGATGATGTGTTGACAAGCAATGTTACTGGCACGTGTGTGATGGGCCTACCTGTACACAGTGCCAACTAAATTGAAATGACTTATTTCGCCGTTCCAATCTTGAATACATTACGGCCTTACACACTTGTTCGATTTTTACACCGAAAACACCCATCGAGGTAATAATAATCTCGACTGCAACTGCTACCTTCCGTTCAAATGGCATTGCATTTTTTCAACGAGACTACACATAGTTATAGCCTATTTTATGTCTATAGTTACATACAACTTGGTTGTCTTATATGTCTATTCATAAAGGCAGTCCATGAATATTTATGTCAACCTTCGGTCGCTTCCCGCTTAACTGTACTTGTGTTTTTGGATAAAATTGTTCATCTCGATATTGCAGTTATTATGATTAAAAAACCAATTATCAACATTAAGGAATGATTGAGCTGGGATTAATTTCATGCTAGTGAGTTGTAGTAGGGACATGTAAACATGTGAACGCCCTCATGCAAAATACCTGGTTTTTTGCATGCCATATTAGTAGGCTAATCCGGGTTTCCAGCTTTCCAACATAATTATTCTGTATCACTACATCAGAGATTTCCATATTTTCTGTCAGATCATTTATCATTGATTGTAGATGAGCTTGTGTTGAAACTTGATTGGCAAGTCTCCATGCATTTCCCTACTTTCATGAAATTATTCTACAATTTATCCCATTTCCTCTTGAATTCCGTTTCCTTTTTAATTAATAATTATAGTCTCAATGAACGAATTAAAATTATTGATATATATTATAAATGCAAAACATATGTTTGCCTATCTTGAGCGTTCTCAAATTTACTACTGTATCATATTTTCGCATTCATGAAATTCATCAATTGGTTGTTCCATCCAATAATAAATTGGGAACGTTCAGGTATTAAAGTGACAAAGATCAGGCAAACATATAAGTTTTGCATTCATGAATTTATTCTCATGTCTCACTGGCTGAAGAAAATGAAGAAACACAGAAGTTTGTAATTCTTCAAATAGCCATATCTCGGTTATTTATCATCCGATTCTTTACAATTACTATATATCATTTTATTCAGAATAAAATTTCTACATTCTTGTATTTGAAAGTTTTATTGTAAAAAGCAACATTTCTCCAGTAAAATCGAATTGAAAAGTTTAGTCGGTCGCCATTTTGGAAAAAAACATATATTGAAATTTATTGATATATGTATTTTGTGAACCACACCTTTAATTATAGCCCTACCAAATTTCATGAGAAAATCTTGTTTTTTCAACAAGATATGATGAAAAATATTACAAAAACACAAAATGGCGGATTACAGGTAAACTAAGGAGAAATCAGCATTTTGCCAACGACATTTTCTGTTTGTTTTGACTTGTAGAATACCGTGGTAGTACTGGCATCACTATTTTTTGGGACACCCTGTATAGGTATAAATTTTAATTCAAGATTTTTGAATACAACTTAATACTAGTATGATATATTTTATTTAAATGAACGTCATTGGAAATATAAGTAATTGATTTTGTATCTACTTGAAATGGCGGAGTTTGGACATATAAATCATCCATTCTTGGAGAAGGATGTGCAAGTGCACATCCTTCCCATTACAACACTCAATACCACAATGCACACAAGGGAGAGAAGAAGAAGCAGAAGAACCAGAAGAAGTTGGAAGAAGGAAGAAGCAGAAGGAAGAAACAGAAGAAGAGCAGAAGGAAGAGAGCAGAAGAAGAAGAGGAAAAAAGAAGATAGAAGAAGAAGAAGGAAAATATCAAATGTGTTCAAGAAAAATGTGTAACACTTAGGAAGGAAAAAATTATCACACTTGGTGTTGGAAAAATGGAAGATAGAAGATAGGGAGAAGGAAGGTGGAAAGAAGAAGGGAAGGAATAAAATGGTGAAGAAGGGGAAGAAAGAGAAAGGACGAGAAAGGACGAAAGGGTGAAGGGTGAAGGGGGAAGGGGGAAAGCAGAAAAAGAGAGGATATTGACGAAGGAGTAGAAAAAGAAACAAGAAGAGATTGCTTGAAAAAGGAGAAGAAGAAGAAGAAGAAAGAATAGCAAGAAGAAGAAGAGAAAGAAGAAGAAGAAGAAAGAAAGAAGACGAAGGGGAAGGAGAAAAGAGGAGAAAGAAGACGAGAAGAGGTGGGGGAAAGAAATTGGGAGAATTAGAAGGAGGTGATGAAGAAGAAAAGAAGAAAGAGGTGGAGAAGAGAAAAAAGAAAAAAATAGGGAGAAGAGAACTCAGACAGGGGTCACGTCTTCGTTTCTCGGTCATGATTATCGAATTATCTTATTAAAGGCGTTTCGCATTCCATCTTCAAAGATCGACAGCTGCTGTGGATCTGTGGTTGCTCTTCCACTTAATCACAATCTCGATTTTCCACTTACTTTGGAATTATTTTTCTCTTTTCAGACCATCCCGCTTTTCCGCCTCTTATATCCGACATGTTTGTCTTCATTGTTAATTTTCCTTCTATTCCATGATTCACAGTTCATGCAGAGTCTGTGAATGAGGTAGAATTACTTGCGTTCTCTAGAAGTTGAAAAATGTGTATAAGGTTGGTTTACTGAGAATCCTCATACAGCAAAAGCTTAGAAGCTGGAGTAGTATAGTGACTATGGAGTGATCTATTATGCAATGAAAAGTGATATTAATTGTTGTATGGCATTAGATAAATGGATAGATGACACTTCTTTGCCATCGAAAGAACGTCAAGAAAGAAAAATCTAAAAAGAAATTAAAGAAGAGGAAGAGATTTCATTGGTATGACAAGAAGATCATTGTGGATGAACTGTTAGCTGCAGATCAATAAAAATAAAGTAGAACTAAAAGAAATAGAAGTGAGAGCTTGAGCTGCAAGGGAACTCATAATTCAAAAAAGAAAAGAAGAGGAATGAGGAAAACAGCTGATTGATGATGACTAATTAATAGTGTGAAATTAAAGAATAATATGTTATTCATAAATCTAGAAGAACAAAAAAATGTTGTTATATCCATAAATTATTTCGTTTAATAAATTCTTGAGAAAATGATTAATAAACAATAATATGAGAGGAGGTGAGACAGGTTGTCACAAGGAATCAATATGTGAGAAATAAGTTTGTAGGAATTTACATCAGTGACCTTATCAAATACACACTTGCGGAGATAATGCATGTTTTATGCTGATGTATGAGGATTATTGAATTTAATGAATTCAATATGTTAGCACGTAGCGTCATAAAATGCTTCGCTTGGCATTGCGTTTGGGTCACGTCATGTTTGACGTGCATTGAAGCTTTCAACGAGGTGCTAATATATTCAATACATATCGACGATTCAATCACACTACCTTCTTTATCATATTTTTCTTCTCATCCGTTCATTCATACATAATTCTTTCCTTTCTTCAATTATTCTTAGTTTCTTTGCATCTTTCCTTTCTCACATTTCTCTTCTATTATTTTATTATTCTCATTAATATTCTCCGTATTTTGAATTTCAATCTTTATTTCTTTCTCTCTCTACTTTTTCTTTGACATCCTATCGACCTTCAAAACTATTGTTTATTTCATTCAAATTTTTTCATTCCTATTCTTGACAAAACAACTCTTCTTTTTGTTTCTCTTCTCTTCTTGTTCTGTTCGTCTTGTTTCTTTTCTTCTTCTTCTTCTTCTTCTTTCTTCTTTCTTCTTTCTTCTTCTTCTTCTCTTCTTCTTTCTTCTTCTTCTTCTTCTTCTTCTTCTTCTCTTCTTCTTCTTCTTCTTCTTCATCTATAGCATTAATTAGAATCTGTTCTAATTAATTACTATGATTCAATAGAATTAAACAATGACTTCTTCTATCTTTATAGGCTACCCTTTAATAAAATAACATTTAAATTTAAACGTACGCTTTGAAAATCTCAGTCTAATCTAATCAGAGATCATCAGTACTTGTTTCTATTGTCAGTGCAACTACTTACTATCGTTTCATCATGAAAGTTATGTATCGCTAGTCTATTGTTATCTATCAAGTTGTTTATCTATTTCATGACTATTCACAAGTCAGCGCCAGTCAGTTACTGCACCACTAATTAGAATATAATCTAGAAGACTCATAATAAAGGTGTCGTAATCACAGTGCTACCAACTAAATACCTTGATCTTTATTAATTTAATTTGTTGATTTAACCAACGTGTATGTGTTTGTGTATGAGCGGAAGTCGCAAGAATTCTAACCTTTTAACTGCATCGTTTATCTCGAATGCTCTGATAATTTCACAGCGTGCCATTAAAATGAATCAGTAAGAGGCGAATAATTTGAATAGGATTAATCCCATGAAACGTGATCGCGAATAAGAGTAGTACAAGCGAACTCTGTTAAAATACCAAAATAGGATTTGAAGTTCGGAAGAAAGAAGGGATGTTTTAAAATTGATGTGATCGACTTGATTTGGAACGACTACAGTTTGTTTAAAGGTTGAATCTATTTTGTGATTAGTGGATGGAAAGATTTTGTTGCAAAAAGTGTTGATCATGACCAAAATGATGAATTAATCTTCATGGAAATAAATCTAACTGAATATTTCCTCTGGACTGTTTGGTATGAGTTTGGATAGAACCAGTTTTGTGCGAACGTCTGTTGATTCTTCACACTCACTAGGATTACATTGTAACCATATCTACGTATTATTGTCACTTTTAACATAAAACATATTACAGTAATCGATGAGATGATCAATAAATTTAATTATTAAAGGTAATAAGGCGAGATGCTTTCATCATGTGTTGATCTTGCTGCAACTTTAAATATAAGTATTTGAAAATTCTAAAATTGTTCTGCTTTTATTCTCAAAAAACAAATTGCCGGACTCAGTAAGATAATATTATGATACTAACCTGAATTTGGACTGTTTGTATATATGAGGTGGAAGAGGAAAATTTTAGTACTAGTACTCTCCATTGTAAATGATTGATTGATTGTTTTCTCATATCATAGTCTCGCTAATCGCGGTTAATGATCAGAATGTCACAGACATTGAATGATCATTCTAATACTGATATTCATCTAATCTCTAACCAACCAATATAACCAATAACATACATATCACCACTGTATATCGTCGACTTTCTTTCTTACTGCATGTTTGTTCCAGTTAATCTTATGCTGTAATTATTATTATTTAAATGACGTTCATTGTATAATAGCTTTTATGACCTAGAATTTAAACCGACATATTTGTAATCTGCGTGAATAAAGTGATTATTCTATTCTATTCCTTAAATGACTTCATTGTAGTAGCTTCTTATGACTTCTTCTCTCTTAGCGACATATTTTGTCATCTGCGTGGAATTTAACAATTCCTATTCTGTTAACTTCTTCTTCTTCTTCTTGCTTCTTCTTCTTCTTCTTCTTCATCTTCTTCTTCTTCTTCCTTCTTCTTCTTCTTCTTCGTCTTCTTAGCTAGCCTGCTTCTTCTTCTTCTTCTTCTTCTTCTTCTTCTTCTTCTTCTTCTCTTCTTCTTCTTCTTCTCCTTCTTCTTCTTCTTTAACTATTTTCTTCTTCTCCTTCTCCTTCTTCCTTCTTTATTTAACTAACCCCAACTTCTTCTTTAATATGCTTCTTCTTCTTTAACTTCTTCTTTATTTATTTATTTAACTTCTTCTTCTGTTCACCGTCGTATTTTCTCAAGCGTCGCCAGTCCACTAAATCCGATCCGGCATTACAACTCGTCCGACCCGGACTCAAACAAACAAGAAGCGAGCGTCGCGTCTCCGTGCAATTCGGACAATGAGTCAGTCGCAAAAGGAGGTTATCATAAATAATATACACTGTATATTTCCGATGCAAGTGGCATGATCGAGAACATGGGCTGCCACATTCGCAATATTATGTATGTGTTCCAGACTCAGTATCTTAAGCTTTGATGCCACTACTCTCTCTACAAGATAATACTTATAAGGCTACAAGGGTGATACGGTATGATTTGAGAAGTTGGCACATCTCTTGTAAGGTCTTACGACATCTCAACGGCCACAACCAGAGTAAACTACTGGGAGGGAGGAGGAAGAAGCATCAACAACAATAAGAAAGAAGAAGAGGAAGAAGAAGAACGGAGAGGCAGAAGAAGAACAAGAAGAAGAAGGAGAAGAAGAAGAAGAAGGAAGAAGAAAGAAAGTGTGGAAGAAGAAAAAAGAAGTAAGGAGAAGGAGAAGAAGAAGAAGAAGTGGAAGAAGAAGGTAAGAAGAAGAAGGAAGAAGAAGAAGAAGGAAGGAAGAAGAAGGACAGGGAGAACAAGAACAAGAACAAACAAGAACAAGAAGAAGTGGTAAGAAGGAGAAAGAAGAAGGAGGAAGAGGAGAAGGAGAAGAAGAAGAAGAACAATGAAACAGGAAGAAACAGGAAGAAGAAGAAGAAGAAGAAGGAGAAGACGAAGGTTGACGGTATGGCAGTGAGTAGGGGTAGGGAATAGGAGGAGGAGTGAGCACCTCCTCCTTCTTCTTCTTCAACGCTTCTCCTTCTTCTTCTCCTTCTTCTTCTTGTTCTTCTTCTTCTTCTTCTTTCTTCTCCTCCTAATGTAGTTCTCTTGTTGGGCTAGATGTCACATTGACCTCGGTGTGACAGAACACAGATAATATACCTACTGATTTGATTTGAATATACATGCAATACTATTTGGCCTATCCTAATAATTACATACAGTCATTGACTAATTTTATTACGAATGATAGAAGCGGCGATCGCTGCTTATAGTAATAAGGAGTTTGTAATTTAAAGCGAAGATCGTTTGTAATGATAAAAACCGATTTGGAGCTCGCCAGTCATCTTAGCGCAACACGTTTCGTCGAATTATCCATAATAAAGTGAAGAATCAGGTAAAGCTATTATTGCTGCCCACGCAAGTCCATGTCACTACTGGCTGCAGCTGCCCGCTTCACTTTCCTCTAATTATATCATAATTTGTTTCGAAGTACTTAGACTGATTCGCCCGTGTAACTGTTTCGGGTCACTCCTGAGATTACGATAGCCATGCCCCTCTTTTGCTACTTCTTTTCCTCTTGTTCTTGTTCTTGTTCTTGTTCTTCTTCTTCTTCTTCTTCTTCTTCTTCTTCTTTCTCTTCTTCATCTTCATCTTCTTCATCTTCTTCTTCTTCTTACTTCTTCTTCTTCTTTCATCTTCTTCTTCTCTTCTTCTCCACCTCCTTTTCTTCTTCTTCTTACTTCTTCTTCTTCTTCTTCTTCTTCTTCTTTTCTCTTTTTTTCTTCTTCTTCTTCTTCACCTCCTTTTCATCATCTTCTTCCTCCTCCTCATACTTTTTCCTTCTTCTTCTTCTTCTTCTTCCTTTCTTTTTCTTCTTCTTCTTCTTCTTCTTCTTCTTCTTCTTCTTCTTCTTCCTACTTCTTACTTCTCCTCCTTCTTCCTCTTGCCTTCTTATTCTTCATCATATTTTTTCTTCTTCTTTCTTCTTCTTGTTGTTCTCTTCTTCTCCTCCTTCATCGTTCTTCTTCTTCATCTTCTTCTTCTTTCTTCCTACTTCTTTTGTCCTCCTTCTTCTTCTTCTTCTTCTTCTCTCTCTTCTTCTTTACTTTTCTCCTTCTACCTCTTCTTTTCTTCTTCTTTCTATCTCAGCTACCAAGTGGTTGAATGCGCGTATGGATTGAATCAGCGGCCACAGCCTTCCTACTAAGGACTAGACTAGGCAGGCAGCGTTGTATTGTGATGGTTGTCTTTCATTGGTGGAGAGTCCTTGAATTGAACCTAATGATCACATAATATACTGCGATTCTTTCATTTTCACTGGAGCAGATGATGTACAGAGGAAAATCACCATTACACGACTACCAAGTATGTGGTAGTCGTGTAATGGTGATTTTCCGTTCCAATTTGTGTGGTAATCTTGCAGTACTATCTGAAATGGTCTCACATGTTCTTGCAGTGATTGGATTATGATAGTAGACCTAGGCACGGCACATAGGTAGAAGTATTGTAATAATTATTTGATTTTTCTTCGAATTGAGTAGTTGCAGATGCAATTTGATGAATAGGACCAAACATTCTGAAAAATATGTCTACAAGAGATACTTATATGATTGTTTCTCAGTTGCTCTATGCATTCTAGCTTCATTTTTTAGAATTTTTTTCAAGAAGATGGCTTTCAATTGATAATAATAATTCCGTGTAACCTGGCTGGTTCAGGTCTGGTGTCAGAGTTTTCAGGTCACTCTTGATCAGGCTTTTAATTGAGTTTCTAACATTATGCTATGCGTCATCAACTTCTCATATTCTATTGTTAATTAGAGTGCTTGCAATTTACAATATAGTGTTCTTCAAGCTCAAGGGGAGCAATAAAATGAAATATTTATTCAAAGCTCGATTATTTCAACTCATTTATTCATTTGTTTCGTAGGATGCAATGAATTAAAGTTAATAATTTATAGAAATTTATTGAAATTATTTTAAGAAAATTGAAACCCTTTTCTAGCTTTATTCTATTGTATTTTTACTTTCAACTGTAATAATATAGCAATACACATACGACTGTCAATAAGTTCTATTCCTTTCTCTCCAAAGATCCTCATCAACAAATCAATTATTTGAATTTGAAATTTGAATTTGAATTCGAAAAATGGATCAACTCATATCCATGCAGAGTTGTCTGTGCGTAAGATTGAGATAATTATTGACAAAACTTTGTAGAATTTAATTTCCGAATCTCATTGATCACCAAAAGGGGCCTTTTGAAAAGGAAAAGGATTTCTAGTGGAAATATTTCTAGTACATTTGTTTTCTGATAACATTATCAGAGCGTTTGCTGAGAAAATGAAGTCTGAATCAGTGGCGGCTCTGGTTTTTTGAGAGTCTGAATTGTGAAAACAAGAATACCTCATTGAACCTTACCAAAGGTCTGGAGAAGCATCAACATATAGTAGACATCAATTTGTTTGATGAGCATAATACTCAGAATCTTCAGCAGAATAATGTGAATAAATATTGAAATCCAAACTCACCAATTTTTTAATACATAAAATGGCAATCAGCCAGTGACACTTCAGGATCCCGTTAGAACATAGAAATATTATCTGACCACGAAGAAGCAGACATTGCCGTTTACAAAGTCAGCCTGATGCTCTGCACTGGTTGATATTCAAGTCATCAGGGAGACAGACTTTTCAATCAGGTTACATTCAGGGACCATCAATCTGTTGCACTGAATAGATACCCATTCAAACAATCAATGACTGCCTACTAAGTAATGTGGCCATTTCATTTCAATGTCTACTGGCGGTATTTTCATGAGGTCCAAAGAAGGAAGGAGCCAGAGAGGCAGCATTCTTCTTGTCAGAAAACAGATTTAATGTTAGTAGAGCGTACAACAATCAGCTGTTTATGACAATTTAAAGAATCCTGATAATTTTCAGAAATGCGTCCATGTCCACATTAGAATACTTTGTTTCTTTCTAACAAGACTTAGTTTGCTTCTCAACTATGTTCTAGACTAAAGACAATGTCTTGTCTTGTCTTGACAAGGTGATCAGCCTAACTTAATCTTATCAAAGGAAAGATTCAATCTTTGAATCATCATCAATACACTGAAGCAGGATACCCATTCTACACTCATAAACTAAACACTAATTTCTTGTTTGTTTAACTGGTGAGATATCACTCTAGAAAGAAGAATGGAGATATAAAAATTCTATAGAAACAGAATACTTTTTCAAAAAAGACTCTTTCTGTGTGCAGAAATGTTTGATAAAGAAAATACAAACGGTTGGAGATAAATGGAGACATCAAGAAATTTGTCTATTGAAGAAGAAGAAGAAGAAGAAGAAGAAGAAGAAAAGAAGAAGAAGAAGAAGAAGAAGAAGAAGAAGAAGAAGAAGAAGAAGAAGAAGAAAAAGAAGAAGAAGAAGAAGAAGAAGAAGAAGAAGAAGGAGAAGATGAAGAAGAAGAAGAAGAAGAAGAAGAAGAAGAAGAAGAAGAAGAAGAAGAAGAAGAAGAAGAAGAAGAAGAAGAAGGAAGAAAAGGAAGAAGGAAGAAGAAGAAGAAGAAGGAAAAAGAAGAAGAAGGAAGAATAGATGAAGAAGAAGAAGAAGAAGAAGAAGAAGAAGAAGAAGAAGAAGAAGAAGAAGAAGAAGAAGAAAAAAGAAGAAGAAGAAGAAGAAGAAGAAGAAGAAGAAGAAGAAGAAGAAGAAGAAGAAGAAGAAGAAGAAGCAGAAGAAGAAGAAGAAGAAGAAGAAGAAAAGAAAAGACGAAATGAAGAAGAAGGAGAAGAATCAGAAAGCTATTATAGAGAATACAGGAGATTTGTGTATAAAATACTGTACGATGAAGAACTCATACAGAACGCAATTTTATTGAGAAGAATGTCATATATTATAGACGAGGTTAGTAACAGAAGAACTAGACACCAGTTGTCTCCTATTCATTCATGGATTACAAATGAGGTAAGAGTGAGAAGAAGAGAGAAGAAGAGAAGAAAGAGAAGAGAGAATAGAAGAACAAATCAGCAGCAGAAGACAGAGAGAAAGAATTCAACAGAACAAGAAGAAGACGAGAGACAGGCAGAGAAGAAGAGAAGAAGAAATGAAGAAGAAGGAAGAAGAAGAGAGAAAAAAGAGAAAGAAAAAAGAAGAAGAAAGAAGAAGAAGAAGAAGAAGAAGGATAAGAAGAAAAGAAATAAAGAAGAAGAAGAGAAGAGGAGGACAAGGTGAAGAGAGAGAGAAGAATGGCGCTACAGAAGAGTGGAAGACGCGTCTCGGTCTCTAAGCCAATCCATTCCACTGTGTCTCCACACCCAAGAGTTGTCTGGGCATCCTTGGTCACTCCATCAACCCATCTAGACCTTGGTTTTCCCACCGGTCTTTTATTGCCTGGATGTCCATAGAGAATTCTTTTCTGCATTCTTTCCCACTTCCATTCTTTCCACATGCCCTGCCCATCTGAGTCTGTTAACTCTGACAAACTTGACATACATGGCTCACTATATTTTCTCTGGAGTTCGGAGATTTGTTCGGATTCTCCAGATTCCGTTTTCCTGTATGGGCCTATATAGACTTTTCCTTCTCAAGATTTTGCGTTCAAATGTGTCGAGCACTAGTCAGACATTTTGATATTGTCCAAGATTCACCCCGTATGTCACTTCATTGATCGCAGCAATGTTTTATATAACTGAATCTTTTGTTTTGTGATGTACTGCTCTCGACTTCATAATTGGGAGGAGTAAAGGAATATGCTCTGTTTGGAGTTCATTATGCGGGCTTTTTGTATTTCTTTATGACAGTCATTATCTTTGGTGATTTTTGTTAAGGTACGAGAATTCTTCCACTACTAAAATTATATTCACCTTAGGGTTATATTCTGACCAATTCTAAGCCTTCTGTCTTCTCTACTTTGGACCATTAACTTCTTGTTCCCACCTCATTGACCCGGAGTCCAATGTCATGGGATGCTGTTTCAAGTTTGCTGAATACTTCCTCCATGTCTCTTTCAGGATCGACACACCAAGTCAAGGTCATCAGCATACCCTATAATCTGCCTGGATTTGTTCATGATCGATGAGTCAGTCTTCATCTAGCTGCTTCTCTGACCACATATTCCAGGGCCAGGATTGAACAGTATTGGGGCCAGCCCATCACCCCGCTTCAGTCCTCTGGTGACCCAAAGCTGTCTGACAGCTCTTACTGACCTTTACCTGGCACCGATTTGTTTTCATGGTTGCCTCCACCAGTTTCGAATATCAATTTATATGGAATCAAACTTGAGGTCGTAGCTAATAATATTCTGTGATAATGTACATTCAGCTTTTATTTTACTTATGATAACGTATAAGACAAGACCAAGTTGATAACACGTTGTCACAGCAGCACATTGACAATCGGTGTGTGCTGCTACATTAACAACTATGTGAATTACTGGGACTAAACGTGACTAGTCTCGGCTTGACTAACCGGTGTACGCCTAGCCTTAGATTGTTTGAACGATGTTATAAGGATTATTTCATAGCTATTCCAACTTAGGAAAAGATATATACATGTACTTATGATATACATATAGGCTAGGCGTACACCGGTTAGTCAAGACAAGACAAGACGAGATTAGTCACGTTTAGTCACAGTAATTCACATTGCTGCTTATGAAGCTTTGAAGATTCACATCGATGCAATGACTGATCGGTGTGTGTTGCTTCATAAGCAACTACGTGAATTACTGTGACTAAACATGACTAATCTCGTCTTGAGTTGTGTTGACTAACCGGTGTACGCCTAGCCTAACAGTGAATAAAAAGACTTGAAGTTGTATTTTCGAAGAAGAAGAAGAAGAAGAAGAAGAAGAAGAAGAAGAAGGAAGAAGAAGAAGAAGAAGAAGAAGAAGAAGAAGAAGAAGAAGAAGAAGAAGAAGAAGAAGAAGAAACAGGAGGAAGAAGATTAATGTTGGAGGATGATAACAGAAATAAAATCACCATAGAAGCATACTGGAACAGATAGACGCAATTTGAAGTTGAGTATCTCTAGTCTAGTTCATAATAATTTAGTACGCTAACACAAGTATTAACGATGATGAGATATATGAAAAACAAATAAAGTCGGAAGCTAATAAAACAACAGATAGGTAAGGTGCAGACCTAATTTCAAAGTTCAAAACCTACATAAGTTAAACACCAACTAGAGCTCGAAACGGTTTCCTCTAAGATTTTATGGTTATTGAAAACAGTTTACGGTCTTGCATTATAGTTTATCTATTCCATTTTTGGTAGGCAAATTGGAAAACAGCGTACGGCTCTATTGACAGAACGGGAATAGCGCAATAAAAAGCAGGGAATAAGTTCATTAAAACGTGGGAAAGGTAATGAATGACATAAGACATGGCGTCGTAAACCCATGAAACAAAGCCATCAAGAGCTGAATGGACGCTGCGCAAATAGAAGCGAAATAATGCAGTGTATAGCAGGATTCTTTTAAATTGTCAGAAAACAGCTGATTGATGTACGCTCGTTTACTAACGTTGAATCAGCTGTTTTCTGACAAGTTAAAAGAATCCTGCTATAACTGATGTTTACGTTCGCTGTTATACATTATTATTATTATACATTTAACAACTCACCGAGCAATACATTTAGTAATGTAAAGAATTAATTAATAACTTCATCAAAGTTGGTTTAGATGCAATTGAATTTTTGATAACAAGACAATCTATAATTTTCAATAATTCAATAATGTATTCAACACGAAATGAGATGTAGAGTGACGGATAATAATGGAGTGACACAAAATCAATAGAGTGAACAAAAAACGTTTTCATGATGAAAAATGTATTAAAATTAGATAAACAACTCACATACACCTTTTACCTCAAAACATCTTGATGAAGCTTCAATGATGAAAGAAGTAGTCCTGAAATTAGAATTGTTTATTTGTTTTGAAAGTAAGTTCAAATGAGGAAGATTCACTTCTAAACGAATTCTACTTCAAGGCCTTTCTTTATCATCGTAGGAACTTCAGCATTGACATTGTAATTGGGTCGAACTTGGATTATTATTAACGACTTATTACTCATAAAATAATGAGAAGGTTGATATTCTGATACGAATTCTATAACGAAGTTTCTGTGTTCATCAGATTTATTAATACTTTATTGATTATATGGAATTCAATGAAGAATTCCATCCAACAGTACCAATTACAGGAGAGAATTCCGCTCCACTAATCACTCAATCGAATTAATCACTGAAATACCAATTCAATTTTTTGCAACTAGAAAAAGATGGAAAAAACCGGAATACATTAATCGGAAGAAGCAAACACGGAACCACACAATTAATGTAAGGTGAAAAAAGTGTAGGAAAAACGGCGATGGAAGAGTATTAAAGAAAGCAGACATGCTAGAATTGCCTATCAAACGATCTGCAGAGGAGACCTGGATGCTCTCAGAAAAGGAGTTAGCAGGGTGGAAAAAATCAATCGAATAGCCGGCAAGCATTCAGTGGTCGGTGTAAGTACAAATACCAGTAGCATTGAAGTGTAAGTACGCCATTAGAGGTGTGTATAACAGTTGCCGCCACGATGAAGCTGGAAAAAAGGAGAATAATTGGAAGAAGAAGAAGAAGAGAGTTGGAGGAGAAGGAGGAGAAGGTTGGAGGAGAGGAGGAAGGAGAAGAAGAGAGAGAGAAGGAGGAAGGAGGAGAAGGAGGAGAAGGAGGAGAAGGAGGAGAAGGAGGAGGAGAAGGAGGGAAGGAGGAGAAGGAGGAGAAGGAGGGAGAAGGAGGAGAGGGAGGAGAGAGGAGGAGGAGAAGGAGGAGAGGAGGAGAAGGAGGAGGAGGAGAGAAGGAGGAGAAGAGGAGAAGGAGGAGAAGGAGGAGAAGAAGGAGGAGAAGGAGGAGAAGGAGAGAAGGAGGGGAAGGAGGAGAACGAGGAGAAGAAGGAGAGGAGGAGGAGAAGGAGGAGAAGGAGGAGAAGGAGGAGGAGAAGGAGGAGAAGGAGAAGGAGAGAAGGAGGAGGAGGAGAAGGAAGAGAAGGAGGAGAAGGAGACAATTTCAATATGTGGTTAGTTGCTTATTACGTACAAATTGATTTTATTGGAACCAATAGAACCGAGTCTTAAGATAAAACTAGAAAGGGGTAGATTGAACTAGATAGCTAGAAAGGGTTAAGATTATAGAGTATAGAAAGAAGATGATTGAATAGATAATGGAAGAATGTGATGATGATGTGAGGAGAAGAAATAGCAAGGGAAGAAAGAACAGAGAAAGAACATGAAAGAAACAAGGAAAAAAGGGTGAAGGAGAAGAAAGGAGAAAATGGCTGATGAAAACGGTTCATGAAGTGAAGAAAAACCTACAAAAAACTCATCAGTACGATGCAATTCCAATTACTGTACTACTTGAAGAACAATTAATCCTGGGTTACCTCAAAAACAATTCACTGAAATCCCTAATACTTTTTCTAATCATATCATGAAAATGTCTTTGTGAAAGTGAACGTAGGAGATATACTGTAATCATATTCAAGTGAGATTAATCACTGTTTATTAATGTTAGAGCTAAGGAAAAACATGTCGGAAAAGTCAACGAAGGAAAGAAGAAGCAAAGGAAGAAGAAAAGTGAGAAGAATAGAAGCTCAGCTAGTGTTATCCAGCCAGTTTACTGGGATGTGGATTTAGTCATTGCCTCTTATACCTAGCATCCAATAGCATCCAGTAGCAAGGAATGTTGTGATAGCGGCGGTACCCCTTTTAGTAGCAACTGCTCTCTTATCTCAGCTCAGCTCTGCCACCGGTTACATTACATTTTTATGGCGTCGGCGGCGGCGGCTTATAACACAGAGAAGAAGTTGAAGAAGCGGAAAAATGAAGAAGCAGGACGAAGGAGAAGAAGAAGAAGATGACGAACATGAAAAAGAAGAAGAAGTGGTGGGAGAAGAAGGGGAAGAGGAAGAAGAAGAAGAAGAAGAAGAAGAAGAAGAAGAAGAAGAAGAAGAAGAAGAAGAAAGAAGAAGAGGTGGATGAATAAGAGGAGGAGGGATGAAGAGAAGAAAAAGAACAATGGATGAGTAGAAGAAGAAGGGTGAGAAAAGAAGAAGAATGTGAAGAATAACTAGGAAAAAGAGGTGAATGAAAAAAAAGAAGAAGAGAGGAGAAGAAGAAGAAGAAGAGGAAGAAGAAGAAGAAGAAGAAGAAGGAGAAGAAGAAGAAGAAGAAGAAGAAGAAAAAGAAGAAGAAGAAGAAGAAGAAGAAGAAGAAGAAGAAGAAGAAGAAGGAGGAGAAGAAGAAGAAGAGAAGAAGAAGAAGAAGAAGAAGAAGAAGAAGAAGAAGAGAAGAGAAGAAGAAGAAGAAGAAGAAGAAGAAGAAGAAGAAGAACGGAGAAGAAGAAAGAAAGAAGCTATGATTGAGCAGATCAAGTTACCTCTAACTCAGTCGATCAAGATTTCAAATTTTAATTTATTGTCTCAAGGATTGACAGCCTAATGAAACACAGTTCACAACCAGTAATACCATACCACATACAAACTAGTCGTTTGTACTTGAAGTACTTTGATCATAGTATCATCCAGCTAGCTAGGCACGCACAGCACACCTCCACGTGTAATTGCCGGCTTCATAAGATTCAATTTCGACAGACAATTTCAGCAATGTTTATTACTGCCATCATGTGCCTGATCATTAGACATTTTCGCTGTGGCCACTTTCAAAGTACGTATGCTGCTTGATGAGAGGCGCACAAAAGGCATGCCACAACTCGTATACGATATACAGTACTATATCATTGAGGCTTGCCTCATGACGCAAACACGCATTTGAGAAGATGCATTGCAAGAGCCTCAAATTACACCAGAAATTCAACCAGCTACAACAGTTGATGAGCGAACATTGATAGGGGAATTTGAAACCGTACTTGTAAAAATTGGGGTAATCACCGGATCTGAACATTGATTACAAACACTTTTACCGTTAGCTGATGGGAGAATTTGAGAGTAATCTCAAATGTATCCTACATATGTATGTGGGAAATTTGAAATAGTTGATTCAAATCAAGCTAGGCTCTCTAACAAGGCCTATGATAGGATTCATACTACCAAAGACAATTTAACCTATAAATAGTAGAATATTGTCTTTGATATCAAGTTGCAGCGTTTAGAGTTTAGAGAATGGGTAGTCTATATCTGAAAATATCTGAATATACTGTCACGTTATTAAACGCCTATAATCATTGGCCGAGCGAAGAGAAGACTGGCGAAGCGAAGTCTTGTTTCAAGTCGATTGGCTTTCGTCTTTGTGTTTGTAATGCATTTACGGCTGAACGCATTGACAGATTTTAATAAGATTTGGCAGGAATGTTCATTTTGAGACTGCGCGACGATGTATATGTAAGGATTTTTTAAATTTTGCATTTTAAGGACGAAATAGAAGGAAAAGAGAATGGCTATATGGAATATAGCTATATGGAATATACAATAGCTATATGGAACACGTGATAGGATTTATCTTGAATTGAATATAAACATCGACATATTATGGAATGATCATCAGCTGGGTCAGAATAAGATTTTTTAGCTATAGTCAGGGCCCCGGGCGTCGCAGTAAGAGGGGCGCCGCTAAAGATCAAGATTTCAAGGTCTTATTATGGAGAAATAAAAGATGACTCTCATTAGTAATAACTGGAACTGGTAGTCGGGCATTTAAGAGTCAGGAGGAGGAGAAGGAGGACAGGAGCAGGAGAAGATGAAGATGAGGAAAGGAGGAGGAGGAGAAGGAGGAGAAGAAGAGGAGGAGGAAGAGGAGGAGGAGGAGGAGAAGTATAATTATTAAGAGAAGAGGATGTTGTGTCAGGAGTTGGGACACCTTACATCCAGTCCAGTTACAAATTATTGCCGATTCGAGTGCAACTGTCATAATAACGCTAGGTGCTTCTTTTTAAATATTATTCAATACCATGTTTGGCAACTGAAGCGGCTGCTCTTCATCATCATTATCATTCTTGACTATTTTTCATCGAACTACTTCCTACTGCTTCTACTCTCTTACTATCTCTATCCTTTTAATTCCTCCTTCTTTTTTCCATTCCATTCTACTTTGTCGTGCTCTTCCCTCCCTTTTCTTTTTTCTCTCCCTAGTCTTCCCTCTGTTTCTCTTCTCCTTCTGTCTCTTTCCAACCTCTCCTCCTTTCCCTTTCCCTTCTTATTCTTTTTTTCATCTCTTTTCCCTCTTTCCTTTCTTTTCTTTTTCCCTTTTCTCTTCCTCTTCTTCTTTAACAACTCTTCATATTCATCGTTCTCCTTTCTCTTATTGTTCTTACAGTTTATGATGAATTAGAATACAGTAACTCCATATTGAATTCAATAATTGTAAAAATAATTTAACGTGGAAAACGCGTCGATTGCGTGGACAGTTCATCAAAATTGCTCACGAAGATAATTCAGAATTAAGCTCGATAATTCCATGTTGTATAGATAATAATTCACGCTTCAAAATTTGGCTTAATTTCTGTCAAAAACACGATTTTGAAGTTGAACAGATGAAAATAGTAAACTGGAATATTTCTGACAAAAAATAGGAGAGAGAAAGGGATACTGGATGAAACATTTTCTACAAATATTCTATCTTCTTCCTCTTCCTTCTGTTCCTTTATCCTTCATCTCTATTCCTTCTTTCCCTTCTCCTCATTATTCATCCCCCTGTTTCATCCTCATCCACTGACTCTCCTCCTCCTCCTCCTCCTCCTCCTCCTCCTCCTCCTCCTCCTCCTCCTCCTCCTCCTCCTCCTCCTCCTCCTCCTCCTCCTCCCTCCTCCTCCTCCTCCTCCTCCTCTTCAACCCCTCTTCCTCCTCCTCATTCATCTTAAAACAATCGCACCGTCCAAACCATCATTGCGCAGACAATTAGTGGAATAATGGACGTTCTAAAGAATCGTTTGGCCTCCTCCACCAATGGCAAACACGTTTCGGAAATCGATTTCATTTGGACCAATCACCTGCGGCTAGCACGTTGCGAGCCCCGTCAATGAAAGCACAAAAACTGATGAGTGTCCAACTATTTAGATGTTGCCTCAGGCGTTTCAGTGCCTCATCATTGAGTTCAGTCTGTGCAAACATCTTACGGCTTTCTTCTTTCCTCAAGCTCTCTCTCTCACACTCTTCCTCAGTTCACTCTCGCTTTATTGTTTCTTACCAAGACGGAAGTGAGCTGATAACAGCGGTGAAACTTTCGAAAATATATGGACACGCGTCAATGCTGACCGTTCAAGCGTGTGTCTAGCGTGGCCTTAGGGCTGAAATACACGAGGCGTCACACCAACCCTGAAATCAACCTGCATGTTCAAAAGTATACGCAGCGCATTTCAAATTCAAATTTTCCAAAGTTTATTTTCCATAGCATGCAAACTGTAAAAATTTGACAATCGAATTTGGTTCTCCGTGATTGGTCCAGAGTCATTACCGCCGCGGCAATGTATATTGGTCCTTGAATAAATAAAATAAAATTTAATGTGGCAAAACAACTGAATCAGTCTGGAATGTTTAAGAAATGATTTTTTCCATTGTTATTTAGTAGTCAATTAAATAAAATAAGTGTTGTCAATATTGTCTTTTACAATATTCGAAATTTGTCTGTGTTTGGTTGTGGAGTGAAACTTGTGACTGAAATATACTTCACAACCTACACTTGAACTTTATAAAGTGGCACTTCATATTTTATAAAAGTGGCACTTGAAGTTGTAAGTCTGTTGGATCCTCCATTAAGTATCATTTGTACAATACTGAATGAGTATGTAGTTCATGATAAAATAATGCCGATCATGTTGTCTACTTTTTTCAAAAAATTGGTTCATTTCTTATAAAAATCCAATTATTCAGATCATTAAACATTCGAATAAGGTTTGGTGCCAATTAATTCGAAAAGTTTGAGTTTCCCGGCAGTACACTATATTATGCAGTATTTATCAGAAAATATGTTTTTTACAATGCAAAGATTTGAATATATGACAAAACAAAGATAATTTACGTCTCAAATCCTTTTGTATAAGAATCTATCCAAAAACATCAATTTATACCTCTCTACAGTAATATTTGTTGGGGTTCATTGCACAAATTTACATTATTTAGAAGCTTAGTCACGCCAAGACAAGATAAGATTAGTCACGTTTAGTCACAGTAATACACATAGTTGCTTATGAAGCAGCACACACCGATGCAATGACTAATCGGTGTGTGTTGCTTCATAAGCAACTATGTAAAGTACTGTGACTAAACGTGACTAATGTCGTCTTGTCTTGTCTTGACTAACCGGTGTACGCCTAGCCTTATAAAAGATTCGAATTATTTTTTATATACTTATTTGTAAAATTCTTACAACGCTTCCAAGTGTTGTTCTCGGATTGTAATATGATGAAGATGACAGTTACTTCAACATACATCATATTTGATTGCACATCAGTTACTCAATAGCTCAAAACACTTGACTGCAAAAAAGTGATACCAGTTAACGGGTCATTCATAGCAGCCAACCGGTGGTTAGCTGGGAGTGATCTTGAGAAATATTCGTAGCCATCAGTCAATTATTTCTGAACGCCGGTTGCCAATCGACGTGTAAAAATTATTGCTTGCTGCAAATGTGTAACACTTCATTGCGAATCCACAATAATAATTAGAGACTTGAGCTTCTGGTTTGATGGTGCCACAAGCACCGCCCGGAGGAATGTGCAAAGCCGCGATTACACGATCAAATTTCATTCAATAAAATAGCCTTACAACTGATCAGCTGACTTGTGAGGTGATCACACACTAGACGTGCACAGTTATTATAAGGTAATAGACCAGGATATTAAGCTAGTATTGCTATGACATCTGAAAATGAAATTTAAGAAGTTCAAATTCTGTATTGAGGAAATCCAAATAACTATTATACGATCGGCATTGATATCAACTAACATAAATTAATTATTTTTTTTTTGAGGATGATGCCCACATGAGCTCTAGGCTTGTGCGTGAGTAATGAGAGAGGTGATGATGAGAGATGACGACTGTTTTTAGGCTCCTCCTCGAAAGAGATAATACTGTCTATGGCTGTATTTGATCTTGGAACCTTTGGATTATCAGACAGACAGGCGCCTCGGCTCGGACAAGTATTTGTAGAATCTTAGACAATATTTGAAGTTACTTGATGACTTTAAAATAGTTTGTATGATTATAGACAGCCTCTACACAACTACAGGCCATCACGCTTTAATGTGACAACGTCCATGAAACTATCATGAAACCAGCCGGTGTTGCGAGGTTGTCACATTGAATGCCGTGGCCATGTAGTTTAGATGGGACTATGGTATTACTGTAGTTTGAAGCTCTCTCATTCGTGGATCTTGGTAATAATATTAATAGGCAACATTTTGTTGTGTGCTACGGCTCAAGTACAATAAATTAAAATTATTAGTATATTGAATACAAATAATAATATTGAAATCCGAACATTCTGAAAGTACAGTACCTAACTTGAAACTAAACATTGAAATAGCAAGAGGTCTGATTCACCCCCACATACTTTTCCTTTCTGTAAAGACAACTTATAACAATTACCTCACCTCCCCCCTGGACTCCATTGACCTAAAACCCCTCGTCCCAATTAATCGAGAGTTAGGCCAGCAGCCAGAGTTCAGTTGAGACAACCGCAAATTGATTGACCTTACAACTCATTTGATTCATTGTACGGCCAGATTCCGTGTTGACTAAAGCCCTTTCTTATACCACCTTATGTTCTTTCTCATTTTCTTCTTTTCCTTGTTACCCCGTTCTTGTTCTTTGTATTCTTGTCCCTTGAAACAGAGGCTGCTGGGTATTAAATGTATTGCGTTTTGTGCTATTCCTTTGCCTACTTCTAATCTTCGTCTCTATTCTTTTAATCTATTCCTCTCTTATTGGTTACTTTTTGGTTCCTACTCCTTACACTTTTTATTCCTCCTCATATTGATGTTTTCCTTCTTCTCCTTTCAGTTCAGTGCAATTGCCAGTAATAAAGAGGGTTGCTTACATAAATCCGGACAAATTTGTACAACTCGTTTCCCTTGACGTTTTTTCATTGGTCTTCAATCATATTTTTTTTAAATCTACCACTTTTTGTCCTCTCACCGTTTTCATGTTTTCTCTTTCTCAACCTTTTGTCATCTTCCTCCTTTCCTCTTCTTCCATCTTTTACTCTTTTCTCTTCTCTCACTTCTTCTCCTTCTCCTTCTTCTTCTTCTTCTCTTCTTCTTCTTCTTCTTCTTCTTCTTCTTCTTCTTCTTCTTCTCTTCTTCTTCTTCTTCTTCTTCTTCTTCTTCTTCTTCTTCTTCCTTCTTCTTCTTCTTCTCTTCTTCTTCTTCTTCTTCTTCTTCTTCTTCCTTCTTCTTCTTCTTCTTCTTCTTCTTCTTCTTCTTCTTCTTCTTCTTCTTCTTCTTCTTCTTCTTCTTCTTCTTCTTCTTCTTCTTCTTTTTCTTCTTCATCTTACCAACAGTAGCAGCTCATTGAAATTTTGTGCCTTGTGCTCTGTATTGTTACGCAATTGCATTGAGTTGGAGAGTGCTGGCTGCATTATAGACTAGCCAGCCATCGCAATAAAATGCGTCTTGACATGAGACAATGGCCTTTCATTTGACTGATAATGGCCATTAACACTGAACTGCACTAATTACTCGCTACAAGCTCAACTCGCCTGCCCGCACTACATTCACTCTTCTTTCTTATCTACTCGTTTTCTCATTCTCAATTTTATATACACTTTCCTCACCTTGTTTTTCCTGTTTCTCTTCTTCTTCGTCGTCGTCATCGTCATCGTCGTCGTCGTCGTCGTCTTCTTCTTCTTTTCTTTTTCTTCTTCTTCTTCTTCTTCTTCTTCTTCTCCTTCTTCTTCTTCTTCTTCTTCTTCTTCTTCTTCTTCTTCTTCTTCTTCTTCTGACACAAGTTCACATCCTGAACTAGCCAATCACATGCTAGCAGCGTTGCCAATAAGCACACTTCTATAATAGCATAGCCAATACACACACCTCTATTAATAATGATGATGAACAGATGTTGAATTTCCGATCATCTGCTCTACTTGTAAATCATCCAAGTTAACACAACTAGTTGTGATATCAGACTGGAATTTTTGTTTAATACGCATGCGTGCACAGATGATTAAACAGCACACAATATGACGACAAAATTGTGGGCGTCCCAATTGGATTAAGCACTTAGCTGGCTAGGGGTCTTTAAGAATGAAAAGCACTATAGTAAAGAGTAAACTATAGAGTGAATTATGACTAAATCACATTCGATTTCTGGGATTATTCATCGACTGCATTTAATCATTTCTATTCCTCAAATCCTCAATCAATCCAATAAGGAGCCAATTGAAATTTGACCGCCACAGAATGGCGTCATTTGTGACGTAGATCAACAGGCTCCTCTCATTGGTTACTGACGTCATTTTAAGGCGGTTGAATTCAATCAGCCACAAATCTTTGAACGAGATAAACTTCAAATTCGAAGCTAGTTCTGAATGTTTACCTCCTATTTAATAGTTATCCGCCCATTCCCTGATTTAATACACCACGTTTGCTTGGATGCTGTTTCGAATCACAAAAATCCGGCTCACAACAATCACAAGGGCAACAAGAACCGCTGAAAAAATGATGTCCTCAATAATCAATACGACCGTTACAGAGCAGCCGAACAACAATTACTGTGTATTACTAGTTGGTATTCTAATTCTTGAACTTGATAATAACTCGATAAATTATATGACGCAAATGATAGATTTACATTGGACTGCGTTCATGATTAGAAGCCAGCAAACAGGTGAGTGGAAGGTTGAATGGAACGGTAGTCTTTGATATTGGATTTCATGATTCGTCTATAGAGTAGGCTACAACAGCTATGGCGGCCCGGCAATGAATGGTTTATGGGGAGGAATAAAATATCGGCGAGGAATGAACGGCAGTTAGAGGTTGCAACAATAACAATGATTTCAGCATAAATTTGTGATCACTTTCACTTTGGTTTTAAAAGCTCACGAAGCAATTATAACAACGTATCATTCACAATTGCGTTGGGCGTTGGCTGCCGATAAGAGAACGAGAGAGAGTGAGAGAGAGTGAGTGAGGAGAGTGACGAGGAGGAACAATGCCAATAAATATGAAACAATGTGCTAAGGACAATAATTCCATAAAAATCGAGCGCACTGTCTCGTTAATTTAGAAACGATTAACATCGCGATTGAGTGCGGGCTGATGTTGTAACTGGCTGCATCGAGTGCCGATCTTCGAATCAGTTGAACGAGTTTTGATTCGATTCTAACCAGATTCGTCGTACATTTAATTTGTATTCGCAATCTTTCTTAACCTGGAAACATGATGATGAATCAGTTTGGGAAAAGTAGAACATGAGAAGATTACAGTTTTTAAAAATATCAATGGAATAATTTTACTTGCTTCTTCTCCTCTTCCAAAATATTTTCTAAATTATGGCCTAAATACAGGGCGTATATAAAATTTCTAATTATCGTCAAATTTCAATTTCGAAGCCATTTTATTGAAAGAGCTGAAAATATTACATTGATACAATGTGCTCTTTAAGTGAATATTGATCATTAAGCATTTTCTGTTTAATTAATTTGATCACAGACAACAGTTAGTCTATAATTTGATATTAAAATAAAGCTTCTAGAACAATGAGAATAGTCACTTACATTTCCACTGTTCATACCGATTTATTTTTCAGTTGCAAATACAAAATGTTGAGACTGCAAACAACAAACACAAAAAATATGTTAAAACCACGTCCACTGACAAAACTACAGTCTTCATCTTCTCTCTCCTGATTGGTCGGCCATTCAAATGTAGCAGTCTTTGAATTCTGCCAGTAGAGAGCAGCAGTAGTTGGGTTATCATTGTTTGTC
Source organism: Laodelphax striatellus (assembly GCA_017141395.1). NCBI lineage: Eukaryota > Metazoa > Arthropoda > Insecta > Hemiptera > Delphacidae > Laodelphax > Laodelphax striatellus. The sequence goes on along the minus strand of CM029532.1, from coordinate 4,969,811 downwards.
GAAAATGGTTGCCAATAGACACGCCTCTCTACTCCGCCTTCTCGCTTCTGATTGGTCGACGATATTGATCGAAGTCTGTTTGTGAATTGTGCTAGTAGATGGCACCATTTACTGGGTGGTAAACTTGAATCCATCTGAGATTCATTAAGAATCCAATATGCATGAAGTATCTCATAAAATTTGGGCAATACTTAACAGTTCTCATTAAACTATTCTTGCCCAATAGTTGGAGATGGATATTTATGAAAATAATAACAAGAGAATGCTTTAGAAATTGAGATATACAGTATTTCAATTAAAATATATTTTACATCTCATTCTTCCTTTTTAATATAAAATCATTTTCCAAGTAATTGACATAAAAATTGTTCAATCATTATTACCAATAATTATGAAGGGGTAATAAAGAAAAATAAGATAAACGTATTGATTATAATATACATTATTATCTTTAAAATATATGAAATTATTAATGCAAATTTCCACAGGGAACACAATGAACATGTGAACTTTCAAAAATAAGAAGAGTTTTATGATAACATTTTTTTTCAATATTTGTTTCTCAAGACGAATAAGATTTGAAAAATTCATTTACATACTTGTATTTTTCTATACGAACTATGTAAAGAGATACGAAATATCTCCAGAATAATATTACGAAATACAAATCATACTACCTAGAAAAAGCATGAGTAATTTATTAAATTTATATTTTATTTAGATTTATATCATTCCACTGTGGAAACCGTAAATAATAATCATGTAACTATCCCACTCTTGCAATACTGCCTCAAAATATCAACAAATAGCAAATGAATGAAGTAAAAATCAATTTACCGTGGAAACAGTGAAAAATGGCCGAGTAACTGCCTTAAAATATCTTTAAATTGTAGTAGTTATTGAGTCTATATGCCTATACCATATTCTTTCACAGCATATCAGTTTACTGAGTAACCAAGCATGTTGAAGCAAAGAGTTATGACGTCACCGTGTTTATGGTATGATACTATTCAACAACATTGATAAGATGGTATGTGACATACAGTTAGCGGTTTTTTTATTATTATGGTTGACTGTCGTCGTGATTCTGCAGCAGGACTGTCAGATAGGATATACTATGATGATTTGGTAGCGCCAAACAGCAGATAAAGTGTCATTTTTATTCTTCTCCTTTTTCTTCGTCTTCTTCCTCATCTGTTTTCGCTCCTTCTTCTTCATCTTTTACTTCTTCTTAATCGAGTTCTTAAGCTTGTTCTTGTTCTTGTTCTTGTTCTTGTTCTTGTTCTTCTTCTTCTTCTTCTTCTTCTTCTTCTTCTTCTTCTTCTTCTTCTTCTTCTTCTTCTTCTTCTTCTTCTTCTTCTTCTTCTTCTTCTTCTTCTTCTTCTTCCTCATTCTCTTCTTCTTCCTTCTTCTTCTTCTTCTTCTTCTTCTTCTTCTTCTTCTTCTTCTTCTTCTTCTTCTTCTTCTTCTTCTTCTTCTTCTTCTTCTTCTTCTTCTTCTTCTTCTTCTTCTTCTTCATCATAATCTTTTATCCTTGTTCTTCTTATCTTTTTATCCATCTTATCTAAGTCCGTACATTTTGATATTCGAGGAAGAGTATTGTAGAACTTGGGTCCGAGAAATAGGAAGCACTTTTAAAAAGAGTCGACAGTTTGCCTTAGGGCCTCTCACCAATCTCTGAGTTACCTGACGTGTTTGCTGGGTATGATTACTCTCAATTATATTTATTTCCTCATTCCTATCATCCCCTGCTTCTCTTTTATATTTCTTTCCTGTTTTTAATTGTCTACTTTTTTTTACTTCATTCCTCCCCTGTTTCTTTTCCATATTAGTTAAGATTGCCTTCTGCATGGCACACAAATTCAAAATAATATATGTCGATGGTAACGGAGATGCTGATAAAAGCCTCATGTAATAGATAATTGCCAATAATATTATATCAGCCTGATGCAGTTTATACATGGTCTTAGACTATTATTTTCAAAATGATTTAAGTTGGGTGCATAGATATCCCCATATCTCAATAGGGTTTGATATAATATGAGTTTGGTGAAGTTGGTGGTATGCGAGTGAGCAAGGGGTTCGGTCAAGAGTGGTGGGGGGGGGGGCGAATCAACCCCTTCCCCGCATCACAAGGAGGGTGCTAGTGATGAATGCTGGCGTGAATGTGTCCAGTAGTTTAATGAGACGGACCCCATGTTGAGCTGGTGAACTGGCTTCTGCATGAGCACAGCTCCCACGCTCTGTATCGTATTCCGTTTTCAACTCTTCTTCTCTTCATCTCCTTCTCAATCACCTTGCTCTTCTTTTCTCTATCTTCTACACACCATAAATTCTCTTTTTCTTGTAACCTCAATTCTCTTGCCCCTTTGTGCTGTCTGGAACTATTCAATTTCCTTTGCAGAATAATTATTGTTTTTCTGGGAACAATAATCTTTCTCCTGCATGCATTTTTCTTTTTCGACTCATCCTTACATTTTCTTGCATATTCCTTCATAATCTTGTTACTCTTCTTCCTTCATTCTCATTTCAAGTTTTCATTACCAACGTATTTCAACTACTTCCTCTAATCTATTTCCTGTTCAATATTTTTTTTATTTATCTAGATTCTAGATGATGATGATGATAATTTCTTTTTCTTCTTCATCACCTCATTTCTCTTCTCCCTCTCCTTCTCCTTTTCCTTGTACTCGTTGTTCTTCTTCCTTTTTTTTCTCTTCTTCATCTTTTTCCCATATTCTTTTCAGTATTGTCTTTCTTCACTTCTCTTTCTCAACCTCTCTCTCTCTCTTTTCTTTTCTCCCTCTTCTTCTCCTTTTCCTTGTACTCCTTCTGTTCTTCTTCCTTTTCTTTCTCTTCTTCATCTTTTTCCTAATTCATCTTCTTCTTCTTCTTCTTCTTCTTCTTCTCTTTCTTCTTCTTCTTCTTCTTCTTCTTCTTCTTCTTCTTCTTCTTCTTCTTCTTCTTCTTCTTCTTCTTCTTCTTCTTCTTCTCCTCCTCCTTCTTCTTCTTCTTCTTCTTCTTCTCCTTCTTCTTCTTTAACTTTTCCTTCTTCTCTTCTACTCTCTTCTTCATTTTAATTCTTCCTTCCTAATATCTGCACCTTATTCTGTCCTCCACTCACTCAGTTTCTTTCCATCTTTTCTTTTTAGTATTGTCTTTCTTCACTTCTCTTTCTCAACCTCTCTCTGTCTGTTCTTCTCTTCTTCTTCTCCCCTTCCGTCTTTTTCCCACAACACTCCCCGGTTCTGCCCCGTGACATGCGATCTCCTTCTGGTTATTAATATCGCGATTTATAGCCGATGCTGGTCAAACTTATGACCACTACTGCTGCTGTTGCTGCTGCAGTGGCCGGTTCATCTATCCGGCAACATTTACTATGCAATAGCATAGCACAGCATAGGTAGCCTACTCCTACTCGTTGACCGTAAGAGGTCATTTGGGCCATCCTGTGATGTAACGTGGTATAGATTAACATAAGGTAGTATAGGATTGCATATAGTAAAGTATGGTGGCTATTCAAATAGAAGACTGTCCAATAGTTGAGATTACAGAGAATGTATTATCCAGGGAGCTGACATCTAAGGGAGAGGAAGTAAGACAAATAAGGGTAGTAGGATGTCGGCCATTATTATGGACCTACTTTTGGCGGTGTATTTGAAAACATCTAAGTACATAACTTCTATCCAAACCAGCCTAAAAACCACAAAATCCGAAAAAATGTTGTATTTTGCCCTAAATATTAACTATATTCTCTCAACGGTTTTGATTTATACCGCAAAAGATACCATGAACTTTCAAAACTCCATGAAAATTAAATTTAACATGATGGCTCTGAATTCAAATACACCGCCAAAAGTAGGTCCATAATAATGGCCGACATCGGTCCAGATTGTATTCGGCCAATGAGATCGCGCCACATAGCCAATGAGATCGAGACACAGCATGGCCATCTTTAGACAAAGCTCAAGAAGGCCATGACACAGGCTTCTCCTTTTTTCAACATAGGGAAGATACGATACTTCCACTCCTTCTATGACAGCCCCCTGGTGTTATCACAGCGTGGCCTTTGGATGTCTCAGTTTTGGTTGGTCAGTTTCGGTCAAATCCACCATATGTCTGCCAACTCCCATACGATTTACATTGAGAAGATATTACCTGAATCATACTGTATGTCATGTTGAGTGATACATAAAAATAAGAAATATTCATTCTTAGAAAAGGTTGTCTTTATTCCCCAATATTCTTTCCATTCCCATTATATCAAGGGCGTAGCTAGGATTTTATTTTGGGGGTTGCTGAAATAGGCAGGAAGGTTATAAGGATGTAATAGTTTCAGATAAAAAAGCGAACAAGAGACAAAATTACAACAAATGTCAATTTCGGGGGGGGGGGGGGGTTGCTGAAGCCCTTTAGCCCCCTGGTTCGGGGAACCTGGAACCAAAAAAATGTAATGTATAGCAGGATTCTTTTAAATTGTCAGAAAACAGCTGATTGATGTAAGCTCGTTTACTAACGTTAAATTAGCTGTTTTCTGACAAGTTAAAATAATCCTGTTATAGAATAGTTTTGATCACGTGATAAGATTCTAACTCCAAACAAACCGCATCAAGAATAAATATTTATGGATTCAAAATTTTCATATGCATTTGTGTAAGCCAAAAATACAGCATCAAACAATTTCAGATACTCAATCACAATAATGATATGTCAATAATTTTATCGGATATATCGATTTGGAGCTTGTCACCTGTCTTGATTCATCAATCCATCGATACCCAAAACATTTTTGTCAAAAGTGGGTCACAAGGTCGCCATGGAGTAACACTTGTTGGATATTCATGAACAATGACGATCACTATCATACTATGTAGGCCTGTCGCTTGCCCAATTATTTTACCGCTGACTAAATTCTATAATGAGAGGATGTACATTGTAGAAAACAATGAATATTCATTCATCTTGAGAAAAACATCGTGTCCAATCGATCCTATACGTACAAATCGATGTATTTAGTATATATAGTAATTTTGTTTACATGTCGATCACAGTAGTGTGCTATGTCTGAAGGTAGGTAAGGCTTAATCTTGACATTTTAATGCACGTAATATATAATTATACTCGTAGTTAAACATCGAAACTTGAAAGCGAAAGTATTAGTCAGCATTTTGTGTGCATGTCGATTGGCCCGATTATTGGCTGAATGAAAAAGCGGGGGTGTCCGCCTATTATTGCATAAAAGACGCGCTAAGTTCAAAGACAACCGAGATCTGGCGGGATTTCGATTTTTCATCCTAGTCATGCACACATGAATACAGTATAGGCTGTATTCTTGTTTAGCTGTTCTTTAGATAATAATTTCAGCCCACTAAAAATTAACAACAACTGACATCTTCTTCCTACACATCTTTGTAAAACACATCGCTCTTTCTCTCTCCCTCATACATTTAACACTCGTATCTTTCCATCTCTCTTGCACACTCGCGACCATGACATCTGAAACGGCGCATGCTCACCTAATTCAATATGGTCACAGAAAATTGCAAATCATACCGTTCTAGTGTACCAAATATCACATAATACTGTTTCATGTTAGCCCGTGCCCGGCTATTTCACAAGAAATTCTTGCAGAAAACAGCATGTTCATCGTCCGTAAACGTGTCGGACAATTCGTCATGAAGGCCCGAAATTGATCGAATAAGGCTCGATATGTTTTCAAAACTGAAATAATAGTTCAAGAGTAAACTGGTCGGTTCAATAGGTTATTATCGATGAGCAGAGCTGCTGCAGACAAGATAAGAATCGCATTCCAACCTTCAAACTCAAACACAAGGTTTCAAGTAGTCAGCTTCATGCAGGTGACCTTGAGATTTACATTGTGATACCGTTATTATCATAATCGTAGTTCTAATTCTATGCAGTGCCTATTTTTCAGTGTGATTTGAAGGTGGAAAAATGAAATGGAGATAATTGAAATGTTGATTTTAAGCAAGAAAGCTCACTATTAAAATCATTATCGTTTAACGATCAAGAACTACAATGTAGTTAGCTGTACAATATAATTTTTCTCATTAATCAAACAATTATTTTCAAATTAAAATTCATCAGATATCATAGAACAGAATAAAATTTTAACGTAATTTGACGAAATTACTGACATACTGCTACTGACACCTTGGTACTCCTAGGGTCTCCCTACCGATCAAAGCGAAAGGCTTTTGTAATAATAATTTCTATTATTTTATTTGGACATATTCTATAATATATTTGGACGATATTAGTCGAGATCGGTTAAAAAGTTAGGAAATATTTTAATGAAAACAAAAGTTTCCAAAAATCTTATTTGTGATTTTTAAATATCTAAAATCATATATTGTGATTTTTATGGGTGGTTCTTCAACAACTTCTGATTGGAGCTTTCGTTATCAATTTCATTTGAAATTTCATTTTTGATTATTATCTCATTGTAAGAATGTACTTTTAGTTTAATAAATTATTTCACTTGTTATATGCATATTTTGTTTACTTTACTTCAAATAGTATTGTATTGTTTTTCTTTTTATTCAGTATTATATGTTAAATATTAACCTAGTATTGTATTGGAGGGTTAAGTGTAAGAGAGGGCCGACTGCGCCCTAACTTCGCCCTCCCAGGTTCAAATAAAGGCAGTCATTCAATTCAATTCAATTCATTTATCAATACAGTGTGAACTGATTATAAAACTTATTATGAGTTATAATTGAACTTATTAAGATAGTCAATTGGAATTTTGTTGTCAATGTTATTCTAATAAAATAAAATAACCTGAGAATGAATGTTATTCTTGGAAAATCTTGACCTATTACATTTAATAACAAAACTCAAGCTTCAGTTGTAGCTTAATGGCCACGCGAAGATGTATGGGGCTTCAAACAACACTCTTATTTTAGAGATCAGTAGTCAGAAAATTATGATGAATGGCCCGCCGTCAATTTTCTGCCATGCTATTAATAGGGGAACGATTAAGCTCAGGTTGCATCGTGCATTGCAAAATGTTGGATCTTCGCTCTTGGATCGAAACTGACACGGGTGCAATTAAACTCTATCAACCTGACGGAAGTAGAAAAAGTTATATTTCAATGAGAAGTTATTCGTCTTCTTAGAAAAAAGGAACTCTCCAGCCGTCTTAGGCTAGGCGTACACTGGTTAGTCAAGACAAGACAAGACGAGATTAGTCACGTTTAGTCACAGTAATTCACATACTTGCTTATGAAGCAGCACACACCGATGCAATGACTAATCGGTGTGTGTTGCTTCATAAGCAACTATGTGAAGTACTGTGACTAAACGTGACTAATCTCGTCTTGTCTTGTCTTGACTAACCGGTGTACGCCTAGCCTAATCTATGAGAGCGAAATGGCACTCATTCATTCATTCATTTATCAACAGAACTAAAAATCTACTGAACCAAATGCGTTCAAATTTGCTGGAATGCACGTTCAGTTAAGTTGGACCTATAAGCCTGGTTTTCATTAGTAGAGTTAGTGGTAGAGTTCCCTGGGCGGGTACTAACTATCTTGTGAACTCTCCCAATGAAAACGTTCATAGTAGAGTACTTGTTTTTAAGTACCAAGTAAGTAGAGTAGAGTTAGTACGGTAGAGTTAGTATGCTAGTTACTCTATCAATAACTCTACTAATGAAAACCAGGCTTAACGCGCACGTTCTTAGACGTTTTTAACGTTCTTCACGTTCTTAGACGCGCACTAAGAACAGATTTTGATTACATCTCAAAGATACGACCAATATTCGCGGTTTTCTAGCGATTTTGTGCGTTTTCTCAGCTTTTTCGAGAACCATTAGGCAGAAAATGTTGAAATTTGGTACTTAGGTTCGTGTAGGTTCTAGAAATAACCTGTTTAAGAACGTTTCAGATTCTCCCAAAATTACGTCAGAAATCGGCGTTTTTGCAGTTTTCCTTGCGTTTTTAGATTGCGTTTTTGCAGATTTTTCAACAACGACTGAACTAAGAACGTTTAAACCTTATACACAGGTTCTGCTAAGGTATAAGAAGAATGAAATTGAAGTATTTTAAAATCATCCTCAAATTACGCCTGATATTGACGTTTTTCCAGTTATTCTTAGCGTTTTTGAGGCGTTTTTTCATGTGCTAGAAGAGCGACTGAACTAAAAAAGTTCGAAATTGTTGTAATGAAGGGTTTGAAGCATAGCACCCTGTAAATTACAAAAAGGGGGCTAGAAAAGGGGCTAAAATTGAGTAATTAAAAGGGGGCTATGGTTTGAAGTTATTTATGGTTATGGTTTGAAGGGGGCTAGAAAGGGGGCTAAAATTCTGTAATTTAAAGGGGGCTATAGTTTTAAAAGTTCACTCTCAGCTCTCTATTGAAGGATAAAGCCAGTAAAGCAAAAATGTTCAAATGAAATATGCAGGCGAGCGGAGCGAGCCTGCTTGTCTTATTGTTGGATGATTCTGCCAGAGGTCCAGTATTTCATAATTATATTCCCATTCATTATCCTAAGGCTAGGCGTACACCGGTTAGTGAAGACAAGACAAGACAAGACAAGATTAGTCACTTTTAGTCACAGTACTTCACATAGTTGCTTAGTGATTGCATCAGTGGGTGCTGCTTCATGAGCAACTGTGTGAATTACTGTGACTAAACGTGACTAATCTCGTCTTGTGTTGTCTTGACTAACCGGTGTACGCCTAGCCTAAGAATAGAACATTAGAAATCATTCTTCTTCTATTGAGTAAGCCTACTTTTGAATTATTTTTTTCCAGCAATATGTTTTTATTACTCCTCACCCTCAACTGATCCATCCATTTAAATCAGAAATTGTATTAGTTAATGTATATTAGACCAGCTTGCCAAATAAGTACAAGTCATAATAAAAGTTGAAGTTGACCCGCCTCTATGTAAGACGGCATGCATATATAAGGTAAAGATAGATTAATTCAATATTTCGAAATATTGTAGCATCAGTTGCTTGTAAGAGCAGGTCAGTCGATAACGGATAAGATCGATTATCAGCATCCTGATGAGTACACGGTACTCGCTTATATGGTATCGATACTGACGTAAATACTATCGATACTAATACAATTATATCTATTTAGTTAAATAATATCGAACTCGATTCAGATGCCAGCAGTTTCACAACGGTTGAAACTTCAATTTGGCTGGAGTACGTTGAAGAGCAGGACGAATATAATTATGATATCAAAAATCAAGTCTTGTAAGAAGAGAATATCGATGATGAACAAGTGTGTATATTTATCGGACAGAGAAAGAGATTATATTACACATATGGAAGTGAATTAATATAATCGAAATTAAACTTGTATAGAGGAGGAGAGACTGAGGCTGAGAGGAAGAGGAAGAGGGAAGGAGAGAGTGTGAAACAGTTAGGCTAGGCAAACACTTGCTGACGATAGTCTTGAGCTCGAGTGCTAGCAAGGAGCTCTAGTAGGCATGTTTTCACTGGCCAGCATAGGAAAGATTTATTATAGTTATAGTATTTATTTCGTTTTATTGTAAGGAGGAAAAATGAAGAATTAAAAGAGAAAGAACAAGTTGATCAAGTCAGAAACTGACCAAGAAATGAGGAGCCGTTTGACAGTATGCTTTCAAATTCTTTCTTGTTCTTCTTCTTCTACTTCTTTTTTCTTCTTTCTCTTCTTCTTCTTCTTCTTCTTCTTCATCATCTTCTTCTTCCTATTCGTTTTCTTCTTCTTCTTCTTTTTCTTCTTCTTCTTCTTCTTCTTCTTCTTCTTCTTCTTCTTCTTCTTCTTCTTCTTATTCTTCTTCTTCTACTTCTTTTTTCTTGTTCTTCTCTTCCCTCTCCTTCTTTGCGATATCTGACGATGGTGGAAATTTGACAGCATGATAGCCTGCCTATCGATGGCTATGTATGGTCTGCATGATTGGTAAAAAATTGGTATAGATTCGATATCGCAACGGTAACTGGTGAATTATAGGAACAGCCTGCTTCCTGTTATTACCAAGCTTTGCAGTACAGCAGACCTTCCGTGAATTATTGCTGTTGCCTTTTTTTTGCCACAATTGCATCTTCTTCCTTCTTCTTCCTTCTTCTTCTTCTTCTTCTTCTTCTTCTTCTTCTTCTTCTTCTTCTTCTTCTTCTTCTTCTTCTTCTTTCTTCTTCTTCTTCTTCTTCTTCTTCTTCTTCTTCTTTCGCTTCTTCTTCCTCTTCTACCTTCTTATTCATCACCTCCTCCGGCTCCCCCAATTTATAATTATTCTGATGCTCTCTTTCATTCATCTTTTTCTTTTCCAGTCTCATTACTCTTGTTCTATTCCTTCTTCATTTTGTTCTTAATTTTTTCATCTTCCTCTCCTTTTTTTGCTTCTTCTCCATCTTTATTTTCTTCTGAATCCTGCTTCGAAGTTCTCTTTCTTTTGTCTTTCTCCCCTGAACTGCACTGTAATTAAAATCGGAGTTTCAGTATTTGCGTGTGCACTCTACTAATGAACTGCCTTCAATACCGGTTTCACTCATATTTTCTAATGTCAAGTATGACAGCGATATCATATTAATTATTGTCAGTTGCATCCAGTTGTCAATAATGCCTGTATTCTCATCTTGTTGAATTCAATTTCCAGATATTACTGATTCAATAATTATCAGTTTGTTGTTTGATAGCATCAGCCGATGATAAATCGGACAAACTAATAAAAATGTACAATTCTCATTGCAAACGGTTTTTGTGCTAACGGATTACAGTTTTAAGTTCAATTAAATTCGGTTGTAACCAGAGAGTATGGAAGAGGAATATTCTTATTTTTTCTATTATCTCTGCTTAGAAACATATCAAATTTTTGTTTCAGATTGAAAACGAAAAGCTCAAGAAGACAAGCAGTTCAAGCTAGAGGAGTGCACAAGGGGTTTCCAAAAATAGAAAACCCTATACCTTACATAAGACACAAAAATCTTAGATTAGATACTTCTAAAAAATAAAATCTAATCATTTATTAGAAATTTCCAATTAGAAGCATATTATTTTCATAGTCACCAATTTCCACTCCAAACCTAAACACTGAACAAATTAATGACTATTTTGGAAGATATTATGAGTCCTCTCTAATATAATATAGTAGGGAGACTTTCAAGACAAGACAAGACAAGACCAAATTAGTCACGTTAGTCATAGTATTTCACATAGTTGCTTATGAAGCAGGTCACACCGATGCAATGACTAATCGGTGTGTGTTGCTTCATAAGCAGCTATGTGAATTACTGTGACTAAACGTGACTAATGTCGTCTTGTCTTGTCTTGACTAACCGGTGTACGCCTAGCCTAACTTCTACTATTTTGAAAAGTCTCCTCTTCTACTTCTTTTTGTCTTCCATTCTCTATTTTGCATTTTTACTGCATCAAATATCCATTTTTATTGTTTTATCTCTAGCTTCCTTCATGGTATCCCTCTCCATTTTTGTACAGTATCCATTCCCTCTTCATTTGAGTCACTGTACTGTAGAATAGCATGGTAGTACTGGAGTCACAACGTTTTCGGACACTCTGTAGAAATAAGAATTGTAATCTCCCTGCTCAAACAACCCAAGCCTTCAAATAATAAATGGAATCTGTTCCAAACCAACGCCTCCCGAAAATCCAAGGCACACTGTAGTAAATATGAAGTCAATAATGCGCATCATAATAATTCTTGTTCATTTGCATAGCTATTGTGCGAGTGGGCCACTGTGATGATTAAAAGCCCAATAAAACTACCAAATAGGATGTAAGAAATATTTTCGAGTGTTGCGCGATGCCTTGTTCAGAGCTGGGATGAAAGATGATCTGCAGCGAGCGGCTTCTTTGGTAGCCGTAGTATCAGTAGTTCATGACCTCCGTTTGCATGGCTGCTCTGCTCTGCGCGTCTAAGATAACAAACAATTCTCGCTAAACGAGTTCCAAACGCTTTCCTTTATTCTTTATATCTTCCTTCCTTCTTCTTCTTTTTCTATGTTGAACCTTCATGCTGCATATAATATTTTCGGCTCCATGATTATTTACTTCAGCTTCGTTTCTTTTTCTTCATCTTGTAATATTCATCCATACTTTGCCTCCATTTTCACCAATTTGATGGTCTTGCAGTTTATTCATTCTTGTTCTTTTTTGCTTCTTTTCTTTCTGTTCCTACATATTCAGCCTCCATTCTCATCTAGCTCTTGTTCTTAATCGTCTGCTTATATCTTATTCTGCTACTTGTTCCTCCTCCTCCTTCTTCTTCTTCTTCTTCTTCTTCTTCTTCTTCTTCTTCTTCTTCTTCTTCTTCTTCTTCTTCTTCTTCTTCTTCTTCTTCTTCTTCTTCTTCTTCTTCTTCTTCTTCTTCTTCTTCTTCTTCTTCTTCTTCTTCTTCTTCTTCTTCTTCTTCTTTTCTATTTCTTCTTCTTCTTCTTCTTCTTCTTCTTCTTCTTCTTCTTCTTCTTCTTCTTCTTCTTTTCTATTTCTTCTTCTTCTTCTTCTCCTTCCTCTTATGCTTCTTCTTTTATTCTTCTCCTTCATCTTCATCTTCTTCTTTTCTTCATTTCCTTCTTCTTCTTCTTCTTCTTCTTCTTCTTCTTCTTCTTCTTCTTCTTCTTCTTCTTCTTCTTCATCTTCTATTCGGCTATTCTATCTATTCTATCTTCTTCAGTTCGCCTCTAGGCTTTGAGGAGTAAACATCGTGTGCTGTGCGCTCTCTTTGTTATCAGTTTTGTCGGGTCAATAATGATTTGTTCGATGTGTTATTTGATTTGTTCGAAGTGTAATTCGGATGTTCCAGAGCAGGATTTTATAACATGTAAATCTTGTGGCACAAAATGTCATTTTTTGTGTGAACTGATTAAAGAATCGAATTTTAGAAAAATGTCGGTTGATAATAGAGCGAAGTGGAAGTGCATTGCCTGTAAGACCGGCTCGGCTGGGTCGTCGGAGAGTGCGGCGTCAACTGTTTGTGCGGCGTTATCAGTGCAGGCATTGTCTACTGCCGGCAATGCCGATAACAAACAATCGCTTTCTGTGTTGGATATACAGGCTATTGGACGTGTAGTTAAGGAAATAATAAGTTCTGAACTGTCACCCACATTCAAAGAAGATTTCCAATCAGTGAAACATTCTATAGAATTCATGTCCAATGAGTTCGATTCTTTCAAAAACGAACTACTAAAACATAAGGAGGATGTTAATAAATTAAATAAGGAAGTCATGACACTTAAACAAGAAAATGAAAAATTGAAAAGTGAAGTGGCGGAAATGCAGGGATATACGCGCAAAGACAGTGTTGTTGTAACGGGTATTCCAGAAACAAAAAATGAATCGGTGTTTGAAGTTTTCAATAAACTTTCTTCTGTTATTAAAAGTCCTGTTGTTTCGAATGGTCTGAGTACTGCACATAGACTACCATCTCGGGGAAAAGGGCAAATCAAGCCGATTGTCTTCAAATTCGTTCGAAGACAAGACAAAGAGGGCTGGCTGGCCGATTTCAAACAAGCTGCTAGTGAAGATAATGGAGGTGCGGGGATTTCACGAAGACGCTGTGTCGGTCTCTTGCTGAAGGTCGTGTGCGCTTATCAGCATCTGGCCCCCACTACAATGGAACTGTTCAGAGAAACGAAAAAACTTGCGACCCAGAAAGGATATCGGTTTGTTTGGATAAGAGATGGTAAGATTCTTGTGAGAAAGGAGGAAGGTGAGAAGCCTATACAAGTGAAAAATGTGATGGACCTCAAGAAAATCTAGGTTTAAAACAAAAACTGGGTTTTTCTATTCAGCTAATATTTCTATTTTAATTTTCAATGGAAATTTGCGATTTAGTAGAGGATCTTGATCTTATAGACAGATGTGAAACAATTAATTTAAAAAATTTAAACGAGATATCAACGTTTTTTCATTCAATATCGTTAAAAGTTTTTCATTTGAACATAAGAAGTATTAATAAGAACTTCGATGAATTGTGTTTATTTTTATCTAGTGTTGATGCGCAATATGATTTAATAGTTCTCACTGAGACGTGGCTATCACAAGATTCTGGTTTCGAGTTGAGCAATTATAATAAGGTTGTGAAACCAACAAAATTTAATAAATCTGATGGAATAGTAATTTATGTTAAACATGGAATAAAATTAGATATTCTGGATTTAAATATTGGTAATACTAATTCTTTAAATTTTAAAATAACATATGGAGACGTAGAGTTTTGCTGTACAGCATTGTATAGATCACCTAATGATACCGACGCTTTGGCTTTTTTGGATGATTTGGAGATATTCCTTAGTCAAACAACTTGTTATGAAAACAAAATCTTGATTGGAGATACAAATATTGATATTTTGGGTCATGATCTAACCCAAATAGGTCATAAATACTTGAATATGCTTTTGGAATATGGTTATACTAATTATTTACACGGTTGCACTAGACATTCATTATATCGTGAATCATGTATTGATCATCTGTTTCTCAAATCTAAGATATGTACATTGAACCCAGCTATATACAATTGTTCTATAACAGATCATGAAGCTATTATGGGGCGAATTCAGTTTATAAAAAATAGTAGTTTAGAGCCTAATAAGAAGCCTGTACAGTATGATTGTTTATTTTTTGACGACCACCTGTTTAAAATTAAAATTAATGAAGTGTCATGGGATGGAGTCTATTATGAAAAGGATTCTAAAGTAGCTTTTAGCAGATTCTATGATAAAATAGTAGATGTTTTTAATTCGTGTTCATCTTCGAAGCATAAAAGTAGTAATAGAAAGAAACGATTGAAACCTTGGATAACTAAAGGGTTATTGAAATGTATCAGGAAAAGGAATAATATGTCACTTAAAATAAGGGAGCAGCCGTTCAACACAATTAATGTTCGTTATTATAAGAAATACAACACTATTTTGAAGGCACTGATACGTTCTGCAAAGGAGATTTTCTTTAGAAATGAGTTTGTAAATTGCGGTAAGGACTTGAAAAAGGTGTGGAAAACTATAAATGATGCTACTGATTCCAAATCTCGAGACCAAAATGTTATTCAAGAAATTAATATACCTGATGGTAGAGTAGTAAAATCCACTGAAAGTGAACAAATGGCTGAAGAGTTTAATAAATTTTTCATTGATGTTGGACAGAAAATTTCGAATAGGGTCAAAGAGACAGGTTCAAATCCAAATCATATCCAGTATAAGGTCGATAGATCATTTTGTAGGTCGTTTTTCTTTTATCCAGCTACGACCTGTGAGGTGAGTAATAACATATTGGGGCTTAAAAAAGGTACTGCTCCGGGAGTAGATGGATTCTATTCAAAATGTCTGATAGAAAATGCTTCAGCAATATGTGACCCGTTGAAGCATATTATAAATCTTTGCTTCCAACAGGGGTATTTTCCAGATGAAATGAAAATAGCTACAGTTATTCCTCTCTATAAGGGTGGTAGTAGGACTGAACTTGGTAACTATCGTCCTATCTCCCTACTCTCAAGTATATCCAAAGTAATTGAAAAGTGTGTAAAGTCGAGGCTGGTATCCTATTTGGAAAAACACAACATTTTGTTCAGTAATCAATATGGATTTCGAAAGGGTATGAGTACATCCGATGCAATTTTTAGAGTAACAAGAGAAATTTTGAGCAAATTAGATAATGGGGACAAATGCTTAGGAATATTTCTGGATATAACAAAAGACTTTGACACAGTTGACCATAGAATTCTAATGGATAAAATGGAAGCAATAGGACTAAGAGGTCTTGCATTGTCATTCTTTGCATCCTATTTAAATTGTAGAAGACAAAAAGTTAGGCTTGATAAAAGACAAGTGGACTATTAAATGTGAATATTGAGTTCCACAAGGAACAGTGCTTGGGCCAGTTTTGTTCTCAATATACATAAATGATTTATTAAATATAAATCTAGGGAATTGCTCCTTGTACTCTTTTGCGGATGACACAGTTGCTATAGTTTGGGGGGAAACATGGCCAATCACTTTCCAGAGAGCTAATAAATGCTTTGATGTTATCAAGTCCTGGTTAAAGAATAGTCTTCTACATTTGAATATTAAAAAAACTAGATTTCTTCCCTTTTCTTTGTCATCCTCTGGATTGCCTCCAGATAATACTGACTGTAAACTGGTATCACATAATATAAATTGTGCCAGTCCATCCTAAAGCTGTGGATGTCCCACATTAGAGCAACAAAATGAAATAAAATATTTAGGTGTAGTACTGGATGTACATTTACGGTGGAGCTCGCACATTTCATACATCTGTTCAAAACTTAGAAAATTAATTTATAAATTCGTCCAATTAAGGAATGTCCTTCCTATCTATCAATTAAGAATGGTATTCTTGGCACTGATACAGTCAATTATCTGCTATGGTATTGTATCCTGGGGAAGTTGTGGGAGTTCAATTTTGCAACCTCTCATAATTCTTTATAAAAGAATAATAAAAATATGTTTAAAGAGACCCATAAGATATCCAACCGAAGTATTGTATAGAGAATTTGGCGTTTTTAGTGTTGATACCCTTTTTGAAATAAATCTTTTGAAGTTTGTGTATTTAAGATGTTCAGAGTTTCCAGTTATGGATGAACATGTATGTTCCACTCGTCGAAATCTTGCTAATAAATTAAAAGAACCCTTCATTAAGAAGTAGAGTGGCCTCCTTACATGCTTTTGCTAAGGGACCAAGACTTTTCAATAAACTGCAATCAGATATATCAGATGCATCCAGTTATAATTTGTTTAAGAATAGACTTACTCGCTTCTATGAAGAAAAACGTTTAATATAGGTGTGATATTATTTACAATTTTTTTTTGCTGTCTTCATTCAAATCTAGGCTTGTTTTTTTTTTTATTACTTTTTTTTCTGGTTAATTTATTGTTAAAGATTCATAATCCCATCTTGTGAAAAGCACACTGATTATTGTATAAAATTTACTTTATTGTTTGATACCTCAAAATTGTTATTGTATTATAATTAAGTTGACTCAATTAGAGAGCGAGACATCCCTCAACACAGGTTTAGCCTAAAGAGGGATGCACTGTGGTTTTTTCTGTTACATGCTTAATATTATTATCTATGTTCAATTATTATGCTTAAGGTATGTATTTGTGTTACCAATTGAAATTTTCAATCATTATGCTTAATGTATGTATTTGTATTACCAATTGTAAAAATGCAGTGAAATAAACGAATTATTATTATTATTATTATTATCTTCTTCTTCTTCTTCCATATTTTGTCTCTTACGTTCTCCTCCTTTGTGTTCTTGCTCGTCTATTTCTCTGTTATGTTCTCTACTTCTTGGCTTCCTTATATTTCCATTTATCATTTGTATTTCAATAATAATAGCATTTTTCTCAAACTAATATACTCTCTCCTCTTCCTCCTCTTCTCCTTCTTCGTGTTCTAGAACTCCTATTTTCTATTCTCTGTGTTACATCCCTCTATCTTTATTCTTCTTTCATTGATTCTCGTATTCTGCTTCTTTTTCTGGCCTCCATTCATCCTCTCTCCCATTCGTTCTTCTCATCACCATCTTCCAAAACCAATTCTTCACCTTCTTCTCCTTCCCTAATTCTATGCTGCTCTTACTTCTCCTCCTCACTGTTACTCCTTGTTACCTACCAGTCCACCATTATAAATTAGGGTTTCGCATCATTGTGACAGGCTGTTTCCGAATCAAGTCATTAATTCGGTGTTCAAAGAGCTGAGCTGCCGTAACTTGAGAACTAGTTGTTGTAGGCCACACTGTTTTCGGCAAAATCATAGAAGAAGCCGCCTGTGTTATGTCACTAGATGATTTATAGGTTGTAAACACACTATTTAGCTAACTTTTGACTTGGAAATTTATCAATCTGGCACGGCTTACAACAATTAAATATACAGTGTGACTTAGAATCCTATAATACTATATTTGTTTTGGAAACTCCTATTGAACAAAAGAATAAACTCATAAAGACAAGAAATGCAATATTATTAATATAAAATGTTATTATCTACGACCGTGTTATAACGCCATCATAACAGTTTCATTATTGAAATCATGTAGACGATATTCACATTATTTGCGTTGCCATGTATCTTAAATTTCAAAAGTATGTCTGAAAACTAGTCGACTGGCAACTTAGAAATGCAGCATAAATCACTTAATAGACCGTATTGAACAAGCCATACCAATCTGGAAAAACGATTTATTAAATGAAGAGGCCACCCCGTGCAGCGCAAAGCGCAGCTCATTTGAATTTTCTAAAAATCTTAGTTTTAAATAGTTGCTATTTTGATTATCAGCAGCTGACAGCAGCTCAGTCATAGATAGATAGATAGATATATCTCGATCCATGGACATAATGTATATGCATAAGATTACGCCAAAACAGTTTTCAAGTAATAGACTACAGTAGAATAAAGGTGAATCAACACACAAGAACGAGATTACCTAGACGGTTTCAGCGGTTGCAGAAAATTCAAGCTGTACGCTAGATTGAGATTTAAAAATTCTTTTACCTCATGAAAAGGGATTCCTGCTAAGCCACTTATATACTAAACTTTTGAACATACCAATCAAATCCTACTGATTACTGGTCACGTACTACTTTCAACTTCTAAGCTTTCTAAGCTATCTATGGGGGATTTTAGAAACTAACTGAAGTTTAGTGTATTTCAATGCCAACAGATAGTGCCACAGGAAATCATTAAAGGTTTATATCAAAGTTCTCGTATTTAAAATGATTACCTTTGAAAAACAAATAGAAAAACGATTTTTTATCTTTCTTTTTGTACAAACCGCATCAAAATCGGTCCACTCAAAATTCTCCACTAACTTTCCAAAGTCGGGCATGAAACTCTTTTAATATAAAATATGGTAATATGTAGATTTTGTCGTAAGTATCCACCAACATTTTGACAACATGTGTTTGTAAATGTTTTTGACAAGCAAACATTCAACACGCTGCTCTGTGATCGTCAAACATCCCAATAAAGTAATCGCGGTGACGGAAGTTGAGCAGGTTTGTTACACAGTCATGCGTGTGTGTTTGCAATGCAGATTCACTCAGTGCAGGGTAATTGTTGGTATGTCTGAATGATGTTCTGGACTTGTTTTTCTCTGGACAGAGATGCAGGAGAGAAATCGGGCCTCGGCGCGGTGACAAGAACACTGGCTGGACATTTGCTTATGCAAAGCAGGCGGAACTGTAATGCAAAGCAATGAAAACAGTTGTTCAGTGGCATTTCGTTGCGGAGCGCATTGCATGAACACTATCAACTGGATGTACGTACTTTTATTAGGACTCTTAGGCTAGGCGTACACCGGTGAGTCAAGACAAGACGATATTAGTCACTTTTAGTTACAGTAATTCAATGAAGCAGCACACACCGATTAGTCATTGCATCGGTGTGTGCTGCTTCATAAGCAGCTATGTGGATTACTGTGTCTAAACGTGTCACAGTAATAGTCACAGTAATTCGTGACTATTTTAGTCACAGTAATTCACATAGCTGCTTATGAAGCAGCACACACCGATTAGTCATTGCATCGATGTGTGCTGCTTCATAAGCAACTATGTGAATTACTGTGACTAAACGTGACTAATTTCGTCTTGTCTTGACTAACCGGTGTACGCCTAGCCTTATTGGGACAGTAGGAGAAGGTCAACACAGAAGTAACACAGAATAACGATGGATAGTTACTATAGTTCTATACTTACTCTATGGTAATTAAGGATGAGGAGATGAGAGAGTAAAGTCTGGAGGGTTGGGGAAGAACAAGAAAGATGTATAGATGACGATATAAAACAGGGTGTTTCAGAACTCCCTGCCATTACTCTAGGGCATTGTTGCTGGGTAAAAACCATTTCTAAAATTTCTAAAGAAGAAGAAGAAGAAGAAGAAGAAGAAGAAGAAAAGAAGAAGAAGAAGAAGCAGAAGGAGGAGAAGAAGAAGAAGAAGGAGGAGGAAGAGGAAGAAGAAGAAGAAGAAGAAGGAGGAGGAGAAGAGGAAGAGGAAGAAGAAGAAGAAGAAGAAGAAGAAGAAGAAGAAGAAGAAGAAAAAAGAAGGAGTAGGAGGAAGAGGAGAAGGAGAAGAAGAAGAAGAAGAAGAAGAAGAAGAAGAAGAAGAAGAAGAAGAAGAAGAAGAAGGAGAAGGAGTAGAAGAAGAAGAAGGAGAAGGGGAGAAGAGGAAGAAGAAGAGGAAAAGGAGGAGGAGAAGAAGAAGAAGAAGAAGAAGAAGAAGAAGGCGTAGAATAGGAAGAAAAGAGGAGAACACAAATAAGCGGAGAGGAGAAGAAGGGGTTTGAAGAATGTGCGCGCCCCAGCCTCATAAAAGAGCAGCGAGCAGCAAGCGAGTGGTAGGCCCTTATTTATTATGGATAATTAACAAAATGTAAAGCCATTAGAAATATCAATAAAACCGATGAATTTTATCGTTTCGCAACTGTTGTATTGGAACAGTGAGCTCGCGCGCGCGCGAAGGTCCGTTTGGTAGGCTGCCGAGGGGAGAGAGGAGACATCGTAGGGGTTTAATGAGGGGGGAGGGGTACATGATAAGGGGGAAATAACTGTCGCTGTGTCCATTTAATACGTTGTGCCTGCCAGCAATCGAACTAGTGGACCTTGTGCGCGAGTAGGCACCACTTTTGGATCGGCCAACTGAAGCGGATGTACGCTAAAAGAAAAAGAGGGAAGAATTGAGTGAAGGGAGATAGAAAGAGAAAAAATAATTATTGTGATTGAGACTGGCCGATCTCGTATTTTCCATCCACATTGACAGATTTTGTTGTAGGAGGCTGGCTGGAGCTATTGTTTTTCCAAGGCTACACGCTTCACGGAGCGGCGGACCACAGCTAGAAACTGTAGTATCACGCACTCGTGAAGTATTTGTAAAGTCCGTTCCAAATTACAGGCACGCGCGCTGCCAGTCAATCATAAGTCAATAATATTGTAACTAGGATCCGATTGATTGTGTGGTACTTGATGAATGAATGCCGAACAAATTTTGTCGAGTCATTTTGGCAAGAGTTATATTTCATCCTCTAGAAGAAGAAGAAGAAGAAGAAGAAGAAGAAGAAGAAGAAGAAGAAGAAGAAGAAGAAGAAGAAGAAGAAGAAGAAGAAGAAGGAGGAGAAGAAGAAGAAGAAGAAGAAGAAGAAGAAGAAGAAGAAGAAGAAGAAGAAGAAGAGAAGAAGAAGAAGAAGAAGAAGAAGAAGAAGAAGGAGGAGAAGAAGAAGAAGAAGAAGAAGAAGAAGAAGAAGAAGGAGGAGGAGGAGGAGGAGGAGGAGGAGGAGGAGGTGGAGGAGGTGGAGGAGGATTAGGAGGAATAAGAAGGAGAAGAAGAATAATAATAATAAGAAGAAACAGATAAAGAAGAAGAAGAGTACAATAGAATAAATTTATGTTTTTTTAAGTTTTCAACAATAGTGGGCTCGTACACCGGAGCAATAAGCAATAAGCTTGTTGCGTATTACAAGCAATATTATTGCCAATGTGTTTTTCCATTAGATTTCAACTGAACTCGTACACCGAAGCAATACGATATCGCTATCGCCTCTGTAGAGCAACATATATCGCTAGCAACACAGCGTGTAGGTAGAAAAGCAACATATTGCCTGAATAACATATGATATATTTCACTAAATTTTTATCACATCAATACTATTGATGAAATTTTAAATTTATATACTCTCGACGAAATTCAAAATCATAATACTTGTTTTGTTAATCATACTAGGTCTAGGATTCCAGGTCTATTGGATTTTGTAGTCAAACTCTCTTATGATAATTTTTCCTATCATAGATTACTCCATCTATACATCTATTTCTATATCCAATATAGACTCACCAATACTTGGACATTTGAAACCCTTTTTTCTCTCAATTTAAAATAAATAGTGGAAAGTTGACCAAACAGTATTTCTGTACTACTTTGGTCCTGTAGAAGTTATGAACTGCTATTTTCAGGCAATTTTACTTCTCAGGATTTAGTTGGATTTCATTTCTTCGCAATTGGGAGAAGGAGAGATCGTCCACAGGCCTTCTATCCCATAATAAACTAGGCAAGCGCCTTAAAAAGATTATCAATTAGCAGTAAAAATTGTCAATGGAGCGTAAAGTGACTTAAACTGTTACTTTCCAATCAGATTTCCAATCAACTGTGAATGTTTCAACCAATAGCAAATAGCTTCCTTATATCTGCAGTGGAATTCGACGAAAGTTAGTGCATTATTTGACAGATCTGAAATGGCGAAATTCCAACAGGTTTCTATCGCAGAAATGAGTATTGATTACTCGCAGTTCAAAGTTTTTACTTCATTTCTATAAAATATTTGTTACAGTTATCCGTTTTTTTGTACTTAATAACAATTTCACAATAGTTACAAAACATTCTGAATTTTTTGTAGAGAATACGTATTGCTACATTACAAAATAAGTACTATTTTGTAATAATATGATACTACTGTATTCAGAAGGAAGCAAAAGTTCTCATAGAAAATTCTGTTTCATAGAAATCTATAAGCACTGTAAAACAGAAAAATTGTACTCTCACTACACTCAGATTTATCGTACAGTATGCCGTGCCCCGTGCCATTCATGTTCAGTGTGGTGTCATGGACTATGAACTACCCATGGGTAGTTTATTTAATCGAAATTGGTTCTATTAACACGAATTTAACCATGTTTAACACATATTTTACTCATGAAACAAAGTAGAAACGTTTACTCATATCGTAAAAACTTACTGCATGTCGTTACTTCAAATGTAAAAATGTTAGAATGAAGAATTCTATCTTGTTTTATTAAGATGATTTAATTACTGCCTTATAACAGTCGTCATCTCTCATCATCACCTCTCTCATTACCCACGCACAAGCTTAGAGCTCATGTGGGCATCACCCTACAAAAAAAAAATTACTGCCAATAATCATCTTTGTATTCCAAAAAAATTCATGTTTTTTTTACACTAGCCCACAATATTGCAGACCAGAAAAATCTGCAAGGTAATATCTTCTGTATTTTTCGACCCAAGTACTTCAATGCATAACAGTTTCAACTTTACAATAACAATTAGAATAATTAGACTTCCAATGAGAGCGTCAAATCGAGTTCAGTATTGAGATGACTCGTGTTCTATTAAAATAACATTGACGATGAAATCCCATAATTCACGTATACGGCATAATGTAAGTGTTATTCTAAGGTCAGAATCAAATTTATTACCACATTTCTACGGATCGTCCCAGGAGGAGATAGGCACTCTATTGTTTCATTAGTTGATTTGAATAAAACATCAACTTAATTCACATTAAACAATTACTTCACTCGGTGTAATAACAATAATGTTAATCAGAGACACGTCGAATACAATGAAATGTACTCAATGAATGTATTATTTCAACTTTGATCTCATGAGCATCAATATTGAGTATTGAGGCTTCGGTGTGAATGAGTCAATTGATTCATGTTGTGCGCATAATATCTCTGTTTCAACTTTAGATGTCATTGTCATGGAATTCGAATTATTGTGATTCCATGAACTAGTTTCATCATCTCAGAAATAGTTATAGAATGAGGTAGATTCTCATTAATTCATGGAAGATTAAAAAAGTTTGTTGAACGAGTGATCGGTTCAAGATATAACTACAATCATCCAAATTGGTTGGGAAATTGCTTTTTATGATATAAACATCCTTTTTCTCTAAGCCTGAGCTGCATGAGACGCAGAAACTAAGATCATAGACAACAATAGTTAGTCTATAGTTAGTCTATAGTTAGTCCATAGTTAGTCTATAGTTAGTCTATAGTTATCTATAGTTATAGTGTATAGTTAATCTATGCTAAGATATTTCAGAGGTATCACTCAGTGCTGATACGCGCCTACTCTTGTAAGTTTCAAGGGCACGCCCACCGGAAGGTTAAGAATGAACACGCCTCTATACAGACTCCGCCTACTCTCTTCTGATTGGTCGACAATTCAAATCGATCAAAGTCTGCCAGCAGT
The DNA here is from genome assembly GCA_017141395.1 of Laodelphax striatellus. NCBI lineage: Eukaryota > Metazoa > Arthropoda > Insecta > Hemiptera > Delphacidae > Laodelphax > Laodelphax striatellus. The sequence continues at coordinate 4,945,827 of CM029532.1, read as the reverse complement.
AGTATGTGGGTTATTCAAGTCTCCTTCTGATTGGTCGACAATTTCAATGTATTCAACTTCAAATTTTGCCAGTATTTGGCTGAGTTATTGTACAAAGACTGTATGCAATCTAAGGCTAGGCGTACACCGGTTAGTCAAGACAAGACAAGACAAGAATAGTCACGTTTAGTCATAGTACTTCACATAGTTGCTTATGAAGCAACACACACTGATTAGTCATTGCATCAGTGTGTGCTGCTACATAAGCAACTATGTGAATTACTGTGACTGAACGTGACTAATCTTGTCTTGTCTTGTCTTGACTAACCGGTGTACGCCTAGCTTCAGATATCAGATTACGAAGCTGAGAATAGCTACTTCTCTTGCTCTTTGGGCGAAAATTTATTTTATTCAACGAGCGGTTCAAAATAAATATTAATTTTATATCATTATCTTATTCAGTCAATTCAAACTCGATTCTTCATGATTGGGAATTGATTATTTTTGTCGAAAACCATTTATTCATTAATTTGAAACTTATTTATCCTACAAAACCAGGACATCCTAGTCACTGATTTTTACCAACTGATTAAAACTGGAGGCTTGCAGGAAGAGACAGTCAAGGAAAAGTGCAAATATAATAAACGATAATTACTGCTTCATAACGCTGGAGGTCGATTGCTGTTGCAGTTAGTTCAATTCAAATTCAATCCGAAATCAATATTTCACTCATAAAAATCTATTATGACATCAGACACACACAAAGTGCAGCACAATATTTTGCATACGGAATAGTTTTCTTTGCTGAAGATAATGCTCGCTCTCAATAAGGTCACTACGCTGTCACTGCGGACTCTATATATGTAGATATCGGTTGAAATTTATGTATAATGCACCACATTTGTATATAATGGTGGCAGTACAGCACGAATCCAGCAGAATAATGTTCTTGGAAAATGTTTGTACTTAATCAAATGTTAGGCGAACTGTCTCTTCATTGGGTAAGTACTATACTATTGTCAGAGCCAAGAAATGAGTATTGTAAAGTGAGTATTGAGAGTGATTGCAGACAGTTGGCAATACAACAATCTAACCCTAACCTAAAAACCTATAACAGTAGCTAGACCTCACCCACTATAATACGTGGAGATATGGCAGGATTCTTTTAAACCGTCAGAAAACAGCTGATTGATGTACGCTCGTTTACCAACGTTGAATCAGCTGTTTTCTGACAAGTTAAAAGATTCCTGCTAGAAGAATAGTGACTGAGGTCTGCGTTTATATAACTTTATGATATTTCGAGGAATTAATACTGTACCAAGCCATACATATTTGTATGATATGAAAAAGACAGAGAGAAAAGTTATAGTCCAATAGAAGGACCAGAACTCTTGAGGCCAGGCGTATTATCATTGGCGTTACGTCAAGACAAGACGGAATAGTCAAGTTTAGTCACAATACTTTACAGAGCTGCTTGTGAAGCAGCACACCGGTTAGTCATTGCATCGGTGTGTGACTAAACGTGACCAATCTTGGATAGTCTTGTATTGACTAACCGGTATACCTGAATCAAACTCGTATGCACCATAGACATTTTTGAAATCCATGGGATCAATGTGAGTTCACTTCTATCAAATAAGGCTGGGCGTACACCGGTTAGTCAAGACAAGACAAGACGAGATTAGTCACGTTTAGTCACAGTAATTCACATAGTTGCTTATGAAGCAGCACACCACCAGTCATTGCATCAGTGTGTGCTGCTTCGCAAGCAACTATGCTAAACGTACCATGACTAAACGTACTAATGTCATCATTGTCTGTCTTGTCTTCGGTGTACGCCTACTACCCAAAGAAGACAGTGGGAGAAGGTATGCATCACTACAGCAAAAGAGAAATGCCTGTTAATAGGTTTATTGTGAGAATAGAATTATGTTAACAGTTGTATTGATTTTTTATCATTTTAATAATCATAAAATTAGATTATTATAGAAGGTAATTTAGTTTGATTCACTTTATAGTATGTATAGTATAGTAGGCCTATCATATTATAGGTATGGCATACGGAAGGAAGTTTCTATAGGAGCTTAACTTCTATAAAACCTGTACAATATAGCATAAAGAGGACGGGACGATATAAATATAAGGAATAACACACTCAGTGATGGTTCAATTGATCGAGATAAGCCGATAATAGTGGGACGCCGATGAAATGTGTGCAGTGCGGTGAAATCCGAATTAATTCGCAAGAAAGGAGACCTGCTCTGCACAAAATAATGGCGCGACTCGCCAACTGACTCACAGCAGCTGATAACAAGTCCTCAACGCTGTTCTCTTCCAGTACGGAAGAGATAAGCCCTGAGAGGTGTAACTTTTTCTTATTCTTCAGGCACCATACACGGTACTAGACCTTTCTGCTCTCTTGTTCTGAGGTAGGTTTAAGATGCGTTTTACCAATCACTAGAAACCTTTTTTGTCAGAAAGTTCGATGTCCTAAAAGCTGACCATTTGATTCAATGATGCTAACATTGAATGGGGGATGGTGAGAGGGGGGAAGAGGAAAAGCGAGAATGAAAAAAAGGGAGAACTTTGATGAAGTTAGAGAAGAGAAAATAGAAGAAAGAAAGAATGAAGAAAAATAGAAAGAGGCTTCCAGAGGGAAGGAATAAAAGAAGGTAGTAGAGAAAAAATATAGAAGAAGGAAGAGGGTAGAAAAAAAGGAGAAGGAGAATAAGGAAGAAAAAGGAAGAGGAAGGAAGAAGAAGGAAGAAGGGAGGAGAAGGAAGAAGAAGGAAGAAGATGCAATTGTGGCAAAAAAAAGGCAACAGCAATAATTCACGGAAGGTCTGCTGTACTGCAAAGCTTGGTAATAACAGGAAGCAGGCTGTTCCTATAATTCACCAGTTACCGTTGCGATATCGAATCTTTTTCCATTGGTTTGCGATAACCAATCTTTTTCGTATCGAGAAAAAGAGGGAAGAAAAGAAGATATTGAAAAGAATGGAGAAAGGGAGGAGGAGGTGAGAAGAAAAAAGATGAGTGGTTTGAATGGAAAGATTGTTTGCGTTGGCAGTGTTGTGGTCACCTCTCAGACCACTTTCTACTGCAGCGTAGCATTTTCGGACGGCTGCTCCAGTTGTTGCTTGGTTGCATTGCATCGTCCCACTGGACACAACAAGGTGACACCGCTGCTGCACTCCATCTACGGACGGAGGCGGCGTGCGGGGGAGACGTGTTACAAGGAGAAGTGCAAGAAGAGAGGATGAATGAAAAGGAGGAGAAGGAGGAAGAGGAGGAGGAGGAGGAGGAGGGAGGAGGAGGAGGAGGAGGAGGAGGAGGAGAGGAGGAGGAGGAGGAGGAGGAGGCGACATAACAAACAACAAGAAGAAGTAGAAAAAGAAGAATGATGAGGTGGATAAGGAAATGGAGAAGAAGAAAAAGAAGAGGAAGGAGCAGAAGAGGAAGAAGAAAAGAAGAAGAAGGAGAGGAAGAGGGAGAGGAGAAGAAGAAGAGGAAGAAGAAAAAAGGAGGAGGAGGAGGAAGAAGAAGATGGAGAAAGTTAATATTAGAGATGGAGAAGGAGATGAAGCAGTAGAAGATGAAGAAGAAGAGGAATAAAACAGAAGAAGAAGGATAAGTAGCACAAGGCGATGAAAAATATGGAATCGAAAAGAAAAGAAGAAAAAGGAGACGAAGAAATTGCAGGAGAAGATGCAGGGAAAGAGGAAGAGAAGCCAGAAGACGATGGAGAATAAGTAGCAGAAGGAGAAGAAGCAGATAGGAGATTGGAAGAAGAAGAAGAAGAAGAAGAAGAAGGAGAAGAAGAAGACAAGGAGAAGAAGAAGAAGAAGAAGAAGAAGAAGAAGAAGAAGAAGAAGAAGAAGAAGAAGAAGAAGAAGAAGAAGAAGAAGAAAAGAAAGAGGAAGAGGAGGGAAGAAGAAGGAAGAAGGAGGAAGAAGGAGGAAGAAAAGAGAAGAAGGAGGAAGAAGGAGAAAGAAGGAAGAAGGAGAAAGAAGGAAGAAGAAGAAGAAGAAGAAGGAAGAAGAAGAAGAAGAATAAAGAAGAAGAAGAAAGGAAGAAGAAGAAGGAAGAAGGAAGAAGAAGAAGAAGAAGAAGAAGGAAGAAGAAGAAGAAGGAAGAAGTGGAAGAAGAAGAAGAAGAAGAAGGAAGAAGATTGATTGATTGGCTGCCTTTATTTCCTGGGAGGAGCGAAGATTAGGGCACAGCCGGCCTCTCTCTACACTGGAACCCTCGAAGAAGGAGGAGAGAAAGAAGAAGGAGAAGAAAGAAGAAGGAGGAGAAGAGGAGGAAGAAAAAGAAGAAGAACAACAAGTAGAATTCAGAGAATACGGTGATAGGGAGCACATCCCACAATAGCAGAGATCACGTCTCCCTGCAATCTCTGCTCTGCTCTGCATGCATGGCTTCATTCTGCAGCTAGAATGGTCACTGCGGTCGCCACTGCCACAACAACAATCTGTGGCTGTTCTTCATCTTTGCACTCATTCGTTCGGCTATTCACTCTATACTTCTCTTTTCTCGCTAAAACTCGACGTGTGAGTGAGAAGAGAATGCTCTCCTCTTCTGTAGAGTGAAACGAGAGATGTCATCCGGATCCCACTTTGCCCACACCTTTGCTCCAAATTGAATAACCCAAGTGCAAAGGATCGTGAAGAAAGTGAATTGAAATCAATATTAATTCCCATAGAAATGATTGAAGAGCCTCAAACCCTGTATAGCAGGATCCTTTTAACTTGTCAGAAAACATATGTTTCAGCCACCATTATCACAATACTTAACCTAAAATGCAGATCTCGCAGATTATTGAAAAAGTATTTTAAAAAAGTTATTCTTTGAAAGGTCTTCTTTAAAAAGGTCTTTAAGACTTTTTTAAGCCTTTTGATTATTGTGTTGAAACCACTGTTCAATTATTACCAAAACAGTTGATTTCTGACAAGTTGAAAGGATCCTGCTATACATCTGTTTATCAAGTAACATAGTGATAGCAGATCATAGAGTACGTATAATCATAGAGTAGGAATTTTTTACAAAATGGTTTCTGACCTCAGTGTGTTGGGTACAACCAGAAACATAAATGAACGTTCCACACACACACACCCATCTTCAAAAATGCCTGTTGCCTATGCCTAGTGGCTTGGTGCCTCCACCTTTTTTAAAAGCATAATTCTATCTCACTAGAAATACACTGTCATGTCACAATTCTATGTTATCAAGTAGACTGAACTTGTCACCGATAGGCTCTTGTAGCATGATCTTCTATAGTCTGTTCAGGGAAAGGAGAGACGATGTAAATAAACCTGTGCGTGCGAGAGTCTAGCTAGGAGCAGCTAGACTGATTCACAGTAGAACTACTGAAATAATACTATTATTCTTTGAGTAGTTGTGAAGGTGATATTGTGGTAGTTATCCATAATAAATGAAAAGACAAGATGTTGTCAAACCACTGATTTATTAGAAAATCGAGATACCGGTTTCGGTTGTTACACCATCTGGTAAACTGAAAATTTAACGCACAGAGTAGCAGTATTTATACTAACGGTAAAAGCACCGCTATTGGTAGATCAATGACCGTGAACGGCTGCCATTGGCCTAGACAAGCTCCTCCCCGATTAGCGGTTCATTCAAACATTACAAAATGGCGATTCAAACAGAAAACACAATTGAAGAACAATAAATAGCTACAATAACCCTTTCAAACTTTGCTGAACATTTGATAACAAATAATCACAAGTTCAAGGCCGAGGAGAATGTTGAGTTTCTGCATTTTAATAACAAGGGCAGAATTCTCAACATACTGGAAGCTCTAGAAATAACTAGGGTAATAAAAGATGATCAACAGTTGAGTTTGAATGACCAAATTCATTTCAATCAATACAACACCACAAATCTCATTTTATCATAATTTGTTAGGCAGATATTACGGTATAAGTTTATTCCTTTGTTTTTCTTATTCTTCCATAATACTGTTTCATTTATTTCTTTGGTTATTGTAGCTATTTATTGTTCTTCAATTGTGTTTTCTGTTTGAATCGCCATTTTGTAATGTTTGAATGAACCGCTAATCGGGGAGGAGCTTGTCTAGGCCAATGACAGCCGTTCACGGTCATTGGCTAGAGCGTCTACCAATAGCGGTGCTTTACCGTTAGTATAAATACTGCTACACTGTACGTTAAATTTTCAGTTTACCAGAGATTGATAATGGTGTAACAACCGAAACCGGTATCTCGATTTTCTAATAAATCAGTGGTTTGACAACATCTTGTCTTTTCATTTATTAATACTATTATTATCTGCAGTACGTGATTCCAGTCCGACCTTGAATGAACGTATTGTGAACTGGAATTGTACAGAAAATTTATCGAAAACTACCGGTTTCTTCTTTATTAATGTTTATGATAGTCCTGGGATGCTAAATCCAAGTTTTAGACCTCGGCAAACCACCGGATCAACTCCAAAAATCGTACAAAATGGCGGAATTTTGCACTTTTTTTAAGTTTGGCTAATTTCGACCCTGAAGAATCACTTCTTCAAATAGGACATCCAACACAGATTTGGAAGGAAATTAAAATACCTACATTTTGATTTTTCATTGGTTATTTTAGGCTCAACCCTTTGCGAGATACAGCTCTTCAAAATTCATCAAATTATCATAATTTTTCACTTGTTTTTACATTTGGTCAATTTTGACCGTAAAGCATCACTTTTTCAAATATGACATACAGGAAACTACCTCGAAGACTACCCCATTTCATGCAAGGTAAAATGCACTATTTTACTGGGCTAATGCTATTATTTCAATAAAATGCTAAACTGTATCAATCAATGGCGTTTAAAAGATTAGTATGAAGCGAATGAAGCGATGGAATATTTCCGACGGAGACCCCGTTGAAGAGTGGCTGTAGATGAGTTTAGTGAACGATCACACCTTTTTCGCCCGAGAATCGTGGTTCCGATTGATGACGGTCGTCTAAAAAAGTCGCAGTGATTGATGAGATGAGCCCGTGTATTCGGCATGGCATGGGCGGGCCGGCCACTCAAAGACTAAAGCCGAAACTAGAAACTTTGAACCAAGATGAATGACATCAGTTGGACAAGAACTCTACATCTTCTCCTTTGTAATTATTTTTATTCTTTCTTCCTCTTATATCCTAGACCTTATACCTCTTTTTTCACTGCTTCTAATTTCTTATTCTTCTTCTTTTTCTTCTTTCCTATTTCCTTTTTCTTCTTATTCTCTTCTTCTTTTCTTTCTTCCTTCTTCATCTTCATTCTTCTGTCTCCTCCTTCTGCTTCTTCTTCTTCTCCATCGTCTTCTTCTTCTGGCTTCTTCATCTTTCGTCTTCTGCGATTTCTTCGTCTCCTTTTTCTTCTTTTCTTTTTGATTCCATATTTTTTATCGCCTTGTGTGCTGCTTCATAAGCAACTATGTGAATTACTGTGACTAAACGTGACTAATCTTGTCTTGTCTTGCCGGTGTACGCCTAGCCTTATACTTCATCTTTTTGGTTCTTTCTCATGGATATTTTCTGTTTTCTCCCATCCTACTCGTTTCCTTCTTTTCCTGCCTCGATTCTCTTCTGTTTCTTTCTACTCTTCCTCCTCTCGTACTGTCTTCTGTTTCTTTTCTAGCTCAATCTTCTTCTGTTTCCTTAACCGGTGTACGCCTAGCCTTATACTTCATCTTTTTGGTTCTTTCTCGTGTATATTCTCTGTTTTCTTCCATCTTACTCGTTTCCTTCTTTTCCTGCCTCGATTCTCTTCTGTTTCTTTCTACTCTTCCTCCTCTCGTCCTGTCTTCTCTTTCTATTCTAGCTTCAATCCTCTTCTGTTTCCTTATACTCCTTCTTCTCCTTCTCTTCTTCACTTCCCCTCACTAACCGTTCCTCCCACCCTTCCCTCACACCTGAGTACACTACCGGGAAGAGACGGGCGAAACAAGAGCTCGTGTTTCGTATTTATTTGAATAACGACCAGTGGATACATTAGAGTACAAGTTTATGTCTTCCCTTCACTAACTCCTCTATTGGGAGTGGTGTGTGTCTGAGTGACGAGTCGGCCTCTCCCTAACTTCGCCCTCTTCTCTTTCCCTCCTCCTTCTCCTCCTCACCTGTTCAACACCCATCACAGCGCCTCCTCAATCACTCGTTCATCTCTTTGCATTTATTCATGAGTTTATTAAAACACACGTGAAGAGAGTGTCTGTCTCATGTGTGCCGAGCTGAAACTGTTAAAAAGATCTATTTAGCTGTTGGCTGAGGATATTCGCCTGTACACGGCGATAAAAACTGTACTAAATAAACATAAGCCGAAACAGTCGTAAAGTAGCGAGTAGTGTGCATTGTTTTCACTCGCATTGCTCTATATCTGTGTATGTTGTGATTGGTTTATGTATATAGCAAGTAGACAGTGAGTGGTTGGACATAAACAATGGAGAGATGGCGGCTCATTATGGAGATGACTTTCACACTTGTTACGCTCATCCATTATCTGTTTCCTAACAGCCTTCATCTTCTTCTTTTTCCTCTCCTCTCCTTCCTTCTTTTTCATTTGATTCTTTATTGGCGGCGAATGTAATCCTTATCATTAAATTTTATGAATAAAAAAGCAATAGCTCACAGTAAGTGGCTACAATTCAATCATTTTCAATGATATTCGTTTAATTTGGAGGATGGCGAATAACTGTTTTCCAAAATTCCTATGGTGAATGGGGGTGATTGCTTGGATTTATTCTTAAAAATTATTTGTGAAGAAAGGGAGAGTAGAGGAAAAGAGGAAGAGTTGAAGGAAGAGAGTAAGTTGAAGCGAAGAATCGGAAGAAGAGAGTGGAAGAAGAAGAAGAAGAAGTTAAAAGAGAGAAGAAAAGATGAAGAACAAGAAAAAGAAGAAGAAAAAGAAGAAGAAGAAGAAGAAAAGGAAGAAGAAAGAAGAAAGGAAGAAGGTTGTACACAAGGAAGAAGAAGAAGAAGAGGAAGAAGAAACAAAGCAGCAACGTAAGAACAAGAACAAGAACAAGAATTAAGAAGAAGAAGAAGAAGAACAAGAAATTGAAGAAGAAGTAGAAGTAGAACAAGAAATTGAAGAAGAAGAAGAAGAAGAAGGAGAAGAAGAAGAAGAATAAGAAGGAGAAGGAAAAGAATATGGTGAAGATGAGAAAGAAAAATAAAACAATAAAAATATCATCACTAGCCTTATCATGGTTGTGGTGATACGGAGCAGGCAAGTGTTGTAGAACTTCTAGCCTGATAGTGTCGGACAATCGGGACCAGATTGCCCTTATTCGATGCGACTTGGCCGGACTAGCGAGCGAGATGTGCACAGGTCGTAAATTGAGTAGACATCGTCCGGGCGGGTGCGGAGTTCACATAAATATGCTGACAGCTGATGCAAACTAGGAGGCACTGGCGCTGATCTTGTTATCTGTGGCTGCGTTGAACGTATTTCAGTCATCCGCGGCGGCGGAGGCTCTAATTTGAAATTATTCGTAGCCTTAAAACGCCAGACAGCCTCAGCTATCGTCTGCCCCTATATTCACAGAAACTTGCCATAGTGAAATAGGCAACTTAGGTGACATAGGCTTACTGTTAGAGACAGGATAAGACAGATTCAGTGTTTCGTGTCTGTTATAGCAGGATTCTTTAAACTTGTCAGAAGACAGCTGATTTAACGTTAGTAAACAAGCGTACATCAATCATCTGTTTTCTGACAATTTAAAAGAATCCTGCTATAGCTATTTTCTTCCTGGTTGTCTCCGTCTTGTACTGTCTGTTCATATTTTCCATCCATCTCTAGTTTACTCACATTCGTTTTGTATTTTCTTGCGATTCACTCTTCTTTTCAATCGACTCCTTCTTAATCCATGATTAAAATTGTTTCATTCTATCTCCCGTCTCATTTTACTTTTTCCAGCTCCTCTCATCTTGCTTGTCCATGCTTGTTTGAATTATTGTTTCTTATTACTTTTATCTAGTTTATCTCACTTTTCAAATTAATGATACCTTCCCATCCTCTTTCTTTCTTCCTTATTGCTCTTGATTTAGAATTTTTCTACGTTTTTGTTATCTTTGCTTGTTCTGCTAACTAGAAAAATTGCAAAGTGATGGACAATATAGGTGGCGATGAAAGAAAAAAATGCTTAGGAATGAAGAGTTTAGTGCTCAAGAATACACTAAAGGAAGCCGTTTATCTGTAAGAGAGTGGGCGGAGAAAAGTGCGAAAAATATTGAAAATGAATGAACGAAAGAGTTTCAGAAAAACATAGTTCCAAATTGAGGATTCGAAGAAGAAAGTTAAGAAGATAATGAGAAAGTAGACTGTTGAGGGCGAAGATTTTCTGTAAAGATTAACAAACCGTTAAGCGGAGTATTAACAATATTTACATTCTAATTTATTGAATAAAGAAGAAATTCTAATATCGGAGAAGAGATGGCGAGATTGTAATGAGGATGAAGCATGGAGATGATGGAAGAAAAGAAAACTGGGGAAAACAAGATTTCAAAGAGAAAATAAGAAGAAAAAAGACTGGAGAAAAAGAGAGAGAACAATAGAAAAGAAGAAGGAGGAGAGAAAGAAGAAGAAGAAGAAGAAGAAGAAGAAGAAGAAGAAGAAGAAGAAGAAGAAGAAGAAGAAGAAGAAGAAGAAGAAGAAGAAGAAGAGAAGAAGAAGAAGAAGAAGAAGAAGAAGAAGAAGAAGAAGAAGAAGTAATGAAAAAAGAAGAAGAAAACGAAGAAAAGAAGAAGAAGGAGAAGAAGAAGAAGAAGAAGGAGAAGAAGAAGAAGAAGAAGAAGAAGAAGAAGAAGATTTGCTCGGCGTGAAATCCTTAACAGCCGTAAATCTCGGACAGTAGAGTCGCCGGCCGACTCCTAACGAAGAAGATACGGATCGCTTTCTATCATCAACAATTTAAATATCAACCTGCCTTCCTCGGTTCTCGAAAATTCCTTGGTTCTATATTGGTAAAGCCAGTAAATAATGTCCACCTCATCACTAACCGCTTATCTGCCCCCTAATCGTGTCACTTTATTGAATATAAAACTTTCAAACTTGTAGTAAATCATCATTACGCGTACAAAAGTATCCGTTCATTCATTTTGTAGCTGGAGACTTTTGTGAATGGACTATTCATTTCTCGTATTTTCGAATATTATCGTAATGAATCAGGGTGGGGAAAACAAGTCTCGGAATAGGACCACTGGATTATATTTTAGTAAACCACTATTAATTAAGCTACTGCTTAGTAAAATGCTTAGTAAAGTACTACCAAGTTACTGCTTATAATGTCTGTTGATATGAGAACCTTTTATATTTTTTTCCCATAGGAAATATACCCGGCGATGACCAAATAAGTATACCACGCTTCGCCACTAATCCTGTACTCGAAAACCAAAATTATTAAAATACCGTGATTGAAATCAAATCGAAACACGCGGAAAACAGAATCAACAATATTGGCTAGATCTCTAATGTAATCTTTGAATTCGATCACGAATACTGATTCGAATATTATATCCAATGTCCGATCAGAGCCAACTGTTGTTGGCTCTGATGTCCGATATCCGAAAAAAAATAATAATCAAATTTGCTTGAAGCCAAATCCATTCAACACGACCCGAAATTTGATTACACTCGAACAGTTTTATTATGAAAATGCATGTTTATCGCAAATAAACGTTTAGTTTTGAAGATGTGAAATTGGAATCTGGCTGCTCCTAGGTCCTTATTTCTCTTTTCTCTCCTACTCTTTCTTTGTCTTTTCCTTATTCGTTTTCTTCTTCATATCTCCCTTCTTATTTTATTTCTTCTTCTTTTTCCCCTTCAGCTTGACGAGTTTTCAAAAATCGTGTAAAATCACAATGTACTACAAATCTTCCTCTTCCTTTCAGCTTTTCCTACCTTTCATATAATTTCTATCATTTATAATTTATCATTTTTTCTACCTCTCAGCTTCTCCTTATCATGTTCTCCTTCTCACTTCAGATGTTCAACATCAAACCATAATGCTTTATGAAGTGTGGAACAAGATAGCAAACTTGCGTTCATGATTTTACAAGTGCCGATTTCATGATACGAGCTCATGATTTCTGCACACGAGGCATTTCACATCCCATCCAATTATGGAAGACTCCTCCTTTATTGGTAGGAATTTCTATTGGTCTTCTTCAATTGATCTTTTTCTGCACCTCTATTATATGTATCTCTTCCTTTTAGCTTCTTCTTCTCTTCTCTTTCTCTACATGTATGTCTTTATCTATTATATACAGGGTGTCCCAAAAAATAGTGACTCCAGTACTACCACGGTATTCTACAAGTCATAACAAACAGAAAATGTCGTTGGCAAAATGCTGAATTCTCCTTAGTTTACCTGTAATCCGCCATTTTGTGTTTTTAATATTTTTCATCATATCTCGTTAAAAAACAAGATTTTCTCATGAACTTTGGTGGGGGTATAATTAAAGGTGTGGTTTACAAAATAAAAATATCAATAAATTTCAATATCTGTTTTTTCCATTTATTTTCATGTCTTACTGCTGAAGAAATGAAGAAACACAGAACTGGGAATCTTCAAATAGCCATATCTCGGTTATTTATCATCCGGTTCTTCAAAATCAGATACCTAGGTTGTATACCTAGGTTTTTTCTTAAAAAGCAATATTTCTCCAATAAAATTGAATTGAAAATTATAGTCGGCCGCCATTTTGGAAAAAACAGAGGATGAGGAGGAGGAAGAAGAGTAGAAGGAGAAGGAGGAGGAAGAGGAGGAGGAAAGAGGAGGAGGAGGAGGAGGAGGAGGAGGAAGAAGAAGAAGAAGAGGAGGAGGAAGAGGAGAAGGGAGAGATGGAGGAGGAGAAAAAGGAGGAGAAAGAGGAGGATAAGAAGAATAGAGATGAGGGAGAAATAAAGAAGGCAGAGGTGGATAAGTGATGAGGTTGACTGGCCTGCACTTAATTTTGAGATCACTTCCTTGACGTTAACAAATTAACGATGAGAGAGATTTGAAAGAGTGAGGCGGTGTCAGCAATTAAGAATCGGGGCTTTGAAATTAATGCTGTCACCCCGGGGCAAAACTCAGTTTGATTTTCGACAACGGACCTGCTGTTTATATGAAAGCTAGAGGAGGCGTAATACTGCGATTGGAAGACAGTGATACAGAAGGAATAGAAGACGAATAGGATGGGAAGGAAAGAAGAACAGAAGGAGATGACGAAATAAGAATGAGAAATTCTAATAAGAATGAGAAGTGTGAGGGAGGTTGAGAAGTTGGCGAATATTGGAATGAAAGAATGAGGAATAGGAAACAAGGAGAAGAATAATAGATGGAGGAATGAGCAACACAAGTAAGGAGGAGGTGGAGGAGGAGGAGGAGGAGGAGGAGGAGGAAGGAGGATGAGGAGGAAGAGGAGGAGGAGGAGGAGGAGGAGGAGGAGGTGAGGAGGAGGAGGAGGAGGAGGAAAGGAGGACAGAAGCAACAAAGAACATTGGGAAGTGGGGGGAGGGAAGTAAAGAAAGAAAAGAACGAAGAATTGATGAATGAGAATAGACAACAACGAAGAAGGAGCCATAGCAGAATCAGAATGTGATTATATTCAACCGGATGATCAGTCCATAGCAACGAGCTCATACCAACGCAATACACAAATAATTATTCAGTTCTGTATTTCTTGTTACTGCGTGTGCTACTAATATTGTAAAGCTAATAAAAGCCTTCAATTCTCAAAAGGTGTAACAGTTTATCACTACACAGATACCATAATGGAGAATGTTGAGAAAACAGGAAAGAAACAATAATAAAATGAAAGAGGTGAAGAAGAAGTAAAAAGAGTTAAATTGATGGAATGTTGTTGATTGAATAATTGAGGTGATGAAGGAAATAATGAAATTAAAATCAATTTGAATTGGAAAACAATATTAATAATGATTGTGAATTTGAAAGAGAGAAGATGAAAGTATAATTCAGAGGAGTGCCAGGATTTAAAGATAAGCAAAGTAAGAAGAAAGAAATGGAAGATATGGCGGAAAAATGGGGTATCAAGGATGAAAAGTAGAATGATAAAGGAATCGAAATGATAATTTCAACTGATAATTCTGGAAAATTATCATTATGATTGAATAGTTGCAGGTCAAGAACAATGGAATAAAGGGAATACGGATGATAGGCTTGGAGAAAAGAGAGAACTAGGAAGAAAGAGAATGACGAATGGAAGATAGAGGATAGGCGTAGATGAAGAAGAACAGGACAAAATGAGAGAGAATGTGATGATGATTACAGAAAAAGTGAGTTTGAGAGGAGGCAAAGTGAAGCTTCATCCGAAATTATAATCGCCACTCGCAAATTAGACCGACCACTCCCTACACACACACATGCTGTTCAACTGTAAGATGATAATAAAATGTAAAAGTGTAGGTGAAACGTGTCTGCTGGCTAAACGGACGCCTCTGGCTTCTCTATCCGAAAAACATGTTTGATTCATTATGGCAAACACTGGCCTACGTTGTTACGGTATGCTGATTTTCTTCCTCACCAAATCGGTTTAATTAATGTTGTAGTTTTGCCAAACGAAAGTGAATTTGCGAACGAGTCAGTGTGAAAGTAGGGTTGGAGGAATTGGTGAGCGAGAATTTTGCTCTAAAAGCATCTTTCTTATAGCAGGATTCTTTTAACTTTTCAGAAAACAGCTGATCTAACGTTAGTAAACGAGCGTACATCAATCAGCTGTTTTCTGACAATTTAAAATAATCCTGCTATATCTGCCAGAGTATGTTCTTCATGTATGATTTCATTTATGAAACCACCCGACGTATCATGTATCATGTTTCAAGTATCATCATCACCCTTCTCATCACCCAAGCAGAATATACAGAGTGTTTCAGAACTCCCTACCAATACTCTAGGGCAATGTCCCTGGGTAAAAACCACATCTAAGTATCATATTTAAATTGTCCGGAAGTCCTTAGTTACTCACACAGCTGCCATTTTGTTTTTTTCACTTATTATTTTTTATCTCAATAATGGTGGAATATATGGAATTGAAACGTTGCACCAACATTTATGACAACTAGACAAAGCTACAAAAAAATTATGACAATTTTTCAAATTCATAAAACAAAATGGCGGCCATTTAAAATTTTGTTCCTTGAATAACTCGGAAACCGTTGATATTACGGAAATTTTACATGAATAACTTTTTCTAGTTAATTCAATTCCAAATCGATTTTTTAAGATTGGACCAATATTGACTGAGATATGGCAGCTTTAGTGATAGGTGACCGCTGGAGGTTACTTGCACTCCTTTTTACTGTCTTTAAAATTCACACAAAATAATCTAAAATCGCTTAAAAATAACTTGCGCTTGTTTATCTCTTTATAATATTTTAGTACACATTGATTCCTATACTTATCTCTATACGCATCTCTTAATATTCAATAAATAAATATTAATAATCATAAATTAATGAACTTGAATCCTCAAAACAGAGTATAAAAAATTAAATTCACTACATTATTCGAAAGAATCATAATTATAACACAGAAGGCAGTCATAGAAAATATCATTCTTAGCAGTTTACTTGCAATTTATAAACGAAATTCATATCTTCTACCACAGATAACGTAAATCTGTATTAGAAGATATTATAGATGCATAGATTTACGTTATCTGTGCTTCTACTATCATTCAATAAAAATTGTAATAGCATTCGCCATTTATTAACCGGAATTCCATGATTTGTTGTTACTTGAGCAATGTTACAGGCGCCATTACATTGAACGAATGGACGCCATTTTGATTCATTTCCTCCAGTGCTTCAATCGACCAATCAGAGGCAAGCAGGCTCTTTCGTCAACGCCCAACGCTCCTCCCCCAGTTCAAGAAGCAATCCCATTGACGAAAGCGTTTCTATTCCGTCTAGTAGGGAAAAAACAACTCCTCAACTACATACAATACACAAGAGTTTCAAGACCTTTTGTACCTGATGCTATGTTTCTATTGGTTTAGAATTAAGTAGAAATTAAAATTGGTTTCTATTGTTTTAAATAGAAATTTAAATTGAACAATTACATTTTGACATGAATATGACAGAAAGATCTCATTTTGAACGAATCTAAATTCAGATCATTTCAAGACAATATTTTGAAAGAAATTATCAATTTTAATAAGGAGAATTGATTTTTGTACATTACTTTCCTTGATGGGATATGAACAGTGATAATATTAATAATAATGATGATAATAGGTCGTTGAATTGAATGGAAGGGCTATTTTTTATCGTATGGCTTTTCATCGGTGGGAACTATTACATGAACATAACATGAACACATCATAATAATTATTATCATGAGTTCAATCTCCACATTCCAATTTATGTAATATAAAACATAACTTACTATAAAAACTCAGTTCCATCATGTCGATGAATATTCAAGTATTAAATAATAATCAATAAAAATGTAAATTGGAATTGAACCACTTTAAATGTGTATCACACGATCTTTCAATTGTTTCATGTAATCGAACTATTTGCATTACAATTATTCAAGAGTTGAACTTTCACCTCACGAACTGGGAAATAAAATATGAAATTAGTATCATCTTCACATTTCAAAAATACTTTTTCATGCTAATGAGCATTTTTTGTTCTGTGTAATTTATTCAATTAAATTTCTGATTCCTGATTTCTGATTTCTTTCCCTATCGATACTTCTAGCTTCTATCTATGCTAATAGACAGTGGGATGTGGGCAAAATTATAGTTTCCAATGAATTTCACCAGACTCCAGTCTGTTAGATGCAATCGCGAAGTTATCGTACTGTATATGAATACCCATTGATAATTCCCTTCAAAACTAGTTCACTTTCATAATGCGATAAGCATCCAGATTCTTGTGTTTCTTGTATATACAGAGTGTTTCAGAACTCCCTACCAATACTCTAGGACATTGTTTCTGGGTAAAAACCATATCTAAATATCATAATTAAATTGTCCAGAAGTCCTTAGTTACTCACACAGCTGCCATTTTGTTTTTCTCTTCAATTAATCAATTATGGTGAATCTGTCGAGAATAGTTCCCATTACCAGTTAACGCAGAAGAGATGCTACAGAATCCGCCTTGAATATTTTCATTAACAGTTAATGCAGAGGAGATGCAACAGCCTTAGAACAGGAAGGAATGCGAGCATCTTGTAAAATGTAGCCTACAAGTGGAAGAGTGTTGGTGTGCATATTTCAGCTTGCATATGAACGCAGCAAGAGTGAAATCATCGGCCACTATTATATGCACATGGCGAGTCAATAAAAATGAGAGCTGATCATTTCCTATTTGCCGGCATGTCGGAACCAGTTTCTGTTCAAAGTGTGATGGGCTTCTCTTGTCCTATTCTCTTCCTCAGTAAAGTGTAGAGGAAGAAGATAAAGAGGAGAGGAAGAGGAAGAAAGGGAGAGTAGAGGAAAAGAGGAAGAGTAGAGGAAGAGTAGAGGAAGAGTAGAGGAAGAGAGTAAGTTGAAGAAGAACGAAAGAAGAGGAAGAGGAAGAAGAGGAAGAAGAGGAAGGAAGAAGAGGAGGAAGAGGAAGAAGAGGAAGAAGAGGAAGAAGAGGAAGAAGAGGAAGAAGAGAAGGAAGATGATGAGGAGGAAGAAGAGGAAAAGAGGAGGTAGAGAAGGAAGAAGAGGAATAAGAGGAAAAGAGGAAGAAGAGGAAGAAGAGGAAGAAGAGGAAGAAGAGGAAGAAGAGGAGGAAGAGGAAGAAGAGGAAGAAGAGGAAGAAGAGGAAGAAGAGAAGGAAGATGATGAGGAGGAAGATGATGAAGAAGAAGATGACAATATTACGATGAAAAAATGAGCCGAGGAGGAAGTGGATGACAGAGGAGAATATGAAGCATTGAAGATGAACTAGAATATAAAGAACGAAGAATAATAATAATAGAATAATAAAAGAAATATAAACCGCTCGCCGCTCGTATCGTACCCAACGAATACAAACTTGACTAAGGAGAAAATTGAGCTAGTCAAAGAAGAAGAATATGATAAAATGAAGAATGAGGAGAGAAGCTGGAAAGTGGAAAAAGGAAAAAGTGCTGAATTAGAAGAAGAAGAATAAGAAGAAGTGGGAGGATGAAAATATTGTGAGGGAAAATTTAATATGGTACAAGAGAGATTTAGATTTTCTAGATTTATCACTTTATTCATGTATATTACAATGTCAGCTTAAATTCTAGACTGTATAGTTTATCAATGAATCTCGTCAAAAATGAAAGTACCATGATTACAATCTTCAATAATTGTAAGAGAGATAGAGAGAAGATGAAGGAGGAACAGAACAAGTCACCAATAAAATGATGTTCAATAAAATCGATACACAGAGACGAAATAAATGAATGAAGATGAAAGGATAGATAGAAGGAAAAGAAGCCCAAATACAGAAACGAAGCAGAGAAAATAGAAAGGTGAACATGAAGAAATAAAGATGAAAGGAAAAGAAAGATTGAGGGAAAAGAAACCTTAGAAAGAAAAAGAGAATAAGGAAAGTAGAGATAGAAGGGCTTTTAAGTGCTACAAATTAACGGCAGCACGAAATTCCTAACCAAATAGATTCCATTCAACCACACGGCTCTCCTATGCATGTATCAAATGGAAGAAAATGAATGGCATAATCAATTCTCTCATCTGCATTTGCGTTTTCAAGAAGTCAAACTCGAAACATAACATGTCGACTGTTTTTCAGGTCTCTGAACCGGGTTTTGTTTGTACATAATAACTTCTTTATCAGCAGCAACTTCCGTTTGATGTGTTAAAACGCATTCCGCCTGTTTTCTGGTTTTCCAGAATATTTTGATAAAGCAGCCATGATAAGCGAAGAGTGAATGGCGTCTGTTGGAATGGATGACCGAAATTCTTCATCACAACATGTTATCTATTTTTATACATTAGCATGGCTACTGGATAAACTCGATCGCAGGTGTTTATCACCGCTTTTTTGCTCTATTCTGTTATAAGAACTGTTATAAGAACAGAATATTATACAGTTATAATATTATACAGAATATTGTAGAACTGTTATAAGAAAAGAATAGAGAGTATAAAGAAATGGACTGATTCTTCTCCTTTGGAATAAATTCTTTCCCCAATCCATTACATTTACATTAGATTAATTATCATTGAAAAATGTTAGAATAATGGAAGTATTCATTAGATATCGTAATTATTCAACTTTTATTAAATACATTATGAAATCATATAAAAAAGGTATGTCACCAAACTAATCATCAACATAATATACATACAAAAAACACTGATGAAAGTCCCATTATTAAAAAAACACATCACCTTGTTGTGAAATACAGTACATTCCTAGCTCCCAATCAATTGGCTTTTCATTTAGAATAAAGTTTTTTAATTATTCCTTAGTACCCCAGGATGAAATTCTCAAAATTGGTGGTATTTTCAGAAACCTACGCATCAGAAAAATAATGAATTTTTCCGGGATGCTTGGTCCCGATCTGCATCCTTTTTCATATTGTTTGCTCTCAGAATATTCGATTTTAGTTTGTTGCGACCCATTACCTGTTCTATCTACCTGTATTTTGCAGATTATAGATAGATCATACTCTAAAATGTTGAAGATCGGTATGATAAGACTATGAAATATAAACTGAATCAAGGAGGACGTAGTTCGTAATGGATCAAGAAATAATCATCTTCTAATCAAGGAAATTATGAGAACTTATAGCTCAAATACGATGAAAAAATTGAGAATAGCTGAAGAAATAGGCCTATCTGACTTGAAAAAATTATGAATGGAAATATTCTCTAGTAAGTTAGAAAAAATTATTCCAATAAGGAAATCGAAATGAACACTTGATCGCTTTTCCTTAGGATGATGATAATGATTACTAGAAAAAGCAATATAGATTAAATATATAGTATAGAATATGTAACGTGTCCTGGAATTTTCCATTATCATCATGATCGTTATTTCGAGTAGGCGACAACACTCTTGGAAGATTTAGTATGATACTGGAATAAGTGTATCATAAGTTGAGTTGCTGGAATCATTGTAACGTCGTAACTCAAGTATTTTCGGCAAAGAGTCTGATCGAAAAAATGAGAGTTTGCGTGCTGCTAAACCAGCTCACACAAAATATATTAAATTTATTGAATCAGTACACCCGTACAGCACACGAACATGCATTATATCCAGTCCAGTTAAAAATGAGGACCAGTCTAATGGATTCTTTATACTAAGCCGCCAATGGGCCGAAGAAGTGGGTGGGAAAGAAGAAGAAGGAGGAGAAGAAGAAGGAGAACAACAACAACAACAAGAAAAGAAGAAGAGGAGAAAGAGGAGAAAGAGGAGAAAGAGGGAGAAGAAGAAGAAGAGAAGGAGGAAGAAAGAGAAGAAGAAGAAGAAGACGACGAGGAGGAGGAGGAGGAGGAGGAAGAAAAGAAGAAGAAGAGGAAGAAGAAAAGAAGAAGAGAAGGAGGAGGAGGGGAGGAAGAGGAAGAAGGAGAAGAGGAGGAAGAGGAAACTAGGAAAGAGAAGGAGAAGAAGAAGAAAAGGAGAAGGGCGGAGGAGGAGGAGGAGGAGGTAGGAGTAGGAGGAGGAGGAGTAGTAAGAAGGAGTAGGAGAGGAGGAAGAGGAAAAGAAGAAGAAGAAAAGAAAAGGAGGAGGAGGAGTTGGAAGAAGAAGAAGATGAGGAAGAGGAAAAGGAGGAGAAGAAGATAGAGAAGAAGATGGAAAAGAAGAAGAAGAGGAAAAGAAGAAGAAGAAGAAGAAAAGAAGAAGAAGAAGGAGAAGAAGAAGAAGAAGAAGAAGAAGAAGAAGAAGAAGAAGAAGAAGAAGAAGAAGAAGAAGAAGAAGAAGAAAAAGGAGAAGAAGAAAAGAAGAAGAAGAAGAAGAAGGAGAAGTAGAAGAGCAAGTGGAGACGGAGGATGATGAGGAGGAGACGGAGGAGGAGGAGACGGAGGAGGAGGAGATGGAGGAGGAGGAGGAGGATGAGTAATGGTGAAGAAGGGTGAGGAGGAGTAGGAGGAGGAGGAGGAGGAGGAGGAAGAAGGAGAAGAAGAGGAGGAGGAGGAGGAGGATGAGGAGGAAGATGAAGTAGAAGAAGAAGAAGAAGAGAAGAAGAAGAAGAAGAAGAAGAAGAAGAAGAAGAAGAAGAAGAAGAAGAAGAAGAAGAAGAAACAGAGGAGGAGGCAGAAGAAGAAGGAGAAGAAGAGGAAGAGGAAGAAGAAGAAGAAGAAAAATAAGAAGAGGAGGAAGTGGAAGAAGAAGAGGATGAGGAAGAAGAAGGAGATCAAGAAGAAAAAGTAGAGGAGGAGGAGGCGGAGGAGGTGGAGCATGAGTCGGACGAAGAAGAATAAGACGAAGGAGGAGAAGAAAGAAGAGAAAGAAGAGAAGGAAGAGGAAGAGGGTAAAGAAGAATGATTTGTGCGTGCCCTGTGCAGCCTGTGACAGAAATTAAATTAATGCCATAAATTGCATCCGTTGATGGCCCCACAAAAAATCGCTGCGTGTTGGTCATTAGTGCAGCACTGAAATTGTAATTAATTGCGGGCAGTATTTGAAATTAATAAATAATTTATCAGCTTCTGACTGGTGATGATGGAGAGAGTGGATCTTGTTTGAAGTGCACGTTCACGAGCAGAGTGCGAGTTATGTTGAAAAATGTTTGAGATGAACGTTTTGTGGCATTGATTTGCGATCAAAATAGGCTAATGTGAAAAAACGTAACGGAGGAAACAAATGGAGGAATAACTCAATAAAAAAATTGAAGTTATCGGTGAAACTGAAAATGGGAAGGAAAAATTATGGAAGAAACTGAAAGAATAATTAAAAAAAAAGAATTGATACATACTGAATCCTCCTCCCTGCACACGGACATATCATCCATGCAGGGAGTATATTCATACACTATAACACTCTTGTATTGTTGTATTTTTGTTTGATAATATGTTTAATTTTTGAATAAATGAAATTTGAATTGAATTATTATTATTATTAGAGTATGGCTTTGATCGGTGGAGAGACCCTTAGGTAGTTTCACCTCGCCGTATAACCCAATTTTCACTTCATTTTGAATTGAATTGAATTGAATGGAGGAGAAGTTATCAATGAAAAATTGCTATAGATCGATGAAACATAAGAAGATAGGAATATAGTAATCTATGGAAAAAATCTTCAACAATACACTGATATAGTCCAATCTTGGATCTAACTTGAAAGTCGCATCAGATTGCATCTCTATGATCACAGACAAGTTGAAGTGTCCAAAAGGTCATGTGTATTGTCTGTGCTGTGACTTACGAACCGTATTAATATAATATCAAGCTTGTACCGCAATGGCCACAACACAATATCATACTTAGGCTAGGCGTACACCGGTTAGTCAAGACAAGACAAGACGAGATTAGTCACGTTTACTCACACTACTTCACATAGTTGCTTATGAAGCAACACACACCGATTAGTCATTGCATTGGTGTGTGCTGCTTCATAAGCAACTATGTGAATTACTGTGACTGAACGTGACTAATCTCGTCTAGTCTTGTCTTGACTAACCGGTGTACGCCTAGCCTAACGTTTAGTAACAGCAACTTAAAAGTAATAATGAAATTTATAGATAAAATAAATGTGACTGGCAGCGCCTATCGAAAATTGCTGTCAGTATAATTCTGAATGCAAGAATATTGTTTGTATGTATTTTTTGAAGGGAGAATCAATTTAATTTTCATTAATTTCATTCACATGTTCATTTTAAAAAGTGTTTTCGGAGGAAGGGTCACACGGCTATCAAAATCAGAGCAGCATGTTACGTGATCTGGTACCGTTTTTGTGGAACTATGTCACTATCACTATCAATGACATCACGCTCACTATCGAACGCACAGTGTTTGGTTGAGCGTCGCGGCGATTACGCGCTTCAATTGCGGCGACCGGCCGATTAGCGGCGCCGGTTGAGAAATACGCTCGCTGCGTCGCCGCGACACGCGCTCACTCAACGGCGACGCTTTTGACATCACGACGTGACGAGAGAAGAAAAAAAGACGCTGGCAAGATAATGGGTTATGAAAGATGACAGTGTAAGTGAACGGGTTTGCGGAGGAGGAGGATAATGAGGAGGAAGAGGAGGAAGAGGAGGAGGAGGATGATGATGAGGAGGAGGAGGAGGAGAAGGAGGAGGAGTGGGTGTAGGAGGAGGAGGATAAGGGGGTGTAGGAGGAAGAGGAGGAGGAGGAGGAGGAGAGAAGGGAAGGAGCTGGAGGAGGAAGAGGAGTGAGTGGAGGAGGAGGGTGGGAGTATAGGATCAATAAAGAGAAAAGTAGGAGGACGAGGAGTTGAAGAAGAAGAAGAAGAAGAAGGAGAAGAGGAACATTAAAGAGAAGAAGAAGAAGACAAAAGAAGAAGAGGTAGAGGACAAAGAAGAAGAAGTGGACAAAGAAGAATATGAAGAAAAAGAAGAAAAGAAGAAGAGGAGGAGGAGAAAGAAGAATATAAAGAAGAAGAAGAAGAAGAAGAAGAAGAAGAAGAAGAGGAGGAGGAGGAGGAGGAGGAGAAGAAGAAGAAGAAGAAGAAGAAGAAGAAGAAGAAGAAGAAGAAGGAAATGAAAAAAAGAATAATTTTAGAACAAGGAAAACGAAGAGATTATATTTAATATAAAATGAGAACGAAGATAAAAATATGAAGGACAAATAAGAAGAAGAAGAAGAGGAAGAAGAAGAAGAAGAATATGAAGAAGAAGAAGAAGAAGAAGAAGAAGAGGAAGAAGAAGAAGAAGAAGAAGGAGGAAGAAGAAGAAGAAGAAGAAGAAGAAGAAGAAGAAGAAGAAGAAGAAGAAGAAGAAGAAGAAGAAGAAGAAGAAGAAGAAGAAGAAGAAGAGAAGAAGAAGAAGAAGAAGAAGAAGAAGAAGAAGAAACATGAGAAGAAGAAGAAGAAGAAGAAACATGAGAAGAAGAAGAAGATGATGATGATGATGATGATGATGATGATGATGATGATGATGATGATGATGATGATGATGATGATGATGATGATGATGATGATGATGATGATGATGATGATGATGAAAGAAGAAGAAGAAAAGAAAAGAAGAAGAATATAAAGAAGAAGAAGAAGAAGAATATGATGATGAAGAATAGGAGGAGGAAGAAGAATATAAAGAAGAAGTAGTAGAAGAAGGAGAAGGTATTCCAAATACGCGCGCGAGCGTCCAGCGATTGGACGCAGCCGAGATTCGCTAGCTGCAGCGTCAGAGGCGGCAGGCAGAACGAAAAAAGATGCATTGCCAATCAATTGGACTGGGCTGCTATGGCTGCTGCTACTTCTGCTGCAGATGCTGCAGATGTGCGTGCAAAGTATTCGCGTAATAGCAGCTGTACTGAGTAAGAGCTCTATAAACACCATATAGATAGATGCAGCATCCTCCATTTTGGTAGTGGACCACTTCAGACAGTTTTTCTTAGGAAATAGATTGAGTTAGGTGTGAGAATACTGCTCGAATTGTTCAGATCGGTTTAGTGGTTTAGCTTGCTTGCATAGGAAACAGGACGTAAATGGGTGTGTGGGTGCTTCCACCCCTTATGCAATAGACAAATTGAAGATAATAAAATGCTCTACATTTTTTATATGTATTATTTTTCTGTAAAACAATCATGTAAACTTTTATTTGCAGAAGTAAACAATTTTTAAGGTCAATTCCCACATTGACGACAACGACACGACGACGACATTCTCATTTCGTTCTGCGCATGCGTCACCAGCCCGCGCTCTGATTGGTCCATCCTTTTAGAACATCTGACCAGCCGAATTTCTAGGTTAAGTGACTAGGTAGGAAGTTTGAATGTTCAATGTTTGGAATCAATTGTCAATTAATATTAATAATATTAGTACGACAATATAAATATAATAATCAGTAAATAAAATTATAATACAAACCTTTTCAAGTCATACCGGTACTGCAATTTTGAGACTTGAGAGCTTTCATTTGTAAACAAAGATAGACATGGACCAATCAGAGCATGGGCTGGTGACGCATGCGCAGAACGAAATGAGAATGTCGTTGTCGTCAATGTGGGAATTGACCTTTAAACAAAAAAACCCGACTTTACTTCATTCTTTCACAAATAACTCCGGAACCAGTAGAGGTGGAGTAAAATGGCAATGAAACAAATTATAGAAAAATTAATTTTCTGAAGAATAAAAAAAAGTTTGAATCGATGTCTCTATTGGAAGCCGAGATACTTACGACATACGAAGCCCTTGCAAACTGAAATTTTGAGGGGGTGCTGGGGGGGTGGTTAAGAGGGGTAGGGGTGGGGACTTTTGCCAGGACACTTGTCTACATGATAGTAGTCGATGAGGAAAAAATTAGCTTTATAATAATTTTTCCCCCTATCGGAGGGTTTTTGGCACTCATTGACTGGACTACTGGCAAACTTTAACATTATGCACCAAGATGAATGAACAAACCGTATAACAAAAAAGAAGAAAAGAAGAAAGATGAAGAAACAATACTCCAACGTAGATGCGCCGGGAACCGTTTCATCATTATTTTGGCCGCTACTCGCATTTCACCACAATTTTCGCGGTCCATTCACTAGGATCGCCGATAATTTTAGACATGCTGTGACGTCATCCAGATGAGGTTGAGTGGCTGATACAATTATTCCGCAGAAGTGGAACAATCGGTGGCCCACTGGGTCATTTCAGTGGTCATTGAACAATGTCGTTGCAATTGCAAAACGTCTCATTGCTCCATTGCTGGAAGATTTGTTTGTATTACGAAAACAATTGAACTGTGTTGCGAACGTAGATTGAATTTGACGCTCGATTGGAACATCATACTGGAATGCAATGTCGATGAAGGTCTGTCGATAATCGATGAATACAATCGATTTATATGTATGAAGGTTTGAAAGTGCATTGATGTAAAGGATATTTTTCATGAAACTTCATGAAATTCATAAAAATATATTGAAAAATTGGTGGCTCTTTACATCATAGTATCTAATCTCTTCACAATTAAGCATGTTAATTATAACTATTGAATATCGAGGAATAGTTTGCACGACAATCCAATTGAATTTGACCGCAATGTAAGGCTAGGCGTACACCGGTTAGTCAAGACAAGACAAGGCAAGATTAGTCACGTTTAGTCACAGTACTTCACGTAGTTGCTTATGAAGTAACACACACCGATTAGTCATTGCATCGGTGTGTGCTGCTTCATAAACAACTATGTGAATATGTGACTAAACATGACTTATCTTGTCTTGTCTTGTCTTGTCTTGACTAACCGGTGTACGCCTAGCCTAACTATTGAATATCGAGGAACAGTTGCACGAGAATCCAATTGAATTTAACCGCAGTGTAAGGCTAGGCGTACACCGGTTAGTCAAGACAAGACAAGACAAGATTAGTCATGTTTAGTCACAGTACTTCACAAAGTTGCTTATGAAGCAACACACACCGATTAGTCATTGCATCAGTGTGTGCTGCTTCATAAACAACTATGTGAACAACTTGTAGACTGTAATCTACAAGATTGCAACGAATACTAAACTAATCAATTCAATTATTTCCGTCACCGATTGTAGAGACAAATCAAATCAAAAACTTTTATTTAGATCTTCACAGTTCTAAATTAATTTAATTTCAAAATAAAAATGTATTACTCAACAATTATTTTGCAAATCATTGAAAACACTTTATATACAAATATTTCATCATCATACTGATCGAGAATGAATAGTAGCCTATTAATTGTGCTACACGATTAATGAATACATCCAGTATATCAAATACTTATTCTAGTCAAATACTATAATTATACTGTATAGTTCTTCTCAGCTTGAACTTGGCAATTTTTATTCAATAGTTTAGAATCCAAGTACAAAACTTCAATGCTATTTTTAATACATTTTTAAAAATGTCAGATCACCACTAAAATGCCTTTTGTATGTAACACTGTGTTTTTTATCTTTTGTACTGTTATATTGTGTCTACCATTAATATGTATCTTATACCGCAATGGCCGCATAAAATTGTACTTAACTTCTAATAATAAAATTAAGAACCTATTATAAATGTCACTGGCAGCACCTATAGACAATTGCTGCTAGATAAATTCTGAGATTAATTGTATATTGTATTTTTTGTTATGTAATTATTGTAAAGGCAGAATAAATTTCATTTTCATTCATTTCATTCAATTGAAGACAAATTCGTTATTGCATGGTCAAGAAAAAAGGATTGCTGGTTATATAGTGGTTATATTAATGGTTGTATTAATTGTGCTGGTTATAAAGAACATGTCTGTATCTGCAAACGTGGTACAAACAAAACAAGTCGTCGGCGATTGCAATTTCGTAATTAGATTTAGACGTCTTTTGACCTGAATTGGCCGCTGAATGAATTTGAATCAACTAGCTAATGGCTGATTAGAGCGGGTACAGCTATGCAGGCACTGATCCGTTAGAATTGGTTCGATAGCACTTCTATTGACTGCTTCAACCAGGCCCGGCAGGCAGCTATTGGCTCATTTTCTGAATTATCTCTCCTTCACAATTCAATACTTCAAGGTTGTTTGCTGCTCCTTTCCACTCTTCACCCACCTTAGAACCAGCGACCACATAATACAAATAGACGGAGTACTCAGGCTCAGTATTGAAGCCAATTCTGGCGCCTATACCTAAGTAAGATGGCGGCGGTTTACATGAGTGGGAGAAAGACAGAAAAACAGCTGGCATAATCTTGTCTCTCTCCCACTCATGTAAACCGCCGCCATCTTACTTAGGTATAGGCGCCAGAAATTGGCTTCATCACCCGTAATGTTGAAGTAATAGGAATGCTCCGTCTATTTGTATTATGTGGTCGCTGCTTAGAACTGACCTACTGTCTTTCTACTAGATCTACTGCTACACTTTTTATCTCTCTTTCTACGATATCCTGTTTCTTCTCCTCTCTACGTTCATAATCTATAGCAGGATTCTTCTAAATTGTCAGAAACATCTGATTGATGTACGCTCGTTTACTAATGTTATATCAGCTGTTTTCTGACAAGTTAAAAGAATCCTGCTATATTTAAATATCATGAGTAGAAGTAAATAAACTTCTCATAGACGATTACTGTCATTCAAATATGATAGGTAGATGTAAAAATCCATTATCAAATGAGTAATAATGTGATAGAACAATAGTGTATAATAGAATATATCAAAATAAAACATTCATTTATGAATTCATAGCAGGAATAATTTAATTTGTCGGAAAACAGCTGATTTGATGATGAGTAAACAACTGATTTCATGCAGCTTTGACGCAATAATCCAAAGACTTGAAAGTCTTTAAGATCTTCAAGTCTTTCAATAATCTGCGAGATTTAGCATTTGTAGGTCAAGTATTGTGATACTTGAAACAAAATCAGCTGTTTTCCAAAAAAATAGATTATTCCTGCTATATTTGTGATGAAACTGATGAATAACTGTATGCAGTCTGTGGGGTTTGTCAGCCACAGGCATTTTCCCATCGTGAGAGGTCTTCTTCAAATTATTTACGTACTTTTTTTGTACACTGTATACGAAGAAAAGTAAATTTAATTTTAATTTCAATTGTTCATCGTTAACTGTTCAAGAAGTGAGTGAATGGTTAGGTGCAGTGGCGAAGCGTGGTATGCTTATTTGGTCATCGCTCCGCCACGGGTTAGATGTTACATCTAGGTTAGCTGGTTACATCTATACTGATAACAGATAATTGAAAGCTGATGGCATGTCATTTTTCAATATTATTGTTCTGTTAGCCATATAAATTATTGTTGTTCATCTAGCAATTTACTCTGTTTATCACAATTTTTTGGAAGTAATCTATTGATATTAAGTTTTTTTTATCCTTTCATTTCACCCTTCAAGTGAATAAGGATTCTAACATTCAATAGAAATAGTTGAAAATGAGTTTGAAAGATAATTCTCAATTGAGATTCTCCAAACATTTATATCAAGTCTCTGGTCAATTCAAATACTATCGGTTCCTATAGATATCACAGACTTGAAGGCATTATTAGTTGTAGTAATAATGTCATAATAATCTTGACATAATATCAAGATTGAAAAATTCAGCAAGCCCTGGACTAGATCAAATCAGTAATAATTATAACCCTAAAAAAAATATCACCTTGGATTGAAACCCCTATATGTTTCATTATAAATAGATGCTTTGAGGCTGGTAAGTTTCCAATTTGCTTTAAAATAGCCAGAATTAAACCTCTGTACAAATCCGGTAACCACGATCACCCTGGCAACTACAGACCCATGAGTTTAATTAGCAATCTAGCTAAAGTAATGGAGAAAACAATCAAGAGCAGACTGATGGATTTTATTAACACACATAACATAATTGATAAGGATCAATATGGATTCCAAAACAATAAGAACACTGAAGATGCACTTGTCGCTTTCACTAATGAAATTTCTAAAAATTTGTCTTCTAATAATAAATGTCTTGCTATATTCATCGATCTTGCAAAAGCCTTCGATACCATACCACACAATAAATTACTAGAAAAATTGGAGAGGTATGGGATTAGAGGACTCCCCCTCAAACTGTTTGAAAATTATTTAAATGACAGATCACAATTGATATCTAATAACAACAGCTACAAATCCAATATACTAAAATTAAATGAATTTGGTTTACCACAAGGTACCGTTTTGTCACCTATTTTATTCCTTCTTTACATAAACGACATCTTCAAACTGAAAATAAATGGCTCAAAAATAATTTCTTTTGCTGATGACACAGCCTTAATAGTTGAAGATCGTTCATGGATAGAAACATTTTCAAAAGCTGAAAGAGTAATATCCACTGTTAAACAGTGGTTGGATCACAATACCTTAAGTATGAATACCACAAAAACTAAATATATTGCTTTTTCCCCTAATATAGTTGGGCAACCACCTGAAGCTATGAAACTAAAGATTCATTCAAACTGTGATTTTGAAAACTGGAAGGAATGTGCATGCCCTCAACTAAAAAATGAGAAATCTGTTAAATACCTTGGTATTGTAGTTGACTGTAACCTTAGATAGGAGCCTCATGTGGAATTTATTTGTAAAAAACTGAAGTTTATATCTTACATATTTTATAAAGTACGTAAAATATTGAATATGAAAGAATTAAAAATCCTGTACTACGCTTATGTTCAGTCTGTACTTCAATATGGGTTGGTGGTATGGGGTGGCACGTATGATTTCTTCATGGATAGGATTTTTGTTGTTCAAAAAATGATCATTAAAACTATTTTAAACAAGCCAAGAACCCATCCCAGTAGGGAAACTTTTGATCATTTCAGGGTTATGACTATACGCCAATTATATATAAAGAAACTACTCCGATACATCTGGTATAACAGAGATAGGTTTACGGTGAGAAATAATAGTAATTTATATAACTTTAGATCCGATGCTCATAATACTTACAACATTAACCATTCTAACCTAACAATAGTACGCAGACAATTAGGCTACCTCAGTTCTAAATTAATAAACCTGATACCCAGCACATTAAATGGTTTTCTCTTTGAGGGTAGATTTAGGATAGGGAAACAATTAAATAATTGGATTTCTGAAAATTTCTTCTTCGAAATTAGCTATTTATTATGATTATTCTTTTCCTCCCTTATGTTATGATTTTTCTTTATTTCTGAAATTGTAGTTTTTATTATGAATTGTGTTTTGATTATTGATTGTAATAGAATTTAGAACTGTTACTCTCACCTAGCGGTCAGGATTTTTCCTATGCTGGGTGATGCCAGGATATTTTTATTTTTATTGTGAATACTTGTACTTGTATTATTTTTTTGGCAAATAAATTGAAATTGAAATTGAATTGAAATTAGTTGTACGTATATTAAATCAATTCGAAAATTACTCTTGAAGGAGACTGGATTGAAAAAGCTTTAGCAAAACTCAAAGCAATTATTTTTATCCACCTTCATAATAGTGTCTAAAAGCATAACAAGTAATATAAGATTATAGACCCTCTACATTATATATTCTGTAGGTTGCAAAACGGTGAGTCTGAATCGGTAGTGCTAACTTTTATTGATCAATTATTGTATGATAGAAATGGATCAAGGAATAAAGCCTAATCTTTTCCTTATCCCAATCCTAATCCTAATCCTAATCATCAAACTTTCTCATCAGAATCCATGTGCCCTGTATAGCAGGCTCCTTTTAAATTGTCAGAAAACACCTGATTGATGTTCGCTCGTTTACTAACGTTAAATCAGCTGTTTCCTGACAAGTTAAAAGAATCCTGCTCTAGTCTTCTGAGTGTTGAGAAGCATTTCGATTGGTTTTGCAATTCAATTACCTATCCAGTAATTATCAATCTATAGCTTTGACATTTACCTGTCATTAATTTATTGGAGTAGCCTGATCTTCCAATATAATGTACTTGATTAGAAGTCCGAACATATCAATAACAGGATGAGAGTGGCAGTGTACTTTCATTTCAGCAACATCTTGTTCCATTATCTTCTGTTTTATGGTTAGGTCTGGTTTTTGAAATAAGGCTGAGAGTCACGTAATTATATTATGACTAAGACATCACAGTCTATTTTGGATACGGAGAAAAGATATTTGTTTTAGGCTAGGCGTACACCGGTTAGTCAAGACAAGACGAGATTAGTCACTTTTAGTCACAGTACTTCACATAGTTGCTTATGAAGCAACACACACCGATTAGTCATTGCATCAGTGTGTGCTGCTTCATTAGTAACTATGTGAATTACTGTGACTAAACGTGACTAATCTCGTCTTGTCTTGTCTTGACTAACCGGTGTACGCCTAGCCTGAGGTTGTGTGCTCAAAATACTTCAAAAGAGAATTATGAGTTCAAGAAATGATGAACTGAAATTATTGAGTTTTGAGTAATAAAATAAGAAGTTTATAGAATATTCATTAATATTCCACAAATATACATGGTTGATGGAAAGTATGGAAACGGTTCAATATTACGGTAGGAGACATAATTATAAAAATTAAAAATACTACTCAACTGTGACTTTGAAAATTTGGTTTGCCATCTTGTTTCCGTCATATTGAATCTAAGTTCATTTTTTTAAATGGGAACGTGGTCAAATTATGCATGATTACGATACATAATTTCATGACTAAAATGTATGCCAAAAATCGAAGTATTTTCAATTTTTGTTATACCAAAATCTTCAAAATCATCTACACCTATCTTAGAACAAGAATACTCACTTCTTCCCTATTGAGTTTGTTCATATTGCATCATTCCATCTCAAATAATGACCAGAAACCAATCTGTTAAATTTCACCGAGAGTTGGCAGCTATTCATGAACCACTTATTCTCCTTAGGCGGCTAGAACAATTCAGTTTGTTGAACAATAAAAAAATCACTCGATGGAAAGTGAGTGAGCAACTGTAATCGGCGCTCAAATAGGCTGTTCTTTTTTTCCTCTCTTTTTACTCCTTTCCTCTCTCCTCTTCTCCTCTCTTTTTACTGGCAACAGACGTCGGAAGATTGCGGTGGACCGTTGCGGTTCAATAACAAGCCGCACTATCATCGGATGAAGCGTCTGCTCTCCGAGATGTCGAAATCGAAAAACATTATTTTGCAATGACAGTGTGAACGCGGCATGCCTCACCACGCAACTACTGTTGAACCAATTTAAATAACATTACTTCTTCATTTCACCACTCCGACAGCTTTACGGCTTTTCGTCGTCCAATCATAAATTGCGTTTATTTATTCTATTCGAATAGTGGATACCTACTCACTTTCCTTGGCGGAGCGCGCCCTATTTGAGAGTCTGCTAAATGGGCGAACGCATAAAAGTACTGTTATGTTATGATGCAGTGTTTCTATTATATCGCTTGGTTGCGAACAACTTTGCTATCCAGAATAGATCAGCTACTAAATGCATTTAGTGGACAACCCACTTAAATGTTAATTGAAGACTAACTCAATCAATTTTTATTCTTCCAAAAAATACTCTGCCATAAGGCATAGCTGTAGCTATAGCTGAGCCATATCTCAGTCAATATTGATCCGATCTCAACAAATAGGGTTTCAATCGATTTGTAATCAAATTTACTAGAAAAAGTTATTTAGTAAAATGTTCGTAATATCAACGGTTTCCGAGTTATTCAAGAATCAAAATTTCAAATGGCCGCCATGTTGTTTTATGGATTTGAAAAATTGTCATAATTTTTTTGTAGCTTTGTCTAGTTCTCTAGACAAATGTTGGTGCTGAGTTTCAATTCCATATGTTCTATCATTATCGAGATAAAAAATAATAAGTGAAAAAAAACAAAACGGCAGCTGTGTGAGTAACTAAGGACTTTTGGACAATTTAAATAATAATTATGATATTTAGATATGGTTTTTACCCAGGAACAATGCCCTAGAATATTGGTAGGGAGTTCTGAAACACCCTGTACAATGCGTTAACAAAGAGTACAGTAGTGCTATTATATTTTGAGAAAAAAATTATTTCTCAAATATAATTTGTACAGTAAATATTCTCCCTCAAACTTCGAAGTGCGAACTTTTTGAAGCAACCATTATTATTCATTTAAGAAATTTACAATACTATTCTAATATTATCTATCTATATTTGATTCACCAGTTATTGTATGTTTCCAGAAACACATCAGTAATTTTATCAACTGGAAATCATAACCTCTCTCAACATGAGGAGTGTTTAGTATGCTTGAAAGAGCTTCCAGATATCTTCAGCGTTTAGTTCTAATTTTAGCCGCTAGAATAAATTGCAACCGTCACTAGCCTGTCATGCAAAGTCACTTAGCGAGGCTGCTGACGGCTTCCAAGTTGAGAGAGCACTCAAAAAAGAGAGGACGAACATAAGTAGAATGTAGGAGGAAGAGAGAAGAGAAGAGTGGGAGAAAGAGAAGAGAAGAACAAGAAGAGGATTCACGCTCTTGCGTGATATGGTAGCGTGCAACTGCTCCTGTATTCTCTGAAGATCTCTCCCCCCCTCCTGACCAGGGGGCCCTGATGTGCATAATATTATAAATAATTTGCATCAGTGCATCATCACGCATCGTCGGCCTAATTCACTAGATGCATTCCAATGACCTATCGCTATTAATATGCAGTTGGAATGCACTTCTTGTTTTACACCACCATTCTTCTGCTTCTCACACTGCCTTCCCTTCTCATCTTTTTTTCTGTACTTTGTTATCTTCTCCTTATTTCAATACAACTTCTGGTTTCTCTACCTCCGTCATCATCTTTACAGAATTCCTTTTCTTCCTCCTCCTCCCCATTCGTTTCCTCTTCCCCTTCGTTTTCTCATCCTTCTTCTTCTTTACCTTCTGTTTCCCAACTACTTTCTTCTTACTGTTACTACTTTTCTTGTTAGTTTTCCCATATTTATCCTTCGTCGTTCAAAATCTTTCTTCTTCAAAAATCCTTCTTCTTCTTCTACTTCTTCTTCTTCTTCTTCCTCCTTCCTTCTTCTCCTTCTTCTTCTTCTTCTTCATCTTCTTCTTCTTCTTCTTCTTCTTCTTCTTCTTCTTCTTCTTCTTCTTCTTCTTCTTCTTCTTCTTCTTCTTCTTCTTCTTCTTCCTCTCCTTCTTCTCCTTCTTCTTCTTCTTCTTCTTCTTCTTCTTCTTCATCTTCTTCTTCTTCTTCTTCTTCTTCTTCTTCTTCTTCTTCTTCTTCTTCTTCTTCTTCTTCTTCTTCTTCTTCTTTCTTCTTCTTCTTCTTCTTCTTCTTCTTCCTCTTCTCCTCCTTCTTCTTCCATCTTTCAACCCTTAATATTTCTCTCCTTCTTGCCGTTTCTTCTACATAATTAATTTGTCTCTTATTCTTGAACTGCTAGTCCATCTCTTCAAGCCCATCTGCCACGTAAATATTATCCTCTTTGTAAACTCTTTCTTTCCACTCTATCCCTTCAGTGAAACTGGTGCAGCCTCTCGACAAGTTGCTTCAAACAAGATGCAGCTGTGCCATCCACAACATATTATCCTGTATCATAGTTTCATGCTACCAGCATGCATTCAACCCTAGTGGGCGTCAAGCTATCACACATAATAATCGCAACACATGGTGCGCAAAAAACTACCGCACTGCATTTTGATTGATTTATCAATTTAATCGAAGGACGTACCAAATTGCAAAAAATCGATCAGCATTCACCGCTAATAAACAACTAGTGCAACTCGCTCATCCATATGCAATATGCATGCATCAGTGCTAGCAAAGGTCACTTGTTGCATTCTCGAATAACCGGCGCCGATCAATTAATTCAACCGCAACTAGCTCACACACATTAATATTAACAACGTGTTGTAGTTTTGTGTGAAAAAGTGGGATGCTCCAGATAAGTTATCTGTGATATTTTGGAATCGAGTCGAAAACTTACTGTGTCCCATCTTACAAGCTCTGTGGATCTGAATTATTCACTTGTGCATCTAAGGACTAAAGTGCAACTCTTTCTTCTAAGCCCCTGCGCCCACTAAGCAACTGCTATCTGATTTCAGTCAGCAACCCAGCGTTGCCAGATGACTTTGGCTGATAGGTTAGGAAATTTGGCTAAAAAACAGCGAAATGTCATCTGGCAACATTGGATTGCTGACTGAAATCAGATAGCAGTTGCTTAGTGGGCGCAGGGGCTAAGGGAAGCTGTTGTCAATTACTTGAGGGGAAAAGTACGTAATACGTTTTTTGGGCACGTCACACGAGATACCGGTTACGGTTGTTACATCATTATCAATCTCTGGTAAACTAAAACTAAAAT
Organism: Laodelphax striatellus; assembly: GCA_017141395.1. Classification (NCBI taxonomy): domain Eukaryota; kingdom Metazoa; phylum Arthropoda; class Insecta; order Hemiptera; family Delphacidae; genus Laodelphax; species Laodelphax striatellus. The sequence continues at coordinate 4,910,053 of CM029532.1, read as the reverse complement.
ACAGTGTAGCAGAATTTACAGTAAACTAAAAATAAAATAAAAAATTACTAAATGAAAATAAAATCTGGTAAACTTAAAATAAAATACAGCGTAGTAGAAAATACTTCAAGTCTTTTTATTCAGTATGGATAATTACCACAATGTCACCTTCACTACTACACAGAAAGTTCAATAACAAACTTTAAAGATAATAAAGACATGAAAAAATTTTTTCAATTATTTTTGGGGGGTGAAGTTGCATCCTGGCGTTTCAGAAGATTTAAGATTTGAATTCAGCGCCCTGAAATGACTAGAAACCGTAAAAAAACTTTCGCTCCTATCTCCTGAAATACCTGTGAATTGTCACGATTTGACTGGGCTAGTAAGCTACCGTATCATCGAATATGTGTCAACAAAGTAATGTTGAAACTATTGTACTCCATATATTCTAATAATAAGTATTCTTATTAATATGTTATAAGCATATTGCTTTTAATTCACAAAACGCTCACTACTAAATTGGAACATCATCATAAACGTGGGAAATAGAGTACTAATCAACTTCTCAACTTTCTTATGCGGATACAACAGGTTCAAAAAGTGAAAACTTCCCACATTTGATCTCTCAACACTCTCATTTACCCACTCACTACACTCTACTAAATTGAGTCATATACGTTGCATATTCACTGCTCCTTGACACAGCCATTTATTTCCAGATTGGAACATCAGTGAAAAACATCCAGCCAGTAGTTTTTGTGTGTACTGGAACATCGCATGCATATAGGATCAACAACATGTTGGTATCTGTTTTTGTGTTGAATCTGTGTGTAACTGAGACTCCTCATTCATGTTTCATCAACCTGGGCAGAAGATCGTAATCTACGACATCTACTGGCATGACTAGCTAGCTGTGCTGGGTGTTTTTCAAGTTGTAAAACATAGAAACAGATGGCTTCAATATGTTTTTTATACTTGCGATATCGATTGTTGCAAAAAGCGGGAAGTTTAAACTTCTAACATCATAACAGAGTCTAGCAAGAAGATGACAAAAATGCTGATGAAAATACTGATTAATACAATAATTAAAACACCTTGAAATCACTAAATAATAGGTAGCAATAAAGTATTGATGATACCATCATAAAAATTGAATTCTATCTCAAAATCGTGTTTTGTTCCTATCTTACAATGGCAAAATCACTTCCGATCGTTCACTCTGTCTCTCACTTGAGCGCGCCACTAGTCTACACCCTCAATAGTTCAACAAGGTTCTCTTTCCATTAGTGTTTCTGTTCTGGGTATTGAAAAATGCGATTAAGATCCTTAATCCTCAAGGATCCTTGTTATTTATAATGGATTAAGGTCCTTGTTATCTGGCTGGATTAAGACTTTTTCAAGTTGATGCTCACATAAGCTCTTGGCTTGTGCGTAGGCAATGGGAAGGATGAGGAGGATTGACCTACAGCTTGTAAGCTATTGTGAATGACTTTGAATATTGTAGTATAGCAGGATTCTTTTAACTTGTCAGAAAACAGATGATTTAACGTTAGTAAACGAGCGTACATCAATCAGCTGTTTCATGACAATTTAAAAGAATCCTGCTATAACTTGAAATAATTATCAAGGAACCTTTGAATTTTCAGATACTGGAAATCCTTTTAGCGTTCCTATTTCCATTTTTTAATTCGTAAATCCACATTATAACAAGCCTAATTCATAAAATTGTCACGTAGCGCTCCTAGGCAACAAAAACGTCAGTCTACATATAGCAGGATTATTTTAAATTGTCAGAAAATAGCTGATTTGAGTAAATATTGATATAGAATGGGATATTGGCCTTTTTCCAAACGACGTTTTTGTTACATTGTAATACATTTGAAACATAGATTTGTCTATGTGGGGAAAATCAATTACATATAATATTATGTTCTGTAGTATAGCAGGATCATTTTAACTTGTCAGAAAACAGCTGATTTAACATCAGTAAACGAGCGTACATCAATCTGTTTTCTGACAATTTAAAGTAATCCTGCTATATCTCCTGTTCTTCATGTATGATTTCATATATGAAACCACCTGATTTCAAGCAAATTTATCAGGACAGCCATCTGTTGACAGAAAGGAAAAGCCGAAGTGTGGGATGCGATTCTTCTTTTTCACTTTTACCTGATTAGAGAGGGCAGGCAGGCAGACAGGCGGGCTTTCTTCGCATAATATAAGTAGTAGTCTATAATAGAGGCAGTTGGGTGAATGTTGTTTTACTTGATTCGAGTGAAATTCGAGCGAATCGAGAGAACTGGACCGGTCATCGCCGCTGCTGCTTTTTATCATCATCATTGCGCGATCATCATCATCAGCATTGTCGTTATTCAAACTCAACGGCCCACGGCGCCTTATATGTATGTCCTCCGGTTAGGTTATTAGGCTGAGTTGGTTTGGGTTAGTAGTGTATATTTGAGGGTACTGCCCGGCCAATCAGGTGCAAGCACCCCCCACCATAGCCCCGCCCCCTGGGCGTGGCCACGCCCCCTTTTCCACCCGTCCGGCCAGTGGTCGTCCATTTTGTAAGAGTGGTGGGGTTGAGGAGGGTAGGGTTGACCAATGAGAGGGCAGGATGCCCTCCCTACCCGCAGTGTTTGGCGTGGCCCCGCCCCTTTCCGACCGGTTTGGCGTGGTGGCGTCCATTTTGTTTTTAGTGTGGGGGGGTAAGAGGAGGGGTATGATTGGCCAATGAGAGGCAGGACCCCTCCAGATCCCCTCCAGTGTTTGGGCGTGGCCCCGCCCTGGGATGGGAGTTGTGTGGGGAGAATTCGTCCATTTTGTTTTTGTGAGTAATCGCCATTTTGGGGGATCGGATGAAATATACGTGTATATCAAGGTATATCGGCGATATCGAGCGATATCGATATATATCGAGCGATATTGATATATCGAAAAATTGATATATCAAAAATATCGAAAAATCGATATTTATTTAAAATATTGGTAGGTATTAGCACAGCTTGTTTATTTCTGTTAGTATGAATTGAGAATTTAGAAGGACACCATGTGCGGTGACGACGACGACAACAACAACAACAATGATAATCGATTCTCTCTATTAAGAGATAAAACTTATAAAATAATAGAAATTGTTGAGATAATCTTTATATACCTATGCTTGTTGGCAATTGTAATTTTACTGTATTTCAATTATACAGCAGTGATTAAAATACATTGCAGTACAAATGCAGTTCTAAATATGACACAATGCAGTACAAATGCAGTATTAAATATAACACAGGAGGAAAACTCACACAATTTTTCTGCGCATATTGCTGAATTTGAAAAAATACGAAGTGATACACTATTGTATATAAGTTCTTGTGTAAAGTCAGGTATGAATTATAAGATAGACAATTCTTTTGAGCAAGAACTATCAAAATGGTATTTACAATTAGCAGTGTTTAATCAAAGTGTTTGTAATTTTTACAGACAATATACAATTTTATCAAACTGTATTCATCCGAGTGCCAATGAAAATGTATTAAAGCTTTTAACATTAACAAAACAAATGTGTTAGTTGTGAAGTGACTGTCATGGAGTGAACATGGTAGCTATTTACAATACTTTGAATAAAACAAATCGAAGGATAAGAGGAAAAGGTATACTTTCTTCACTTGGCACTTTAGGTAGTACTATTTTGAATAAGACAGTTGATTATTTACCAGTTGAATTACATCTTCCTGGCGATTCTGAATTCTGCGGACCCGGAACAAAACTAGGAGAGCGTTTGGCAAAAAATCAACAAGGTATTAATAATTTGGACAAGGCTTGTAGGCGACACGATATTTTCTCGCCACACATAGTGATACAAAATCGCGTGCTGTTGCTGATAGACAGTTGGCCAACGAAGCCTGGGAAGTTGTTAAAGATCCAAATTCAACATTAACAGAAAGAGCAGCAGCTTATCTTGTTACAAATTTGATTAAAGGTAAAGCGAAATTTTTGGATCTGGTTTAAAAATGGCTAGAAGACGTAGTAGAGCAACAAAGAAGAAATGTAAATTTAAACTAGGAAAGAGAAACAATAATCTACTAAGACAACAAGCAATAGAAAATTTGAGGAAACAGGTGAAAGGTAAAGGTTTTATTTGCGTTCCTATCGTCAAGGAGGTGGGAGAATTCTGAATTTTCCACCAGCACAACCGACAAGAAATCCAACATCTAGTATTAGTAATACTTTCTTGGTAGAAGACTACATACAGCAAGGAGACAAAGGAAGAGACCAAAGAAGCGAGCTGGCAAGAGAAAGAATAGAAAATGAATATTAATCTGAATAGATCACTTTCAAATATAGATTTGATCAATTATTCTAAATTATTAGAAATAAAAATAAAGAGGCGTTTTCATGCTTGACACCCTGCCAGATAGAATATTTTGTAATGAGCGTGGAATAGTGAATTTGGATTCAATTGAAGGTGAAGGATCACATTGGGTAGCATATAACAAACAAAAACAAAATATTTACTATTTTGATGCTATGGGTGGATTACAACCTCCACTTAGTCTTGTAAAATATTTTAAAACACAATCACCACATGTTAAAATCTACTATAATTTAGATCGACTACAGAAAGTTGATTCTTATGTTTGTGGTCACCTGTGTCTCTTATTTCTCGCCAATCAGTTATAGTTTAACATTGGAGCAATACGCATTCAATGGCGTTAATTACATTATCATCGTATAGCTGTGATATGCATACCCTATTGCCAAATGTTTTGGAATTAGATCGAAATGAAAAATATGAATTAGCATTGCTCAGTTTCTGGGCCTACAATTCTATAGCAAATATTATTGAAGGTGTGAATTCTTCATTTACATACGCTGGTCGAACAATTAATTTGCCTACTGGAGCCTATGAAATTGATGATATATTCAAAACAATACAGGAGAAATTATCATTGTCTAGCGAGAAAAAGAATATTTAATTCTAAGAGAAATTTCAATACATTGAAAACCGAGATTATGTCTAGCCATCCTGTAGATTTTACATCAAATACAAGTGTAGCATCTGTTTTAGGTTTTGATAAAATTATTTTAGAGCCAAATAAGTGGTATTATTCAACAAACATAGTCAACATCAATCAATTGAGTTTGATAAATATTTCTTGTAATTTGGTAACAAATGTCTATAATGATGGTGAATCAAGTCATATTATACATCAGTTTATGCCTACTGCAGATCCTGGATTTTTAATATATGAAAAACCAACTCCACTAATATATCTACCTCTTAATACACACACTATTCAATCAGTACACGTGAAGGTTACCGATCAGGAAGGTAATCCTTTAGACTTTAGAAGTGATAAGATTGTTATATCGTCTGCATATTAGGAAAGTAAGAGATTAGACAATGGGATACATAGTTTTCAACAAACAAGGAGGAGGAGGAAGAGGAGGAGGAGGAGGAGGAGGAGGAGGAGGAGGAGAATGTGGTATAGGAAAAAGCAAAAAATATCAAGGTACAAGGAGTGTGAAAACAAACATTCAGTAGAGCTTGTGAGCCTGAGCTATTAACATTGCAGAGCGCACAAATTCTACAAAAACTTGGTTTTTCTGTCAACTGGCAAAATGTCGGCCGCAATTAGTGAGGTTCTCAATGTAGACTCTAAAGTAGACTATTTCAATGATATAAAACAATTTGAATATCATTCACATACACCATATGCAAACTCAAAGCTTGGAAGTTCGGATGAAATTCGAATTCCTCTGAATCAACAGGATCATTATACTTTACCTTGTAAATCATTTCTAATTGTCGAAGGAAATGTACTATGTACAAAGTCAAAAGACGCAACAACAGCCTGAGCAAAGGCAGAGGTGGTATCTGTTGCTTGTACATTGACTAGCAATGTAGTTGGCTGTTTATTTGACGAAATTGCTACGAACTCATGGGAGTGCAAATAGCAAAAACAAGATTGTCAGGTGTGACATCATCAATAAAATCTATTTTATTACAGTCTGCAGCCGATAAAAATTGCTTTCATTTAGCAGGATTCGATCGCAATGGTTATGAACATACTCCACCATCTAATTTTTCGTTTTGTGTTCCAATGAAATTACTTTTACCGTTTTTTGAAGATTTCCAACAAATAATTTTAAATGTAAAACAGGAGCTTGTATTTCTTAGAGCATCAAATGATCACAATTCAATATATTCGGTCGATGCTTCATTTGCAAGAATAGCAATCACAAAATTAGTTTGGAAAGTTCCCTATTTACAACTCGAAGATCATGTACGTTTAAAATTCCTACAGATTTTGGACGCTGACAGACCATTAAGAATATCATTCGAAATTGGGAAATACACGAATATCCAATTCTACCAAAGTCTAAACAACATTCATGGACAATAAAAACTGCCTCAGCTACAGATGTACCTCGATTTGTGATTCTTGCATTCCAAACAAATAGAAAGAATTCAATTTCAAAGACAATGGCAAAATACGATCTATGCAAACTTTACAATGTTAAATTATTTTTAAATTCAGATTACCTCCCATATGACAGCCTTCTAGGTAATGAAATGTTAATGTATAAAATGTTCTTGGAATTTGCCTCTAGCTACTATAATTTGCCTATTAATATGGAATATGGTCATGAAATTGATTTTACTACCTTTAAAAACGATACACCGATAATAGTATTAGATTGTTCACATCAGTCTGAACATTTAAAAGTTTCAACAGATATACGTTTAGATTTTGAATTTTCAAATGAGATACCCGATCATACAACAGCTTATTGTATATTGATAAGGATAAACAATTTGAATATCAGCTCACATCGCTTGTGAAGGAAGTTCAATAAAATGACACTAGATTGTATTAGAATCGCTAAGTTATAAAGCAATGAAGAACTAACTTTTGTTTAGTTGTGTTCTGGAAATGAAAAGAGTCGCATCTACAGAACGATTATCATTGTCCTTCGTGTCGTCTTACTCAGCATCATCCTCATCCACAAGTTTTGAAATCATGGAGTCTGAACAAGAGGTAGGCGATATTATAAATTCACCCAAATGTTTTAGGAGATTTAATCAATCTTAAGGAGGAACCTTCAACTCATAAAATTGCAGACAAGGCAATTCAATGTGATTTATTGAGTGACGTTTCATCTGTGAAGGAGGAGAAGGATGAGGTGGAGGAGGAGGAGGAGGAGGAGGAGGAGGAGGAGGATAATTCGAATAAGGAGAAATCATCAATTAAAAGTAAATTTGCAGTTTGTGAACTTCATTGGTTTAAAGACTCTCGAAACACTATTATTTTGAAAGAATTGCCTTGATAGATCAAAATCATAAATATGTATTGTTACATTTAAAAGTCCATATGGAAAACATCTACTACCATGGAAACAGTACCGTGACGTCACATATCTTGAATACCATTACCATATGATCCGCTGGGATGAGGGGACACCGATTACTCAGAAAATTTATTGAAAACATGTCTTCAAGCATATGATTGTATTTATACTAAAGGATTGGAATAAACTAATTTTTTTAAGAATTTACAGCTGTATGTGCAGGCACTTTTCGAAACTCTATAACGACCATATTATTCTGAATTTAATAACTCTTGGACATTTGATGTGTAAAATTCATAATAAAAGAGAGGGTGAAGATGTAGCTTGTTTTCGAGTGCTCATTATTTAGAACTTTTGATGAGTAGTGAAGATGGTGATAAAACAAAAATGTGGAACAGTGTGATTTTTTAGCGAATCAACAAGAATGAGATCTTTTAAACAGTGTCCATTCTATAGTAGCAAGAGTAAACGCGATTATGCAAGAAAAGGATTCTTTTATAATGGAAAGCAGATACTATGCGTTTTCTGTGGTTATGATTTACACTATCATAAAGCAAGAATTTGTAATTTGAAAACAGATTCTACTAAGGTAGACTTTACTGTGTTAATACCGCTAATATAATTCAAATCCATTGTTACAGATGAATCCACAAAATTGGCTTGCTTCGCCGACAGTTTTAGAAACTAAATTATGTCAATTAATACAATGGTATGACTCATGTGAAAAGCAATATCACAAGCTAAAAGTGGAAATGGAAATATTTTCTAGTTGGACAATTGAAGAGAATTTTCTAGATACAGTCGATCTAAATGATATCAATGAATATTTATCGTTCTACAGACCAATACAATTAAATGCAAATAAATTAATTCGTATTGAAAAGAGACCTTAGAATATGTAGCTGACGACGATGACGACAACAACAAGCTTGAAAGAGTTCATTGACCGCTGCTTGCTGCTGCTGCTGCTGCTGCTGTTGCTGTTGACATGTTTCATCATGTCTGTGTACATAGCTGATGACGACAGAGAGAGAATTTTCACATCAGTCTGAGTACTACTGCTTATAAGTAAACTTGTGTTTGTGTGCGCACTTGTATGTAACTACAATGGAAGCTTCAAGAGCATTTGATCTACAAAAATTTAACGATAAATCACGTGAGTTTGTTCCTGTGGTTCGATTAACAGACTTGGAACGAGATAGTTGGTTTCACATAGATAATGCGCGAATTGTTAAAACAAGGTTTGGATTTCGTATTTTACTAAAATTGTATGAAGTTATTGACTCTCAACAAAGTTATTTTGAATGTTATCTACCAGAACGATATTTATCAACATTGAATGAAACAAATATTGATCATTTTAATAGCGAAGAATATATTATGAAGTGTATAAATAAACATGATGGTTCACCTTTCATTATTCTGGAAAGAGCTTCCAATATACGAAAATTGTATAAGCCTTGAGTAGGTGAAAGTTTTGCGTCAGTTTGTTGTTGTGCGTTGTTGAATACACGTATATGATATATGTAAAAACAGTATTGTGTTTCTTCATTCTAATCTCTCATTATTAACCTCAAAATGACAAGTAAATGTTATAATAGCAATTGTTTTAAGAAACTATCACGACTGATAATGTCTATAAGTGTTGATCAATTTTCAGAATTGATAAATAAAGTACGTTTTCATGAGAACAAGAGCATTGAATTGCAAGCTACAACAGTTGATGTTCCAGTCGGTTTTTCAATTCTGTCTGAAATTTACGAACTTTTAAATATTATTACAATTGAAAATGCTCACATTCATTTTGGCTGTTCAAATGATTCGGATTTAATGTGTGTGACATCACCAGAAGAACTTTGGATTGCTTTATTTCATTTAGCAGAGAAGAAATGTTTGCCTAAGTTAAACTAGATTATAAATGTGTGTGTCTGTGTAATATTCTACTGTTTATAATGGAATCAAATAAATGTATCAATATTTCAATTTTGTTTCTTTTATTTATCCAAGTTCAGTTTGTTAGTGTTCCTACTAATGGAAAGGCGCCATTTTAAAGAGAACAAGTTTATCCTCTCACAAACAAGAGTCTCTATAATGTAGAGTGAGAACAACGTTATTGTCTCTCTCATAGTATGGCCGCCGCCGCCGTCGTCACCGCCTCAAACAGCTTCAGTAGTTTAGAAAAGAGTACCTCTCTCTAAAGTATGGTGGGCTGGAGATGAATACAACTCCCACTCCACTTCAGTCGCCATACTTGAGAGAGAGGGAGCGAGAGAGAGAGCAATGATAAAGTTGTTTGATAGAGTAGTTGGAATGTGAGTAGCCATTTTTAGTTGACAAATGGAATTTGCTTGGACTTGGCTGCACTGATGTAGCTCAGTCATACAACTCTGTATGATAACATGCTTAGCCTACAATAAATAAAACTATTACACAATCTTCAACGTGTGTTTTCTCAAAGATTAGCTTTCTGCAAAGCGTTTCCACATCCTAATCGAAAACAACACTTGATATTTTGGATTTTCAAAGTGTGCATACATTTGTTTAAATTTAACTGTAAGATTTTCATAAAATTATTACAGTTTTCACAAAGACTTGTACTGAAATTTAACAAGATTGTGAATAATATTTAGTTCCTTACTATTATTAGTCTATTATAATAATATTAATTGAAGTTTTAAAAATTTTCCAGTAGTTTGTACTGTTGGAAAAGAGATGGAGATTCACTTCAATTAATATTATTATTATTAATAGTATGGAACTGGAATTTGCGACCTTGCTTGCTTGTTTCAAAGTTATCTGATTTAAGATCATAATATATGACTATGTATAGTTGAGTATAAGTTCCACAGACCTGTTCATTCCTGTTCAAAGTCAATGTCCTGCACAGTTCAGTCTTCAGTACTTGTTTTGTGAATCACACAATCACTTCTCCTCTACGTTTGGAATAGGCAAGAACGTTTTAAGACTTCACCAATAATTAAAGGAAAAGGTAAGTTGATTGTTTCAATATAATAATAATACACATTTTGTTAGTAATATTGTTTATTATTCAAATAAAAGTAAAAAATTAAACAAGAATAATTAGACTATGTATAGTTACTAATTAAAAATTGAAGTAAAATTAGACTAAATGGATATGTATCGAGTGTAAAGATAAAATTGATGCTTGTGTTGAATGGAGAGATGTTAGTAATATTGTTTATTATTCAAATAAAAGTAAAAAAAATTAAACAAGAATAATTAGACTATGTATAGTTACTAATTAAAAAATTAAAGTAAAATTAGACTAAACGGATATGTATTGAGGTAAAATCGTTCAGTGACATGCTTGAACGAAATCAGCTTTAACTCTATTGAACGATTTCATATTTTTGGGGTTATTACCCCTCAGATATCTCGGTGGAAGGGAATACAAATAAATGTGTATTTTCGTTTTCTTGTTGTTGTTGTTTCAATATAAAGTTTCACGGATGCTCATGTTTTCTATTCACAGATGAATAATATATATATATATTTATTTATTTATTTATTTGAAATAACTTTGTATATTCACACTTAAGTACTGCTGTGACTATCTGTTTCTACTATTTTATTCCAGGTCTATCTGCTCCTCCTCCTCCTCCTCCTCCTCCTCCTCCTCCTCCTCCTCCTACTCATTCTGTTGCTTCTATCACAAGCTCTATCTAGCTCTATCTTACGCCTTGTCAATGGATTTCATTGAAGAAATTAGACAACATGGCAATGGACTTAGGATCCGCTTTACACCAGAAGATCCCTATAGATGTGAAGATATTTCTTCAGTTTTGAACTCGCTAAAACCAATAATAATTGATAGGTTGATTACAAAATCAGAACCATTTTATAACACTTGTAGATGGTTTTAGTGTAGAATGTCATCTATACAAAATAGTTAGACCATTAAACGAGCTAAACAATACTGTTTTCACACATGCTAAATTTCATTCTCCTTCTGAAACAAGCTTAAAAATCAATCTGAATTTAGATAAGGCAGAACTCGCCTTCAATATAGGTATTAGTAGAATAAAAAGAATCCGTGCGTTCATACTATTATCGTGGAGGTGGTTGGCAAGTACATGCGATACCCTATATTGAATTAACAATTGAATTGAATTTTGAGTCATTCCACCTCCGCTAACTTCTCATTCCTGCTAACTTCTCATTCCCGCTAACTTCTCATCCACGCTGACTTCTCATCCACGCTGACTTCTCATCTCATCTCACTTCTCAACTGGATTCTTCCATACTATAAGCTGTTTTCATCTACAACAGCTGTTTTTGGTTAGTATTTTTCATCATTAGTATTTATTTTCATCATGTTATAATTTTGCTTACAGTGAATTCTTTCTTTGCATTCTCATTCTTTCTATTCACAGATAAATAATATGTATATAATTATTTGAAAATAATTTTGTAATTTGTATGTTTACAGTTCTAAACGCTGCTTGACTATCTGCTTATTTATCTACTACTACTACTACTACTACTACTACTACTACTACTACTACTACCCTTGTTGCTGCTGCTGCTGCTTCTAAGTACATCTAACTCGGTATGTAAATGGATTTTATAGAAGACATTACACGAGGATTACGTGGAATGTAATTAGGATACGCTTCACGCCAGTAAATTTACAATTGGACATTTTGACAGTTTTAAATTTACTAAAAACTAGAATTATTGATAAATTAGTTATAGAATCGCAACAGTTTAATTACTCTGCAAAATGGTATATTACAGCACAAATCCAATTATTTAAATTAAACTTTTCATCCGAAGAAATAGTAAGTACTTCTACAAACGCTATATTTCATTCTTTCACACAAACAAGCTGTAATATTGTTGAGAATACAGAGGAATTAGATACACAATACACACTATGTATTGATAAAATTCAAGCATCGCTGGATTCATTCTGTCAATGTGGAAGTGGTTGGCAGATAGAAGCAATAACACATGTAGATTTAAATTTAGCTAATTATCAGCCTTTAGCAATTGGATGTTCATCATACTTGCAAACACCGAAATTCATTCAAAATAAAAAATGTACAATCAATATTCAAAATAATGATCAATTATGTTTTGTATGGTCAATTTTGGCTTTCTTTCACTATGATCGTAAAAATGGAATAGTTATACAGTTGATTATCTAAAACAATATATAAATGAGATTAATATTACTGGTATAAAATTTCCAATCACCTCACATGGAATTAAACGTTTTGAATTGCTTAATCCAACTTTATCAATTTCAATTATTGCTTTTCAAGAGCAAACTAAAAATTCTTTCCGTATCGTATATCTATACATCGAGAGCGAGAACATCAACAACGCTTTTATTACTTTCTAATGATAGCATACCAAAAGTAAATCATTTCTGTCTTGTAGAACACAATGGGAAATAATAATAATGGTTTGTCACGGCTATTGTTCCACTTAACAAAGCATAAAAATCCTTCATATATTTGTAAATGGTGTTTTCATCGATTTTACACAAATAAATCCGCAAATCTCGATGGTAGAAAATCACTGCAAAGTCATATTGAATTATGTTCGAAATTTGAGGCGCAGCGTACTCGGTTTCCTTCGAAAGAAAAATCGATTTTAGAATTTTCCAATTATAGTTATCTTCTTAAATGTCCTTTCATAATTTTCGCAGACTTTGAATCCTTTATTTGCAAAGAAGAGGGAGAGGAGGACGAGGAGGAGGAGGAGAAGGAGGAGAAGGAGAAGGAGAATGAGGAAGGGAGGAGGAGGAGGAGGAGGAGGAGGATGAAGAATTAATAGATTATAGTAAAAGTTTTACAAGGAAAATTTATCGACATTTGCCATGTAGTTATGCATTTATTTGTCTTGATCTATATGGCAATATTTACAAGCGTTCGCAGTATAGGATAAAACAAGATGGAGAAGCTATTATTGAAAAATTTCTCACTGAAATAACACAACTAGGAGAGGAATTAATATCGCAGATGGACATTGTTGTCCCAATGGAAGAATTAACTGAAAGTCAAGTATCCGCGTTCAATTCTGCTACTTTGTGTTGTATTTGTGAAAACGTTTTGATAATGAATTAAAAGTCAGACATCATAATCACATTAGCGGTAATTCATCGGCGCTGCGCACAATAAATGCAATCTTCTTTGTAGACAGCCTAAACATATACCTGTGTATTTTCATAATTTCTCAGGTTATGATAGTCATTACATAATTTTAGCATTGGCAAGCACAAAACAGAAAATACAATGCATTGCGAAAAATAGCGAAACATTCATCAGTATAAGCGTGGGTCGAATCCGTTTTCTTGACTCGCTCTTATTTATGAACGAGTCACTGGCACAGCTCACAAAAACTTGATTGATAATGGCGATTTAAAAATAAATTTAAAGTTACCTTTTCGATTTTCCAAGATGAACAACAACGAAATTTAATGTTACAAAAGAATTTTTACCCGTACGAATATTTTACAAAGGCTGAGAAATTCAATGAAACTGCTTTACCGCCAAGAGAAAAGTTTTTCAATACACTCACTAATTCACCTCTAAGCGAAGATAATTATGAACACGTTTTAAAGACTTGGCAAATTTTCAAAATGAAAACACTAGGCGATTTTCATGATATCTATCTATTGTCAGATGTCTGTTTGCTAGCTGACACATTCCAATATCTAAGGAATACAATTTTCAATCAACATAAAATCGATATTGCGTCTTGTTTCTCTTTATCACATTTCACATGGAATTCAATGTTAAAATATACTGGTGTACGTCTCCAACTGCTACACGATCCGCAACAATATCTTTTTCTTGAATTATCCTGTAGAGGAGGATTAAGTCAGATATCTCAGAGATTTGCAGAATCAAACAATGTTTACATGAAAAACTACAATCCACAATTACCTAATTCTTACATAGTCTCATTAGATGCGGTGAACTTGTACGGTTTTGCATTATCAAAATATCTCCCTATAGATCAGTTTAGGTGGTTAAGTGAACAGGAAATTGATGAATTTGTTTTGGAAAATGTAACAGAAGATAGCTATTTTGGTTTTATTCTAGAAGTCACATTATCTTATCCTCCAGAACTTCATGAAAAACACAATCAATTTCCATGCGCTCCCAATAGAGAAGTCCCCCCAGCTCATTTATTTTCAAAGTATCAAAAAAGTGATAAACAGTCTAAACCTTTACCTAAGCTACTAACAACTTTTTCAACTAAAGAAAAGTATGTTGTCCATTATCGCACATTACAGTTATATAAAAGTCTAGGGCTTAGAGTAGAATGCGTACATAGAATTCTCAGTTTCCATCAAAGCGCCTGGCTGCAACCATATATTCTTTTTTGTACTGAACTTCGTAAACACTCGGGAAATAAGTTTGAGGAAAATTTCCGCAAGGCATCCGTTAACTCAATCTATGGTAAATCTTTGAACAGAAACGCAAACGTGTCAATTGTCATTTACTTATAGATGCTACCAAATTAAATAAATATATTGCCAATAATAATTTGAAACGATGGGTGATGTTTAGTGAAAACGTTGTTGCTGTATTCACAAAAAGGTAGAAGTTCTTTTAGACAGACCCATTTACATTGGATTCACAGTATTGGAATTACAAACATCTAATGTATGATTTCTATTATAATACATTACTCAAAATATATCATTACTCTCAAGTAAAGCTCCTTGCCACCGATACAGATAGTTTCATACTATATTACATCTGACAGAGATTTTATCAAGTAATAATGGAAAATTCAGAAAAATTTGATACGAGTAACTTTCCTTCTTCAGACGCAGTTTATTCGTTGGTAAATAAACGCAAACCAGGATGCTTTAAGCATGAATTGGGCGAAATCAGATAGCAGTAGCATTTTGCGGCTTGCGAGCTAAAATGTACAGTCTACTAATCCAAACAGATCAAACACCATTTACTCTATCGAATAAAAACGTTGCAAAAGGAGTTAACCGGTCATTAATTCATTCACAGTTAACATTTGATATGTACAAGCAGTGTTTATTCGATCGTAAAATTCATCTGATTCAGCCTATTCAATTCGCAGCTATTCGCATAAATTTATCAAATTTTGCAGAACAAAATTTGTTTAAATCCTTTTGATCAGAAACGTTTTATAATTTCAAGTCGTCCATCTGAAACAATAGCCTGGTGGCATTGTAAACTCCCATCTATAATAGAAGAGGAAAACGAGCAGGAGTTATTGAGACAAATTGTTGATGACCAACTTTCTGAATTTCGCAACACATAGGATAAAGACGTGTAGTGTGCTACTTTTAAAAGTTCAAGAACACTGGGTTAGCTGTGTTGGTAAAAATCTGCATTCTTTCAAACTGGTTTCTGTCAGACGCTGTGGCAAGGTCGTTCAGTCTGGATTTTTATTTGCAATGGAGACAACAACCCGATACAAACTCGTTAGCGAATTACATTCTCCGAGTAGGCTAAGGTTTCCAAGACGTTCGTATGTTCTGAAGGGAATCTTTGATTTAATTCAAGCTGACCTCTTAGACTTACAATATTATTCACGCGAAAATAAAGGCTATAAATATATTCTTATTTGTATTAATGCTTTTTCAAAATATGTTTTTGCTCAACCTCTTAAAACTAAACGTGGCATTGAAGTAGCTTGTGCTATTAAAAATTCTTAAACAAAGTCCCAAAGTGAAACATTTTCAAACTGATGCAGGTGCAGAATTTATAATTCCCATGTGAAACAATTGCTTTCAGAATATAACATAAACCATTACAGTACTTTCTCACATATTAAGGCTGCTATTCAGAACGCGTCATACGTAAAATTAAATCACGATTATTTTTCCATTTTAGTCTATCTGGAACACGCAAGTGGTTGCCAGTATTGCAAGAAATAATTGATAATTATAATTCCACTGAACATAGAACAATTAAAATGAAACCGAAAGATGTAAAGAAGAAACACGAAGCACAAATTTTAGTCTATTTGAATAGAAACGTCACACGACCGCGCTCTCTCAAACCGAAATTCAAGATTGGCGATTTAGTTCGGATTTCACGCGCGTAGTGTTTTGACAAGGGTTATCTCTATAACTGGTCTGCAGAGCTTTTCAAAGTAATAAGTATAAAATGACAAATCCTATTGTGTATTTATTACAGGATTTGAAAGGGCAAAACATACAAGGAAGCTTTTATCAACAGGAACTTAAGAAAACGAAATTACAGGATGATGAATTAGATTATTATCTTATTGAAAAGTTTTAAAACGTAACAAAGATAAGCTATTAGTTCGTTGGGTAGGTTTCCTACTCCATCTTGGATTTCGTCGAAAGATTTGCAATAAGTACTTCTGATCTAGAGTCTCTCTCTCTCTCTCTCTCTCTCTCTCTCTATATACGATTAAAACTATTATTGCTTTCCATTTCACTTTCAGAATATGGAAACAATCAAGGATGATGAAACAGTTATGGATAATCGAGAATTATCAAATCAAGAGTTGGAAGATATTTGTATTTGTAGCCTATTGAAACGTCATATCGATTTATTAAAAATGAAATTATAAGACATGACTGCATATTTGAATATCGACATGTACTATTTAATTATTTTGTACGAAATTATACATTTGTTTATTCGCACATGTGTCCTGAATTAAAGAATGCCGTCGAACAGGCTTTAAAACATAACAGACCTTTGATGTGTGCGGTTGTGGTTGTGTTTGCTATTATTTAAATAGGAGTCACCAACTTATATGGTCTGCAATAAAGCGTAAAAGAATTGCAAAAACAAAACAGTTGATGATGAGGCAATGGTGGATATTTTTCTAACTAAAATTAATGATTGCATAAAGAGTGCCTACGAATAAGAAGATAGGGAATATATTGTAATAATAAGTTATTTTTCTATTTGCAGATGTCAGTGCTATACAAACAAGTTTGTTTCTGTGAAATGAAATGTGAAATCAAATGTTTACTATTGACTGTAAATGATATCTTTACAAAACGTGAATTAGAATCGTTTTTGGATGGATTAGATCGTTTTTCAACACGCTGTATGCATTTATACCCCTGTTACATTGATTTATGTAATAATAGAGTAAGACAAGTATTGACTTTTACGCCAAGACCAGAAAATATTACTGCTTGTGATTGTTTTTGTAAAAAATTATCTAGTTTGATATGGAAGTTTCATGCTGCTTTAATTACAAATCACTTAGGGCTTGACAATTATCAGCTGTTTGTTAAACAAAAAGTATTGAAATGGTCGAGGAAAATATTATATGATAAAATTGATGGTCGTGTTGAATGGAGAGATAACACTGTATCTAATTATGATAATTGATAAAAACATTGTACTATACGAAACATTGTATGATTGTGATTTATTTTCCTTGTAATAAACTTATGCAATTGAAATGCTGTGTGTGTGTGTCTCTATGTATTCAACCTTATTTTCTTTAGTATCTAGATAGTCGTGTTAGCATAATGGCAACGATTCCTATAGTAAACTTTGATAGGCTAGTGTATTCTTCTTCTAAGAAGTTAAACAAGCATGGTAATTTATTTCCATCGAATGTAAGAGCGATTATTGCCGGGCCCAGTGCTTCGGGAAAATCTAATTTATGTTTTAATCTTATATTTGCAAAAATGCTCTAAAATTTAAACACTTATGCGTGTTTGCGAAAAGCCTGCATCAAGACAAGTGTCGTTTATTGAAGCCGATATTCTCTAAAATAAAATGTGTTACTTTTCACACCTCGGATGATATTGTAACGCTTCTGCATCCCAATGAGCTTGAACCCCATTCTCTTGTAATATTTGATGACATTCAACTGTCAAATAATTCAAATATTAAACATTATTTCTATGGGTAGACACAGAAATGTTGATACTGTTTATATTATTCAATCTGTCGCTGCTTGTAAAAAACATTTTGTCAGAGAAAATTGTAATCTTCTAATTTTTTTCCTTTGGACAACCTTTCACTGAAACTTATATATCGTGATTTCTGTGCCTCTGACTTTAGATCTTTTGAAGAGTTTAGAAAATGTGTTCTAAAATTTGGAATGAGAATAATTCTAAACACAATTGTATAAGTATATTCACAGAATTTCCAGCATCTAATGGCAAATACCGACGAGGGCTAGATTCTTTTATAGATATAACACAATTCAGCAATATAAGTGTTTAGTTATTTGTAAGTGTTCATAGGCTACACAATGCCGTTGTCGTCGCTTAGTAAAATGGTGAAACAAAGTAGAGTAAAGAGGAAGAAGAAGAAGGATAAATCAAGCAAACGTAATGAATTTTTAGTGAATAGAATTGCACAGCTGCGAAAATCTATTATTAATAAACACAAAGAATTGCTAGGCTTTGAAACACATAGTGAAAACAAATTCGTAAACAATTACAACCATTGATCACCCCCCTAGAAAATCTGTCAGCGACTACAGAGCGCGCCGCTTCTAACATGGAAAACATTAAACAAGAAATGAAAATTAAGAAGGAGGAAGAAGATTGGGATGATGATGAGGAGGAGGAGGAGGAGGAGGAGGAGGAGGAGTTAGATGATGAGGAGGAAGAGGATGAAGCGGAGGAGGAGGAGGAGAAGGAAAAGATGAGGATGTGGAAGAGGAAAATACAAAGGGTAATGATTCAAAACAGAATATTAGTAGTTTTATGCATAAATTAAAACCTTTTGAAATTCTTATTGAAGGTTATTTGGAGGAATTTAATCGGAAATATAAAGGAGTATATCTTATGGCATGCAATTTGATTCAAAATCTAATGAGTATTTTATGTTTAATGCAAAGGATAACAAACGCTGGATATCTACTTTTGAAAAAACTATATTCTTATTGAAGGTAGAAAATTTATCCTAACAAGAGGTCTTCTAGAATTATTATTAACACCAAGACCAGATACGAGTCTTATTACAAAAACAGATTTTAGAAAGTATAAAATATTCTGATTCTAACAGGTGCACATCTCACAAAAAGGTTATGTGAAACGTAATAGCGGAAAAAGAGTTTATTGATACAAAATTATTCCCTGCTCAAAACGAACTAAAAAGGAGAGGGTTTACATTTCATACAAAATGTGACACAACAGAGACCTTATATCTATTGAACTCGCCAAATGAATTAGTCTCTCGGTTAGAGTTATTAGTGGCTGCTAAGAGAGCTGGTCATGATGGAGTAGATTTAGAAATATCTAGTATTCTAGAAGAATTACAGGAGGCTAATTACATAAGATAATTTACATTCAGTACACATCCAATCATGGATCGTTTCGCTAGATCACCAGTGCATCATTCTGTAAAGAGGTGGGCTAGAAAAAATAATCACAGGGTTATTTATCTATCTGAAGAGAATACTGAGTTTATTGATCTAAAATGAAAAGAATAACCAATTTATTAGATGGTGTTGAACAAAATGATTCTATCACAGTTAAACAACTAAAAGACTTAAGATCTGAGCTTTTCCAATACATCAATACAGTTAAGGAATCAATTTTAAATTCTATTGAGAAAAGTATTTCTTCTCTCAAAAATGAAATAACTACAGAGCAAACTATAAGATTGGAGAATTTTAGACAGACATTCAAAACTGAATTGCAACGAGAAATAAATAACTATATAGTCAGTTTAAAGGAGAAGATTATGCAAAAATACGGCGCGACAACAACAGAAGAAATCGTTGAATAGTCTGTGTAAAACACAACTTCATATTTTAAAACCTGTTAGAGCTTGTCTGCTGCTTACAGATCAGACAGAATAAAATTATCAAGGTAGTTTAGTTTAGAGGCAATATACAATAAAAGCAATGTTGCATTGTCTCAGTTTTTTGTGGAAGGAACAACCCGCCGCCGCATGTTGCTATACAAATTACTCAAGGTTGATAGAAGCATTGCTAGCGAACGTGGAGGAGGCAGGGAGAAGAGGTAGGTCAACAGCTTTTGTGGTGTTTGGGTTTGTGTGTGTGTGTGAGAGGGGGGGACGTTCGCTCAAGACCTGCTTTGCTAGCACGCTCGGCGGGGGGAACACCAGGTTTGTGGATGTGTGCCTGTGGGAGAAGGGGGAGGGGGGCGGCGGTGTATACCGGTTGAGTATGTTGGGGGGGGGAGCGAGCAAGCGCTACGCAGCTATGAGAATTCAGACACTGAACCGGTCTATTCAGTTGCGAGTTGAGTCTTGAAGCCGACGGAGCCTGTACTACCTTACTCCTACAAAAACATCTCATCTAGTGTAAATAAATTGAAAATATCACATTATCTCTCTCTATCTCTCTCTCTCTGCTATTGGTTTTCTATTACTTTCTTGCACTATGCTTTTAATTCTTTATATCTAAATTTAAGACTTATTACTAGAATATCTATCTATAGAGACAGTAATTCAAATATATATATATATATATATATATGTACCTACCAATAATTAAAATAAATATAGATTTTTTTTTTTCGATATATATCACTCTAGAATATTTATCTATACAAACAGTAATACCAATATAATAAAATACTAATATTTTAAATAAATATCGATTTTTTCGATATTTTTGATATATCGAATTTTTTCGATATATCAATATCGCTCGATATATATCGATATCGCTCGATATCGCTCGATATACCTTGATATACACGTATATTTCATCCCGATCCCCCCAAAATGGCGATTACTCACAAAAAAAAACAAAATGGACGAATTCTCCCCACACAACTCCCATCCCAGGGGCGGGGCCACGCCCAAACACTGGAGGGGGATCTGGAGGGGGGTCCTGCCCTCTCATTGGCCAATCATACCCCTCCTCTTACCCCCCCACACTAAAAACAAAATGGACGCCACCACGCCAAACCGGTCGGAAAGGGGGCGGGGCCACGCCCAAACACTGCGGGTAGGGAGGGGCATCCTGCCCTCTCATTGGTCCACCCTCCCCCTCCCCTCAACCCCCACCACTCTTACAAAATGGACGACCACTGGCCGGACGGGTGGAAAAGGGGGCGTGGCCACGCCCAGGGGGCGGGGCTATGGTGGGGGGTGCTTGCACCTGATTGGCCGGGCAGTACCCTCAAATATACACTACTTGGGTTGGGCGACTATTGGACTAAATGTCGGCTTGGAAGAAGAAAAAGAAGAAGCTTGGTTGAGAAGATGGAAAAGGAGAAGGAAGAAAAGAAGAAGATGACGAAGAATAATAAAGAGGTGAAGAAGAGGAATTCGATGAATGAGATGATAATAAAGAGGTGATAATGAGATAATAAAGAGGTGAGGTAGAGGTAGTCGATTAATGAGATGAAGACGAAGAAGAAGACGAAGAAGAGGAAGGAAGAGGAGGAAGAGAGAAAGGGAAATATTGGGAAAATGTAAAGGAAAAAAGTAGAAGAAAAGGAATTAGAGAAGGAAGAAGAAGAAGAATTAAGGGATTAGAAGAAGAGGAAGTAGAAAGAGAGGGAGGAAGAGAAGGAGAAGAAGAAAAAGAAGAACAACACGAAAAATAATAATAATAATAGGAGAAGAAGAAGAAGAAGGAGAAGAAGAGAAGTAATAGAAGAAAAGAGGAAGAAGAAGAAGAAATAGAAGAAAAGAAGAAGAAGAAGAAGAAGAGAGAAGAAGGAGAAAAGAAGAAGAAGAAGCAGAAGGAGAGGAAGAGAAGAAGAATAAGAAGAAGAAGAAGAAGAAGAAGAAGAAGGAGAAGGAGGAGGAAGAAGTAATAGGAGAAAAGTAGGAAGCAAAAGAAGATGAAGGAGAAGAAGGAGAAGAAGGAAAAGAAGGAAAAGAAGAGAAGAAGAAAAAGAAGTGGAAGAAGAAGAAGAAGGAGAAGGAGGAAGAGAAGAAGAAAAAGAAGTAGCAAAAGAAGAAGAAGAAGAAGCAAAGAGGATGAAGAAGAAGAAGAAAAGAAGTAGCAAAAGAAGAAGAAGTAATAGAAGAAAAAGAAGAAGAAGAAGAAGAAGAAGAAGATAAAGAAGAAGAAGAAGAAGAAGAAGAAGAAGAAGAAGAAGAAGATGAAGGAGAAGAAGGAGAAGAAGAAGAAGAAGAAGAAGAAGAAGAAGGAGAAAAAAGAGAAAGGAAGGAGAAGAAGAAGAAGAAGAAGAAAAAGGAAGAGGAGAAGAAGGAAAAGAAGAAGATGAAGAAGAAGAAGAAGAAGGAAAGAAGAAAAAGAAGAAGGAAGAATAGGAAGAAAAAGAAGAAGAAGAAGAAGTGAAGAAGTAGAAGAAGAAGAAGAAGAAGGAGAAGAAGGAGAAGAAGATGATGAAGAAGAAAAAGAAAGAAGAAGAAGTAGAAGAAGAAGGAAGAAGCAGAAGCAGAAAAAGAAGAAGAAGCGGAAGAAAGAAGAAGGAGAAGAAGAAGAAGAAGAAGAAAAGAAGAAGAATAAGCGAAGAAGAAGAAGTAGGAGAAGCGGTGTGAGATTGATATCGCCTCGCCGCTTTTTCGATGGCGGACGTCGCTGGAGGAAAAGCCAGTGCAGCGGTTGAATAATCAATCGACTTCACATCAATCGATTGATCGAGATCTCTATATTTTGGGCAACAGCAGCCAGCAGCTATTGCACAACATGCCTTCGCCTCTGCCACTGACAGCACAACTCCATTTCGCGATCACCCCCGGCATTCCGGTTTCATCAGTCTTATTGGTACTCACTCTTGTGGAAATATTCATAATATTGGTACAAAATAATAATCACACCCAAAGAATGAAATCAAGACGTCAGTAAAACGAGATGAACACGCCAGGTCACAGTAGTTCACATGGTTGCCGGAAGCAACACACCGATTAGCCATTGCATCGGTTTGTGCTGCCTGACATTAAGCAACCATATGAATACTGTGACTAAACGTGACTAATGTCGTCTTGTCTTGTCTCTGACTAACCGGTGCACGCCCAGCTCCATAGCCACTATATTCTGGGACACCTGCACAGCATGCACTATAAATTAGGCATCCTTTCCCTATTTCACTGAATCAGCAGATGACATTGGCTGTGGCTTTGCACGGCACTCCAACCTATTAGCCAAAGTCATGTGGCAAAGCTGGGTTGCTGACTGAAATCAGATAGCAGTTGCTGACTGAAATCAGATAGCAGTTGCTTAGTGGGCGCAGGGGCTAACATAGGCATCACAGCCTAAATATCTTCAATGTGTTACTACGGTAGCCGACACAATCGTCTTCCTACTCAAAAGCAGCCAATGTTGAGTCGTATAATGGTCGTTTTTATCGATTAGCAGTCGTTTGCGGGTGTGAAACGTTTATTGGTGCCATCGAAACATCGTTAGCGAAACCAAACTGAGGCCATTAATATATGGATCCTTTGGAAGGCTTCTGCTCTTGTTCAACACGGTAATAAAATTTATAAGCTTCTTGAAAAGATCGGAACACTGTTTCCTTCCCAAGCAAGTGTGCAACCTACATTATATCCGAGATTTTGAGAAGATGAGCGTGTGTGTTCCGGCTGGAGAATATGGTTTGATTTTAAAAGGGTCTTCGATGATCGTCGTAAGAAATTAAACGACTGTTGTTGTTCTTATCTATCTAACGTTTTTGTATACTTGTGTTTGGATATTGTAACATATAAACAAAGTGTTCCTGGGTCGTGGGTTCAACATATTATAAGTAATTTTTATGGAGGTCTTGGCCACTTTTCTGAGGCATGAAGTTTCACAGGTTTGGTTGTAGATGTGCATGAAGAATACCGCAACTTGTAATGGCTGTGTGGAGAACTGGGGAGGCGTGAGATTGCGTCGTGTTATCTTTCCACAACGCGGTAAATAGTGGGAGCGGTCGGCTTTTCCAGAGAAGCTTGCTCCAGTATAACCCAAATCCTTTGCTGTCAACCAGCGTTGACACCAACCCAAAGACATTTTGTACGTCGTATTTCGAAATAAGTGTATGCAACGAAGTGTATAGCATGGTTAGATCCATTTAATCCATCCCTACCGTCAGAAAGAAAACAGCTGATTGATGTATAATCTCGTTTACTAACGTTGAATCAGCTGTTCTCTGACAAGATAAATATCCTTCAAACTTATAGTTAAATAGTGTACAACAGTACGCAGCTCTTCAACAATAATGTTTATAGCCTAAGTGATCAAGTTTTCAAGAATTCATCCATTATTATAATATTTCCAATAAGTGAACAATTTATTAGTATTAATAATTTATTCGATTTTGGATAATTTATTTATCAAGTGAATATAAACCGTTTTTTCTACTCAACTTCCTATTGCATTTTGGTTTTTCCATTAGTTTGTAAGACTGAACGTGCACACCGGTTAGTCAAGATAAGATACAGATAGTCACGTTTAGTAATAATGGGTTCATTACATAGTTGCTTGTGAAGCAGCACACCGACAGTCTAATGACTAATCGGTGTGTGCTGCTCCATAAGCAACTATGTAGATATTACGGTGACTAAACGTGACTAATCTGTGTCTTTCTTACCAACTGGGGTGTACGTCTAGCTCTAAGACTCCTCCAGCGGTCCATAAGTCATATCTTACGTGCTGGTATGTAATGTTCCTTGGCTTATGTTTAAGAATTTTATTGCTTTCGTAATTATTTTGTACACAGCCGCAATTACATCCTAGTTATTATTTTGTTGCTGTTTTAACATATGTGTGTATTTTTGAATTGAGAATAAAATTAAAATTCAAGTTCAAAATCAAGTTCAAATATTTTAGTGTAATTTGGTATAACCGAACTCCTCCTCTCATCCTATCAATATTGGAGAAGGAACAGATAGAGTAATCAAGAACGGTTGTTGTGCCTTCCCTTTTAGTATTACTAGTTATGAAGTGATAAAATTTGAGAGAACTTATTCCTGGTGGAAGCGAACCAATAATGTTAATGAAATCGCTTGGTATGCTTCAAATAGTGACCATTGAAATTAAAACTTGAGAAACGATTTGATTTGAGAGAATTTATTGCTAGTGGAAGAGATATATTTTAAAACACTAGTAATCATCTTACAGAATGTTGATAAAATTGATTAGTATGTTTAGAGCGGATTTGAAATTTCACATGAAAAACAGTGATGAAGTGAAGGTTTTTATGGGTGAATTTATGTACTTTGCTATCAAAGATTTCCACAGGAATCAATGGAGAAGGCAATAAATTTTCAAAACGGTTTTCCAGCTCGATACCCGATTTTAGAAGGCTGGAAATGAAGATACACGACACCTTTCTAATGTTGCGAAGAGCGCGGAAATTCAGATTACACATGAGTTATCAGCCGTACATAAATGTGGCCGACTCGATCTATTTATTAAGTTATCAACATACGGAGAGTGGTCATCCCAGGAATATATATTGAGTGAAACATAATGTACAGTCTTTTTAGCTGAAGAAAATAAGTCATACAAGAGTTAAGTGATATCGATATGCATACGAAATGAAATGGCATTGAGCGCTCATCTATTGGCAGCGGATGAAGGCCATAAATTCTCGGCTTTATCATCGGAATGTTGGGTGAAAAAGTCACCTACGCGACTGAATTTCCCTCAACAGCTGCTGCTGCTAGAAAGTGCGACATGGGAATGTATCGCTCAGCGGCAGCGAATTTAGTACTGGATGATGAAGAATGAAGGTGGAAATGGTGGATAAAATAGTTGATGAAGAAGAAGATGAAGAGAAAGAAGAAGAAGAAGAAAAAGAAGAAGAAGAAGAGAAGAAGAAGAAGAAGAAGAATAAGGAGGAGGAGGAGGAGAAGGAGGAGGAGGAGAGGAGGGAGCAGTGAGGAGGAGAAGAAGAGGAAGAAGAGGAAGAAGAAGGAGATGAAGAAGAAGGAGAATAAGAAGAAGAAGAAGGGGGGATAAGGTGGAGGAAGTGGAAAAGGAGGCGGAGGAGGAGGAGGAAGGAGCGGAGGAGAAGAAGATGGAGAAGATGGAGAAGAAGAAGAAGAAGAAGAAGAAGAAGCTGAAGAATAAGAAGAAGAGTAAGAAGAAGAAAAGAAGTGATAAGAATAAGGAGGAGGAGGAGAAAGAGGAGATGGAGGGGGAGGAGGAGGAGGGGAGGAGGAGTAGGAGGAAGCGGGAGAAGAAGAAGAGGAGGAAGAAAAAGAAGAAGGGGAGTAAGAAGAAGAAAAAGGAGAAAAGAAATGAGAAAGTAGAAGAAGTGAGCGAAGGAAACTTATAGGAGAAAGAAGAGACTGGAAAGGATGTAGAAGAAAGAGGAGGGAAACAATATAAAGAATAAGAAGAAGAAGAAGCAGAAGTAGAAGGGAGAAGAGGAAGAAGAAGAAGAAGAAGAAGAAGAAGAAGAAGAAGAAGAAGAAGAAGAAGAAGAAGAAGTAGAAGGATACGAAAAAGAGAAGAATGTAGAATGACGAAGAGATATAGAGGAGAAGAAAATGAGATAAAAGAGAATTAGAGGAGAATATTATCCTCATTGAAAACAAAAAGGTCTTGAAAGTAGAAAGGAAATGGAGAAGATAACAAAAAGGTGAAAGAAGAGAAGGTTTAGGAATCAAAGGAGAGGGAAACTAATGGAGGAAGATGAATAAAGACAGTAAGGAAGAATATGATGGAAGGAAAACAAGGAATAAGAAGAAGTGGTAATGAAGGAAGAGAGGTTGAGGATGTGAGGTTGGTGGGATGTGGAGAGAGAAATGCTAGAAGAAGACTTGTCCTCTCCATTCATGCTTTTTCGCTCCAGAGAAAACGTGTATTCAATTAGCATAAATTGAAATATTGGCATTGCACTTTCTCAGTCTTGAAAGGATTTATTCATTCTGATCTGGAGAGTAGCTTCTGCTATCAATTTGGCATTTCACTCGACTGCTGCTCCTGCTGCTCATGATATAAACATGAATATACATATAAAAGCACATATTATAAACAACACTATGGACAGACACGCTCAATCAGGTAAATTCTACAAGATTTTAAGTGTGGCACTCATTTGAGACAGGTTATGCGCTCAGTTAGCTGGCGGAAGATAAAATAACTGTATCAAACAACACTGGGCTTCTTATCACTTTGGAAAATGGTAATGATGAGTAACGGAGGAGGTGGAGAAGGAGGAGGAGGAGGAGGATGATCAGAGGGTAAAAATAAGAAAAGGAGGGTATAGATGAAGAGAGAAGGAGGAAGAAGAGAGGGAAGGGAGAAAAGAGGAAGAAGAAAAGGAAGGGGGAGAAGAAGAAGAGGGAGAGAGAAGAAGAAGAAAACAAGAAGGAGGAAAGGCAGAAGAACAAGAATAAGAGGAAGTAAAAGAAGAAAATGGAAAGAGAAAAAGAAAAAGAATAAGAAGGAGAAGAAGAAAAAAGAAGAAGAGTGGAAAGAGAAAAGAATAAGAAGGAGAAGAAGAAGGAAAGAAGAAATGAAATAGAGAATAAGAATAAGAAGGAGAAAAGGGAAAGAAGACAAGGAAGAAGAAAAGAGGAAGATGGAGATGAAGAGAAAAAGAAGAAGAATGAGAAGAAGAAGCAGAAGAAGAAGAAGAAGAAAAATATGTGGGAGAAGAAGAAGAAGAGAGAAGAAAAAGGAAGAAGAAGAAGAAGAAGAAAAAGAAGGGAAGAGAGAAGAAGAAGAAGAAGAAAAGGAAAGAAGAAGAAGAAGAAGAGAAGAAGAAGAAGAAGAAATAAGAAGATGGAGAAGAAGAAGAGAGAAAAAGAAGAAGGAGAAGGAAGAAGAAGAAGAAAAATAAGAAGAAGAGGAATACGAAGAAGAAAAATAAGAAGAAAAGGAAGAACAATATGAAGAGAGAAGAAGAAGAAAGGTCAAGAAGAAAAGAGGAGAAAGGAGAAGATTAAAAAAGAGGAAGTAGAAGGAGAAGAAGATGGAATAGAAGAAGAAGAGGGAAAAGAAGCGGCACCATCCATCTCATTCTTGGATTTCGCTCAACATAGAAATACGCAATAAGATCAGCGAATGAAATTCTCCTCATCGAATGTTTGGAGCTCGTCCAAATAAATTAGCGAACGAATCTTCCAATTTTGTCCGTCACTTGATTTCAAAATAACTTTTTCTGAATTTTGTTTCAATGCCGGTAATTGGTTGAATAATAAAAGATGCAGGATTAATTGGACGTTTACATCCATCAGAAGCTTCTCTTGGAATAAATTATTCAAGCAATTCGAAGAAAAAAGTGAAAATTCTGAAGTCAAAAGTGAAAAAATCGTATGAAATCATTATTAAGCGTACCTGAAAATACCAAAGTTGTACAAGTTTTTTCGAAATAAGATTCTTATAATATTTCTCCATTTTTCAACAAGTGCTTGAAATACGAACAGCCAAGAATGAGTTGTTCCATTGGTCAGATAATAAATTGAATTCATTATCCTACTTTTTCTATAGACCGATTCTTCGCTTTTAAATATCATATT
Source organism: Laodelphax striatellus (assembly GCA_017141395.1). NCBI lineage: Eukaryota > Metazoa > Arthropoda > Insecta > Hemiptera > Delphacidae > Laodelphax > Laodelphax striatellus. Next base: position 4,881,398 of record CM029532.1, on the reverse strand, counting down.
TGATATTCAATTACCTCTCTTCTTTCCAATTCTCAGTTCATCCGCAAGCCTACGTTCTACGTTCAAGAGGAAGCCTACGAAAGTTCTTGAAGCGTTTTGTAATGTGAAATTACTTGACTAGTTGTTTCCCAAGTTAAACGTATTAGAATCACATCCTCCAATGGGATTGCTTCTTGAACTAGGGGAGGAGCGTTGGGCGTGACCAGCTTGCCTCTGATTGGTCGACTGACGTACTGAAACAAATGAATCAAAATGGCGTCGATCCGATTAATGTAATGGCGTCTGTCACATATTACTCATGTCACAACAAATTATCAAGAGTCAATTAGTTAAGAATCGTAATATTGAATAGCCTGATAAGAGTTGGATTTTATTAGGTCTATTATACATCTATAATGATTTAGTTATTCAGAGTTCTGTTCCATTTTTCCAGATAAAATAAATAGATCGATAGAATCGTAATATTGATTAGCCTGATAAGAGTTGGATTTGATCAGGTCCATTATATATCTATAATGATTTAGTTATTGAGAGTTCTGTTTTATTTTCTCAGATAAAATTGAATTGAATTGACAGATGATTCGGTGGTTCGGAACCCACCTAAAGCTGTAGGTCCGTTCATCTCTCATCATCATCCTTCCTGTTACCCACGCACAAGCCTAGAGCTTATGTGGGCATTATCCCCAGCAAAAAAAAGAAATAGATGAGTATAATAATTGGGTTCCTTGTATGAGTAAATATTGGTTATAGAATTGGATATTGGCCTTTTTCCAAACAACGTTTTTATTACATTGTAATACATTTGAAACATAGATTTGTCTATGTGGGGAAAATCAATTACATATAATATTATGTTCTGTAGTATAGCAGGATCATTTTAACTTGTCAGAAAACAGCTGATTTAACGTCAGTAAACGAGCGTACATCAATCAGCTGTTTTCTGACAATTTAAAATAATCCTGCTATAGTTGTGAGTAGTTTTCAACAAACATCCTTCTACACAGTCCACTGGAAAATCAATAATAGATTTTATAGAATATTAGACGCATTTTTAAATTTAAATCGACTGTTAATTATTTCTTTGGCCATTGAAGGTCGAAGAGCTGCGATTGAGAAATATCAATATCAAAAAGGTGAAGGGCTCCTCAAAAACTAGACGATCACGACATGAAATAATTTCGTGAGTTATTTAGAAAATCAATTTGTTGTTCAACGATGTGAGCCATTCATCTAGAACAAAAATCTGGACGAGAAGTGATTTTCGGAACTTTTAATAATGGGGAGCGTGGTTGGCCAACTAGTTTGTTACTAGACTGATCTATTCTAGTTCATTCACGAGTTTAGAATCATCTAGAGTAGCTCATTTTTATCGACTGGTAGTTCTATTTGAAAGAATCAATTCACCCCTGAATACTTCCAATGTCTCCTTAAATGGAATTGAAAGTATTCAAATTCAACCTGGATCAACAATGAATGATAATAATTCAAATTTTAAGATTCTTCACTTTAAATTTATGATAAACATGATTTAAAATCTATGAATTTTATGATAAAATTTCATGAATTAAATAGTTATGATATTGGGAAATCTAGTTAAGAATGTGTAGATCACATCAATCATGGTCAATTTTCTCTTCTTCTTCTCCTTTCTTCTTCTTCTTCTTCTTCTTCTTTCTTCTTCTTCTTCTTCTTCTCTTCTTCTTCTTCTTCTTCTTCTTCTTCTTCTTCTTCTTCTTCTTCTTCTTCTTCTTCTTCTTCTTCTTCTTCTTCTTCTTCTTCTTCCTCTTCTCCTCCTTCTTCTCCTTCCTTCTCATTCTTCCTTCAAGTTTCATCTACTCATTATTCTCCTTCATCAGCTTCTTTCTCTGCTTTTATTAATAAACTCTCGTAGTCAACGTCATCATCATTATAAATCGATCCGCCACAGACAATAATACGCCATCATGCGAGAGTTATTCTGTTGTTAGAAGACCCACATTATTTCAAACGAAGAACGACGCGTTCTTGAGGCGGCAATTATTACTGCAGTGTGTCTTCCAAAGTACCCACTATATGAGCAAGAGTGCCTAGCATAATCTCAAGATTGGTCTTGCAGGAATGAGGTCAAACATTAAATTGCAATCAAAAGTGTTCTGAATTCATCATTCATGTTACAAGGCCATGGCTCTAGTTATGTCAAGCTCAGAAGCTCTTGAGTGGGATATCAAATACGAATAAATACTCCGTTATTGGATGACCCTGGAGATGGACAAAATAATGTCAAGCTTGATTGAATGTGTGGGATACATAAATTGTGAACATCAATATGTAATGAACACAGAGATGATTACAATTTATGAATTCAGGACATCGTAAGATTACAGATTCTTTATTAGACAGATTTTATGATAGAATAGTTTACTATAGTCTGTGCAAACTTGTGCATTAAGGAATTTTCTCATAGTTTCATTAGGCGTACAATTTAGTCAAGACAAGACAAGATAGTCACGTTTGTCACAGTACTTCGCCGCATGAAACACACACCGATTAGTCATTGCATCGGTGTGTGCTGCTTCATAAGCAACTATGTGAATTACTGTGACTAAACGTGACTAATCTCGTCTTGTCTTGTCTTGACTAACCGGTGTACGCCTAGCCTTAGTTATCAAGCTTGCGACTGTGATTAATACGGGAACAGCTGATTCCAGTGAATACAGGAAGGTGCTTCCACAAAGCAAAGATCGTGCTTTCGATTTCAAAGGATGTGGATTACTGCTGCCCTTGAATTGTCAGCCTCAGGAAATACCAACTGTCACCTCACCCACCCCACCTCACCTCACCTCACGCCAGTATGAGGAAGAAGAACTCAATCAGTGTACAATGACAGTGCAGTGTTCAATCACCTTGTTATGAAAGGAACATTGTTATCTTGCACAGCTATTGTGCGCCGTTGATAAAGGATGTGCTCAATCATCTCCAGTATTGAGATGCGATTGTTATTCAACTCTGACATATTCGATCGAATGGTTGCTATATAGTTATATAGTTATTCAAGTTGGAGTAACTATATTTGAAGCCTGTTTTGTTGACATAAGCAGTAAGCGTCACTCAGACTTTTACTTCTGACCGTGAAAATAGGGCTTGGAAAAACAAGCACCTCAGCTGATGAAATTGTACCAAATGTTACTGCATTTTGATGAAAAGCCAGCGGCTCAGCTAGGAATTTTGCATGGAGGAATGATGAGGGAATGATAGGAGATAAGAGACCAGGATAGTGAATACAAATGTACACTTTTTATTCTACTGACGTAAGGAAGTTGTTTGGATAATTATGTCCAATCTCTACCACCCTGCATCACGAGAATGAATATGGATAGAGAATGTTTGGGCTTGGAATTTTTTATGGAGTTGGAATGAATATAGGAGAGAACAGACCAGGATAGAGAATGTTTGGGCTTGGAATTTTGTATGGAGTGGTATTTTTTCCTCTCCCAAATGCTAATGTGTCGATTTGTAAATGATTATTCGTATTGTTAAAATATTTGAATTGAATTGGTACGAGAGAATAGATATGAATGAGATGTGATAGGATAAGGACCAATTAATAGACTTTAAATTCTAATAGAAATGATCAGGTGTACGACAACATACCAGTGACGAGGAAGGCAGAAGGGTGAAATTCAGTACTGAAGTAAAGTAATTTAGCATGATAACAGGCATTAGGATGATGGTAGGTGGTATAAGGTCAATATAAAATAATACTATATTATACCGACATCATATCGCACTTTTAATAAATGGATTCCATTACATTGGCTCACTCATCCACTCAAGTGCTGGCTCTTCTAAAATAACAGCTGAGTAGAAGGAATAAGAAGAGAATATGAGGAATAAGGTAGGAATGTAGAGTAGCGAGCAAGAAGGAAAAAGAAGAAGAAGTGAGAAGAAGAAGAAGTAGTACATAAGAAGCAGCATAGCAACAAAAGAAGAAGATGAGAAGAAGAAGAAGAAGTAGAAGAAACATAATAGAGAGTTAGAAGAAACATAAGAAGAAGCAGTGGGGAGAGGAAGAAGATAAGAAGAAGATGGAGAATAGTTAGTTAGCAGAAGAAGGAAAGAAGAGTGAAGAAGAGGAAGAAGGAAGAAGAAGAAGAAGAAGAAGAAGAAGAAGAAGAAGAAGAAGAGAGAAAGAAGAAGAAGAAGAAGAAAAGGAAGAAGAAGAAGAAGAAGAAGAAGAAGAAGAAGAAAAAGACGGAGAAAAAGAAAAAGACGAAGACGAAGAAAAAAATGAAGAAGAAGGAGAAGAAAAATAAGAAGAAGAAGACGAAGAAAGAGAAGAAGAAGAAGAAGAAGAACAAGAGAAAGAAGAAAAATAAATGAATAATAAAGAAGAAGACAAATTGAAGGTTAAAAGTGTTGTAGAGTAGATGAAAGACTGAAACGATTTGTGAGATAGAAATTTACGATCCAAAGTGGATGACCAAGCACTATTCAGGTGTCCATCATTCCGGATAGTTTCAAATTGAGATTCTCCATTTCAACTCATCACACAGCGCCAAGTGAACTTATAACTTAATTCCCGTCATCATGTGCGCTATTAGATAATCTAACACTCTTCAAGAGAAGAGTGCTTATGGTGAGATATCGTATCTAATCATTGATATTATAGCAAGATGGTGGTTTGTGGGACTCCTCCAACTTATCTCTCTTGGTTCAAGTATTATTATTATAACTATAAGTAGTTTTGTAGACTCTCGGCCAGATGAACGATAATTGAATTGAATTTAACAGTCGTAAAATGACGTCATCTAACGGAAATTATTCATCTTCTGTAACGTTGGTCTCTCTATGATTTTAGAAAAAAGTACATGTACGCTTATTTACTTTACACTACTCATTTGCTTGTTGAGTAAAAGAGAGTAGAATTTTATTCACTGAATTTTATCGAAGTAAGACGTTCACTCAACTGGAACATTACAATAATTTAGAGGTTTTCGTTAATTTTATGAAATGTATTCATAGCCTACTTGTGATATAACAAGTTTTACTTGTGAAATAACTATTGCATGAAGGAAGGTTCTCATTCAAACACATTTATGAGGACATTGTTTGAGAAACAAACATTTCCACAAGTTAAATATTGAAACAATTTCATTGAAGTTCACACAGATTATATGACCAAATGTTATTGGATTTGTTACCTAATCATGTATTTGAATAATGAATAACATTCATGTATTCGAATATTATATCTTTTGAATTGTATCTTAAATTCTACTATCCCATGTGGATAAACCACAATCACTTTATTATCACACTATGTGAAAAATTGATCTGTGTACATTGGTGCATTGCTATATTAGCATTTCATCCGGCTGTTTATGTATGAGAATTCCAATCACTTGAAATTCATTATAAAAGATCAGCTGGAGTTTCTGCTTCTTTGCAACAATTTTTTACCGTGTGCGCCTTGGCCTTTTTCTTTGAACACGGTCAAATTCTATTTTGACCAAGGTTGGTGAAACCCGGCATCAATGTAGTAAATCTTCAATCTACAACACAGTCATACTTGAAAAAAAAAAACATGATAAGATGAAGCCAATTGAAAGCTTCGATTTCTAGCGAGTAAATCCGATTCACGTCGACGAAACTGATTGAACGAGAAAGTGAAGTGAAGTGTAGGCATCGCGCGGTGCCATCAATAGTATGTTATTATAACCTGCTTCCTGCTCGGATGCCTGTAGAGCAGAAGCCGACATGCGCCACTCAAAAATTAGAATCAGAAAGACGCACCGACTCCGCTATTCAATCCTCTTCGTTCGGAACTCTTTTCACATTGCCAGTCAATCGGAAAAGAGTCATCGTTATCATTCTTATATCTATTGAGCGCGCGCGAGAGAGGGAGTGTGAGAGAGATAGAGGGAGTGAGAGTGAGAGAGAGAGTAATACAGAGAGAGAAAGTGTGAGCAATAGAGGGAGAGAGATAGAGAGAAAGTGTGAGAGTGTGTGAGAAGGAGTAGGAATATAGAGAGATTAGATTATTATTTAGGCTAGGCGTACACCGGTTAGTCAAGACAAGACAAGACGAGATTAGTCACGTTTAGTCACAGTAATTCACATAGTTGCTTATGAAGCAGCACACACCGATGCGATTACTAATCGGTATTACACTTCTCCTTCCTCTGCTTTATCTTCTCCTCTTACGACTTCTTCCCCCTATTTCCGTCATTTTTCTACTTCTTCCTTGTCTTCTTCTCTCGTTTTTCTTCAGCTTCTTCCACTTCTCCTCCGTTTCTCTTTCTTCTCCCTCCTCTTTCTTCTTCTTCTTCTCCTTACTCCATCTTCTTTTTCATTTTCTCTTTCTCCTTTTTCCTCTTTCTCCCCTCCTCCTCCTCCTCCTCATCCTCCTTCTCCTCCTTTTCTTCTCTTTCTCCTTCCCCCTGTTGTTCACTTTCACTACCTCTTCCCCACATATTATGTCTTTCCATCATCATCATCACCACTATTGACCATGAAGCATCGCCGGGTATATTTCCTATAGGCGGCGATGACCAAATAAGTATACCACGCTTCGCTACTATATATCAGGCCTCTCTCTTACTACTCATACATATCACGACCAATCACGCTTATATTACGAGCCTAAAGCTTGTCATTAAAGCTTTACTTATAGCTGCTCGTCTTCTGATGTGAATACCATTATTGCTACTCTGGAAGTGGAAGCTCTTTTCCTGCTCTTTTGACCCTTGATTTATTCATAGCCGACGTCAGTTTCGTTCAGAAGTCGTCGATAACTCCATTACACGCTGCTTTGATCACCAATCAGGACCTGTGTTCTATTTCACACATTGACAGATTTGAAAGTCCAGAAAGATCTGAGAGTCTTGTCATGATTGTATTCGATATTCGAGAGCACACGTTGTTTATTATAAGGCTAGGCGTACACCGGGTAGTCAAGACAAGACAAGCCGAGATTAGTCGCGTTTAGTCACAGTAATTCACATAGCTGCTTATGAAGCAGCACACACCGATGCAATGACTAATCGATGTGTGTTGCTTCATACGCAACTATGTGAAGTACTGTGACTAAACGTGACTAATCTCGTCTTGTCTTGTCTTGACTAACCGGTGTACGCCCAGCCTAATAGTTACTTACTTGATTTTACTTTCCTGTTATTGAGTTTTACTGTTCCACTGGCCTATAGACTATATTTTAACCATTGTTGAGATTGTATTCAACTCAACAGTTAATGAATTCATATAATTATGTGAATAAATAAAAATATTATGGCATTCATAAATAAGTCATTCATTTGATTCATTAATAAGAGTCATCTTTTTGCTGGTGATGCCTAGAATAATATATTGGTTTCTGTTCTTTTTTCTTATATTATATGTATACATGTACTATATTATGTACATTTTATTTTCATTTCTCCCATGTGTATATATTATATAAGAGAGAATTGTTTGTTTCAATTTTTTTGGCAATAGAGTGAATTGAAAGTATGAAAATATAAAGCAAAACTGAGCGGTTGTAAGTGGAAACACTATTGATACAAAGAAGAAGATGAAGAAAAGGAAGAAGAAAGAGAACATGAGAGAAGAGGGAAGAAAAAGAAGAGGGACACTGGGTAAGAGAAATAATTTGGAAGAAGGTCGTGAAGCAGAAGCGGACAGGAGTGAGACAGAAGAAGACAAGAAGAGGAGGGCAGTAGAAATTCGTACTAGAATCGAGCAGGCACTGATTTGTGTGAATTGAGTGTTGCATTGCGCGGCTCGGCGGCGGCGGTTGTTATTATTATTACCGCAATAGGTTAACAGTGCTAGCTGCGCTTATTCACCCCTCACCTCCCCACACCACCTCCTCCTCCTTCTCCTACTACTCCACCTCCTCCTGCTACTCTACCTCCTCCACGACCTCTTCTTCTTCCTCTTATCTTTGATGGCGATCGCGCCCCGAGGCAGCTGGGCCCGTGCCGATCCGAGAGAGGTCAGCGCAGCTCCTGGAGCACTGCGGAGCACACAGCGGAGAGGAGATGGCAATGAATAGACACGGCGATGCAGTAGGAGAAGTGGTGGAGGAGTAGAAGACGAACAAGAAGGAAGGGGAGAAAGAGTGAATGAGAAGAGAGAAGACGAGGATGAGGAGGAGGAGGAAGAAGGAGGTGGAGGAGGAGGAGGAACAGGAGGAGAAGTAGAAGAAGACAACAAGAAGAAGAACAAGAAATACAAGAAGAAAATAAGATGGAGAAGAAGAAGTGGAGGATGAGAAGAAGATGACGAGGAGGAGAAGGATAGGAGGAAGGAGAAGAAGAAGAATAAAGAAGAAGAAGAATAGAGGAGGATGGAGGAGGAGACGAGGAAGAGGAGGAGGAGAGGAGGAGGAGAAGGAAGAGGAGGAGGAGGAGGAGGAGGAGGAGGAGGAGAAGGAGGAAGAAGGAGAATAGAAGAAGAAGAAGAAGAAGAAGGATAAGAAATAGAGAAGATGAAGAAGGTAAGAAGAAGAAGGATAAGAGGAGGGAGGTAGAGGTGGAGAAGGAGAAGAAGAAGAAGAAGAGGAAGAAGAAGAAGAAGAAGAAGAAGAAGAAGAAGAAGAAGAAGAAGAAGAGAAAAGAAATAAAGAAGAGAAGGTGAAGACGAATAAAGGAAGAAGAAGAAGAAAAGGTGGAATAGATGAAGAAGTCAAGGGGAAGGAAGAGGAAGAAGAAGAATATAGAGAGGATGAAGAAGAAGAAGAAGAAGCTGAGACAGAGGATGGCAATGAATGGGAGAGCGATGATGTCAGTTGTAGCTGTAGCACGAGCCAGCCAGCCATTCAGCCCGGGGACATCACGCTGCCTGCCTGCTCCTGCCTAAACTACAGTATACAATTCACTACTATACTTTTACTACTAGGAGTAGTACTCAACTCATTGCTCGCTTTATTCAGCACACGCCTTGTTCTGCTCTTGCTTTTGTCTCTTCCTTCTCTTTTGAGGTATCATCCTCCTCCTTCTTTTTCCTAATGTTTCTTTTTGAATACGATTTTCATAATCTTTAGGCTAGGCGTACACTGGTTAGTCAAGACAAGACAATATTAGTCACGTTTAGCCACAGTACTTCACAAAGTTGCTTATGAAGCAACACACCCCCACACCTGGGGTATCTTTATGTATTCCCAAACGCATATTTGTAGAGAGAGAAAGAGAGAGAGTATGATTTTAATACGATTTTCATCATCCTTACTTCTCATTCTCAACTCCATTTATCGTCTTCCTTCTACTCTCTCATCATCTATCTAGCTTTTCTCCTACTATTTCTATAAATTTTTGGCACGAATAAAAGCTTTCGATCCAATTCAATTCAATATTTTACTTTATGTTTCTCATTTTTCATTTCTAGTTTTTTTATTCATTTTCTGAACGTCATATGCCTGGTTTTTCAGTCGCTCAATAGACAGTTTATGGATCCAATAGCACTATTGAATCAATAACCATGTGTTTTCAAATGCAAAAAAAAGTTATTGATTCAATAAGTTTATTGAACGACTGAAAAACCGGGCAATAGTATTGTAATAATTGTTACTTCACCTCCTTTCTCATGTCTGTCTATCAATCCTCCTCTTCTTCCTTTCTTCTAGTTCCTTTCTTCTAGAATTCTTCCTCTCTTCTAGTTATTCTTCTCTTCCCTTTTCATACACCTCATTATCTCTCACTTTCATTTTCTCTCTCATTTTATGTTCTTCTTGTTTCGATCTCCTTGTGCTGCAACTTCTTCGATTCAACTTGAAAGATCAAGGTTTAGCGCAGCAAATACAATGATAACCGTCTACTGTTGTAATAATAACAATAAGGTCGCTGCGTTTGAAGAGCTAGCTGGTTGATGGGGCGTGATGCCTTCTTCTGTGTCATCAACTTCTCCTTCTCCTCTTCAATTTTCTTCTTCTATTTCTTGTTGTTGTTGATCTTCTACTTCTTGTTCGTCTTCTCCACTTCCTCCTTCTTCTTCTTCTTCTTCTTCTTCTTCTTCTTCTTCTTCTTCTTCTTCTTCTTCTTCTTCTTCTTCTTCTTCTTCGACGTTTTTATCTCTTTAACCATTCTCTTCTTATTCTTCATAATATTCTTCTTCTTCTTCTTCTTCTTCTTCTTCTTCTTCTTCTTCTTCTTCTTTTCTTCTTCTCCTTCTTCATATTTCGTCTTGCAATTCTCCAACCATTTCTCCTTCAATTTCTAGCTCTTCTTCTTCTCTATTTGCCCATTCTTCTTAAAATCTTTGTTCACCTCTTTGTGTACCAATAAATTCTACTATTTTCTTAGCTTCCTTTTTCATCCCTCCATCCTCTTCTTCTGCTTTTCCTTTTCGATCGCATTCTTCCTCATTAGCGGCAATGGACGCCTTAAGGTCTCTCCTGGATTAGTCGACGCTTCTTTTGTTATGACCTTAAGGTCAATTGCCGGCCGCCGTATTTCGTAACTGCCTTTTCATTATTTGAACCTCGTCTTTCTCCTTCTCTTCGCATTCTCCTGCTCCTCCTCTTCCTTTTCCTCCTCCTTTTCCTCCTTCTCATGTTTCTCTTCATCATTCTCCTTCTCTTCCTCCGCCTCCTCATGCTCCTTCTCCTCTTCCCCTCATCCATTTCCTTCTCTACCTTGTCCTGCTTTCTCTACACTCATTGCCAAACAGTTATAAAGAGAGATGGAGAGTGTGATAGATAGAGTTACTATGATGAAGATCCTGATCAATGAAAATTTATATCCATCACGCACAATGATAAAGAGCTCCTGGCATTATTCTATGACTCACCGCTCGAGCATTGGATAAACACTGAAAATCTTTATATGAAATAATATCAATGAATAATTTAAACGGTATAAGTTTGAAAAATGTAATAATTACTGATTAACTATTCATTAAAGTGCGCTATTATGTTATGTAATGCTATTAGTATGGATGTAATAAGTGTGTTATACAATTATGATTCAATTATGAAGTGTGTTATGATTATGATTATGAGTCGTTGAAGTGTGCTATTATCGGAAAAAAAGTATTTGAAAATAATTAGGTTTGGTTAACACAAGATTTTATTTATCGAAACTAAAACAAGAGTTGGTCTGATAGTGGTGATATTAGTTTTGCCAAATCCATTGAGCCTAAATCCAAAATTTCAAATATTGTAGATTTGAATATAATTTCAACTTTTTGAGTACATATCAGTGGCGAAGCGTGGTATGCTTATTTGGTCATCAAGCCACTCCCACAGTGGGCGGTACAAACAAAATTACCACAGCAATGGTGGTTCATACCATATCAACACGAATATGTGATCCCAAATCTCAATGTTTTCATGAAACTGATTGTATCAGTATTGAGTCAATTTAAACAAATATTAAAACAAAGTTTTGGTGATACTACTTAAGTACAGAACAATGACTGAACTGAATGACAGAACAATGGTTGGCTTTAGCGCTATTGAAAAGCATAACTGTAGGTGTTAAGCATATGTTGTATTCATAATATTATCAGCTGCTTTACAATAATATAACATTACATTAATGACATAACAAAACATTGATGGTTCAGGCGTCTACAATAAATTGATAGCTGTAGGTTAAATGACTATTCACAGGCCTTGATTTTAAACTTTTGATTTTATTGAGATTGGGAAGGAGAGATTTTTGCCTTCTAAATTCGGTTTTTCTCTCTAAAATAATGTTTATGGACTCAATAAATGGATGAGTGTCTCATAAAATATAGAACCGTATCGAGCAAACATAGATAAACTTCATCATAGAAGCCTCCAAAGCAAATCAAGGGACATAAACGTCAATCTCTCCACAGCAAACTAGACATCGAATTCTAAATTTTATAACCGATCGCATACATTCTATAGAAAGCTGCATCTCATTTCAAATGATAGAGCCATTTGTATGCGGGGTGACCTTACTATTGACTTACAATACGGCCCAGCCTTTTTGGGGAACTGAACAAACCATCGCATAAAACAAAACTCATAACGTAGTCACATAAAGATGACACGAAATCTGAATAAATCAATAATTTTCGAATTATTGTTTACAGTTTTATGAAGCGCAAACGACGGTGTTGGTGTTAATGAGGTGATAAATTTTCGGAAACGACAATTTTTTATTCTGTTTTCATTGGACCAGGACCGGCAGAATTTTGAGGAGGCTTCAAGCTGTGCCTGAATGAGGCTTGAGTGAATTTACAATGGCCGCAATATTGTGACACAAATTCGGCCATCTTTCAGCATCCCAAATGAGCTCGCTCTGGTGACAGTCTTATTTAATGGGGCTCTGGACACGTGTGAATGTGTGTTTCTGTCCTTGTCCATCCCACACTTCATCAGATATCCTTTCTTCTCTCGCTATCTCACTATTTCTATTTATCCTCTTTCTTTCTTACCTTCTCAATGCCTGAAAGTTCTACCATTGAATATATATCCTTTATATATCCAATGGATATATATTCAATGGTTCTACTCACTATTTCAAAATCAAATAAAATCAAATAATTATTTATTTTTGAAAAACAATATTTTATGAAATATTATGAATATACAGAGTAATAAAGCGAAATAATGTACTGTCTTTTATAAAATAACTAATATTATCCAAAATAAGATTCTTCTCCTTGGTTCCTTGATTCTATTTGGGTTCTTCCTCCTTATCTTATGCATTAGAGAACGAATTATTCTGATAGTACCGTCATTTAAATTCATACTCCTTCAAAAAATTCCTTTATTAGAAAATTATTATCAATTTTAAAGTTATTAAAATTCATAGATTGCTTTCCTCTTTCTCTTTTCGCTTTTTATCTTTATAAATGTACAATCTTCATGAATCTTGTGATTCAATGATCGAATGTTACTGATTTTCCAAGTGCGCTATTCTTTTCAGTTACAACTCTATAGAGAACAGATTAGGACTATACTATTAGGATTATACTAGAGAGTATCGCTTCTCTATGGTTGTATATTATACTAGCTCTCACTCTCTGACTCGTTACTATGTATAATGAGAAAAAACTCAATTGAAGTCGCAATTAACTATTGCAGTCGGAATTTGCTCCTTTAAAAGTCACGTTCAATGGCGGATTGATGTCCGGACGAAATAATTTCGGCAATTTAATAGCGGGGCAGTAGAGGCGACCTTCAGGCAGGCAGGCAGGCACTGTTATAGGATAAAAGACGGCCTAGCCGTAATGAAGCAAGAAGCAAGGGCCATCCGAGACATCATTAGTTGCTGTGTGACTGGCGGTGATTTGGCGGTCGGAGAGTAAAGGCCTCACCACTTGGGGATTTATAAGAAGTCGATTTGAATTTAATTAGCGTCGCTGCGCCCCGCTCTGTGACAAACTGCGCCGTACTTTAAACGCTCGTCTTTCTTTTTCCTCCTCCTCCTCCTCCTTCTCCTCTTCTTCTTCCTCTTCTTCTTTCCTTCTTCTTCTTCTTCCTCTTCTTCTTCTTCTTCTTCTTCTTCTTCTTCTTCTTCTCCTCCTCCTCTTCTTCTTCTTCCTCTCTTCTCCTCCTCTTCCTCCTCCTCCTCCTCCTCCTCCTCCTCCTCTTTCATCCTTCTTCTATCTTTTATTCTTCTCCTCTTCTTATTCTGCTTTTCTCCTCCTCATCCTCTCATTCATCCCCTACTTCTTCTCCTTCATTGTCTTCTTCATTTCTTCTTTATTATTCTCCTATCCATCTTCCCTCCTTTTCTCTTTTCCTCTCATTTTTCTCTATTTATAAATTTTTTTCTCTATATTCTTCCTATTCATATTCTTCTTCTTCTCCTTCTTCTTCTTCTTCTCCTTCTTGTTCTTCTTCTCCTTGTTCTCCTTCTTCTTTTTCTACTGCTCCTCCTCTCCAATTCCTTTCCTTCTTCTTCTTCGTCTTTACTTTCTTCTTCTTCTTGTTCCTTTTTTCTTACTCTCCTTTTCTTTTTGTTTTCCTCATCTTCTTAATTTTTTTTCTCCTCTTCCCTTCTTCATTTCCACGTTCTCTCTCTATCCCTCCTCCTCTTTATTAACCTCAACTTCTGACAGTTTCTTCTCATTTTCCATCACTTCATTTTCTTTCTTGCAACACTCTTTTTCTTGATCATTCTCAATCATAAATTCCTCCTGAATCTATACTTGATTAACTCCTTTTTTATCTCTTACCTCATCATCATAATGTTTCTCTTTCTTCTCTTTCTCCTCCTTCTTGTTTTTCACCCTCTCCTCTTCCTCCTTCTTCTCTTTCCCCACCTCCGCTTTCTGCTCCCACTTCTTTTGCTTGATTTCTGCTACTACTTCGCTTCTTAGTTTAGGGCTTCTGCGGCCAACATTGGACACTGAATTAGATGCAGCAGTTGCCTTCAATAAAATATTGCGATGGCACCGCGTCAATATTTTACCCACTTGACCTTTTCGCCAGATGCTTTTCTATAACCCCTATTACCCCCCTGGTGTCCCCCCCTAAATTCATCAAATTGTTTTGGTGAGGAGGAGGGTACCGTGGGCCCCCACATCAGCTCGTTAGTATGGACCGAATTATGGGCGTTGGCGGTGTGTCGGTATATTTAGCACAAAGAGAGCACAAAAAATGTTCTTCTCGTTCTTCATTGGAATCATGCGAGTGTGGATGCGGCACCAAAGAATGGTGATTGAGAAGAGGAATAATATTTAGATGGGAGAAGAGTAAGAATGAAAGGAGAAGAAGAAAGTGAAGAGGGAGTGATAGAGAAAGAAGAAGAAGAAGATGAAGAAGAAGAAGAAGAAGAAGAAGAAGAAGAAGAAGAAGAAGAAGAAGAAGAAGAAGAAGAAGAAGAAGAAGAAGAAGCAAGAAGAAGAAAAGAAGATGTGAAGAAGTAAACGAATAGAAATACAGTATGGAAATTTTCAAATTGATTCAATAAGTGAGAAGATCTTGCCTTCCTAGTACCATCAATATTCAATAAAAGATGGTAACTCTATCCAATTCCATCGATAAAACACGATATCGAGTTCAATGAGTTCTTGAAAAAACTTTAAAATTTAAAATAGTACGTTAAAGATTCAAAAACTTTTAATCATTGCCAATTTCGTCGTCAAAATCAATCAACTTTTTCCACACATCACCATTTCTGGTGGGCAATTTTTTTTATAAGTCCAATAGAAAGTCACCGTAGTGGAAGATGAGAAGTTATTCTATCAACATTCAACATAAAACTCTTTTTTAGGGAAGACATAAACTGAACAAACTTCACGCATTAATAACTGAGCAATCTTACAGAATTGATTGAATGTAATTTCACTGCAATTAAACAGTGCCAATTACTAGATTATGATATGATTTACAGACATGATACCAGATATGATTTACAAATGACTCTATGATCACTTCGAAATACCATTTTATTAGCATGTCTGGATTGAGTACCTTGATATTAAAATACTTGACATGTCATATTTGATTGAGAATTACAGTTATGTATTTTTCAGTATGTATAGTATGCTATATCATAACAACTACGTCTATATCTTCCTAGAATACTATATATGTATATCAATAATTTATATGGTTTATCTGGATTCTTGAAATTTTTCAGTACAATTTTTCACGTAAGATATGATTGGAAAATTATATATGCAGTCAACTAATACAGTTAGCAGACTTGTGTGGCATTTCTAGATTCTTCGAGTGATATTTTTTCACCTAGTTCAATGAAAATAGCAGATGAAGTGTAATTATTTATCTGTATTTTATCAGGAGTTATTTCCCTAGTATTACTGAATTCTTCAAATTGTTGAGTGCACTTTTTCACTTACGATCATGAAAAATATGAGGAGAAAATTACATGTCATCTTGTATTGAATACATGTCATTAGACCACTTTGTTTATTAGGTTATAATTTCTGTTGCATGTTTCAGACTGGACCAGGATAGTGGAGATGCATCGCAAGTAGTTTGCTGGGGCTGGATGCCGCACGACAGCGCTGCAATCCGGTTTTGAAATCAGCTGTGCAGTTGTGTTGTGCGCAAATAATAATTGCTGCAGAAAAATTGCAACTTTTGCTTCGGGGTGAAGACGAGGAAGTAGAGTGGAATAGTTTTAGAAAAAAGTATCTTTGTCCTTGTGATGAGTATTTTGTTGGAAAATGGCTAAATGCCTCATTAATTGCACTAATTGTATTGCATTGTTATGTAATAATATAACACGGCCTATAAACTGATGGTTTTTCAGTGAAACTGATCACTCACCAAATTGTTCATCAACTTGATCAATTAACTCCCAGATTTCTGAGAAAAGATGGGAAACTATTTTTGAAATAATAACCAAATTTTCCAAGATGAAGATTAGAGGGAGGAAGAGGAAGAAGTAGAAAGAAGAAGAAGAAGGAGGAGAAGAAGAAGAAGAAGAAGAAGAAGAAGAAGAAGAACAACAACAACAACAAGAAGAACAAGAAGAATAAATGAGAAAAGTGAATATGAAAAAAAAAACTGTAGAAGAAAAAGAACAAGAAGAAGGAGAAGCAGAGAAAGAAGGAGAAGAAGAACAAGAAGAAGAAGAAGAAGAAGAAGAAGAAGAAGAAGAAGAGGGAAGAAGAAGAAGAGGAGAGAAGAAGAAGGAGAAGAAGAAGAAGAATAAATGAGAAAAGTGAATAAGAAAAAAAACTGTAATACTGAAAGTGTAGGAAGCTTCTCATCAATCAACCAATGCGAAATTCAGGAAAAATATTGATAAAGATAACGATATTAATGAAAATTATAAGGAGACAATCATAATGCAACGTTAACGTATCCAATATAAATTCACCTGAATTTATGTATAATCAATGACATTGATTATATGTATAAATTGTATTGATTATAGTGTATACATTGTATATACCAAATACATCTGCATTACATGACAATCTACTAGAGCAATCTAAATTACAGGAAAATCAATACCCAGTCTAGAGTGATAAATTCGCCCCAAGATGAGCAAAAACTCGCTAGAAAAGTGAAATCGAAGACGTTGCTGAAGATGTTGACCAGTTTAGTAGAGAAAAAACTGAACTATAAAAAGTGGCAGTTGCCGCTTGAAAAGGATTCAAATCGAAAAACTGAACGAAAGACGAAGTGATTCGATCGCGATTTCACGTGAGAATAAACAGAGTTGCCGTCTGTGTCTACTATGAAATGCAGATGATTGGACGGACGGTCGCCGCTTGAATTTACTTTCAGAATTATTTGCTGCTGCTGTTGTTGTAAAAGGAGCGCAATAAAAACGCAGCAACTACGAAACAATGTTCTGTATCTTCATAGATAATGGTGCTGCTAGTAGACAATGACCAATTGCCACAAAGTGGCGAAAGAAATGGAAAGGTTCGTAAAAGAAGTACAGTTTGGAACGGAGGATGGAAGGAATGAGAGAGGAGGAAGAGAGAGAGAGAGATATATAAAGGAAAAGAAGAGTGAGAAAGAATTAGAAACCAGGTGGTGGAGAAAAGTGATATGATTAAAAAATATCTCAAAACAGGATAATATGGAAGACGATAATGAGAATAAAATAGAATAGCTGTCTTTATTTGTTACCTGGGAGGGCGAAGTTAAGGCGCAGCCGGCCCTCTCTTACACTTAACCCCCAAATAACCCTCAAATAAAAATTTGAATAAAATTAGATAAAAAATTATCATGTGACATAAAAGGAAAAGAAGAAGGGAAGGGTGGGGGTGAGAAGAGTATAACATGAAGTATAACATGAAGGGTATAACATGAAGGGTATAACATGAAGGGTATACATAACAAGAATAAAATGAAGAACAAGAAGAATAAAAGGACCAAATCATAAGAATAACAAAATGAAGAAGAAGAGAAGAAGAAAAAGATGATTAACAAGAAGTATAAAAGGAACTAGAAGCACAGCAAGAAGAAGAACAAGAAGTAGTTTAGAAAGACGAAGACGAAGAACTAGAACAAGAAGGATAAGAATAAAACTGTTGGAAGTGAGCGCGAATAAAAGAAGAATGAGTAGTGTTGTTGTTATCCGTTCATCTAGTCCGCTAGGCGGGCGGTTTTTTTATCCTAATAACGGTGGCAGCCTAGGGCGCAGTTTCATCATCATCGTCGTCAGCAGCGGAGCAGTGAAAGTCAAGGCTCAAGTCAAGCAAGAAGAAGAAGAAGAGTGAAGGAAGAAAAAGGAGAAGTCGTTCAAAACAAACCGACGCGCAAAAAGTGTGCGTTTTCCTTTTCAACTATGCTTTTGGTGGGAGATGAACAAGAAGAATATCATGAAGAACAAGAAGAAAGAAAGGAACAAAAATCTTTTGTTGTAAACTTTTCAGTTCACTGCCATCGTGTCAAGGATGTTGCTTCTCGAATCGTTTTCAAAGAGTGTCACTTTCAATTGAACGGATATTGGTAATATTGGTGCGATGGTACCTCGAAAAACTAAGGACCCCCAATTGACCACAAAGAAACAAATTTTTCACCCAGTGACCACATAGTAGCAAATGTTTGCCTGTAATCTCATTTAAGAATCAATTTGGCAAAAGTATGATGGTGGTGATGCCGTATGAATGGGCGTGAATAAAAAATGTTCCAACTTAGGCTAGGCGTACACCGGTTAGTCAAGACAAGACAAGAGGAGATTAGTCATGTTTAGTCACAGTACTTCACATAATTGTTTATGAAGCAACACACACCGATTAGTCGTTGCATCAGTGTGTGCTGCTTCATGAGCAACTATGTGAATTACTGTGACTAAACGTGACTAATCTTATCTTGTCTTGACTTGACTAACCGGTGTATCACACTAATGATTACACTGTTATTACACACAGTCTCCGTAGAGCTAACCAATCAAAAGTGTGACTTTAAATGGCCACACTGTAATTATACAGTACTGTACCTTGAACGATGTCTTTTCTGTGGATTAATAATATATAACAGAGACTGTGTAATCCCAGTTTGCTCATTATTGTGAAAGGGCTCACAGAAGTCTGTTGGATTATGTTGATTATTTTGGACCATAGGCCAGTATCATGTTGAATAATTTTGGACAATATTTTCTATGTCAATAAGATTTATTGACGATTTCTTCCCTTGCCACCGCAATATTTTTGCCAATACTGTATTTTAAATTTTAATATGAGCTCAAAGGCAATTCCAACCCATTCTCTCATTTGTAAAACTTTCTATTAGAGAAATAATCACTTATCCAACTTTAAAATTCAAGCTTCTCATCATCATTAGAAGTCTCCCTCCACTGTAATGTTGGGCTGCACGAACAGAGATCAACTATTTCGAATCAGCTGACTCCAGTTACTTAGCATTGTAGTGATCCTGGATCAAAAATTGATCGGGTTTTGAGCCACCCGCCGTTATTAATACTTTGAACAATATTTTAAATGATGAAAACTCAAATTGGTATACGCAATAAAGAATAGGTTAGAATAACTATTGAATAACTCTGTTTACTCACGCACAAGCCTAGTGATCATATAGGCACAACCGTTAAAAAAATAAACTAATTATAACAGAAAATTATGATTCACGTATCTTCTAGCTGGCAATTGAAAGCACTGACGTCACGCCCCCTCTTCAGATGAACCACCCAATGGCCATGGATCATGAACTACTCTTCCTCGTAATATTTTCAACCTCCATATTTTCCCTATCACCATATAACTACAGAGGAAACCTCTAATCTCAATGCACAATATTGAAATGAATGGTAGCTGCAAAAAATGGTACTGTACCAGCAAAATGATGCCTGAACCAGACGGCTGATAAGATGCTCTACAAGGTTCGTCACACACGTACGCACACGCACGCGTGCCCCTGCAATAGCTTTCTCTTCTACACAACAGCCTCAAGGAAGTTGAATTTGAATAGAGAAGCGGCATAATAATATAATGCGGTCAGCGGTTCAATCGAGTGCGAAGTGTATGCTAAGGGGACAAGAAGGCAGTGGAGCTAACATATTACTGATAAAGGTTTGGTTGGTAATAATAGTGGATGAGTGAAAATAGGAGGAATACTATGGATGGGAAAAAGGGGAGATTCTTTTGTTTTGGTAATAAATTTGATTTTTGAATGCAAATCTCTCGCAATTTTCATCATTCATTTTAGGCAATAAAGTGAATTGAATTGAATTGAATCTATGAACAACTAGGACTTCTTCTTCTTCTTCTTCTTCTTCTTCTTCTTCTTCTTCTTCTTCTTCTTCTTCTTCTTCTTCTTCTTCTTCTTCTTCTTCTTCTTCTTCTTCTTCTTCTTCTTCTTCTTCTTCTTCTTCTTCTTCTTCTTCTTCTTCTTCTTCTTCTTCTTCTTCTTCTTCTTCTTCTTCTTCTTCTTCTTCTTCTTCTTCTTCTTCTTCTTCTTCTTCTTCTTATTATTATTCTTCTTCTTCTCCTCCTTCTCCTCTTCTTCTTCTTCTTCTTCTTCTCCTACTTCTTCTTCTTCTATGAGTAACCTAGTCTCATTTTCTTATCAATTAACCATCTCGCACATAATAATCAATATTGATTTCATGCCTCCTATGAGGTCATACTGTCCGAGAGGGTTTCAAGCATCGAATCAACTTCAAGATGGATCCAACTTTTGATTGGAAAGTAGTGGAAATAAATTTCTCCATGATTCAGCTTCAATATTTCTCTTAGCAAAGGAGTAGAATCTATGAGATTCATCTCGATATCTAACCGTGTCAGGTTTTTACATCAACTTTTTCTGTACTTACCATTGAGCTCTACATTTCTCCTCAATTATATCCAATGAACATGGGATTGTATGATCTTTTCTTCATTTTGATTGAACGGTGGTGAAAAATGATTTATTATAATTTACATCATTCACCTTCAATTCATTCACAGCTACGATACTGACTTATATCTACGATAATATATCAACGATATAACTTACAGCTACGATATGACTTAGAATAGGCGTACACCGGTTAGACAATTTATTAGTCACAGTAATTCACATAGCTGCTTATGAAGCAGCACACACTGATGCAATGACTAGTTTATGTGTGTTGCTTAATAAGCAACTATTTGAAGTACTGTGACTAAAAGTGACTAATCTCGTCTTGTCTTGTCTTGTCTTGTCTAACCGGTGTACGCCCAGCCTTACAGCTACGATATGACTTATATTAAACAAAATCTACAAACCTCTACTGGATAACTGACTTTCTTACATAGCTATAGATCTACTTCTCCTGATGTACTTCCTCAACTATCATTTCTCTCCTGAGCGCTGTACATTTCTTTCGATTCTTGGAATTCCTGGCAGGCTACCGAGACAGGACAAGGTCGTGACCCGCAGCGCCGCTCAGCAGATTCTTCACTTTTTCACGCGATTGCATTCATGCATTACAGACAGGCATGTGCAGCTCTGACAGACAGAATGCCACAGCCGATGGTGGTGAGTGCTCGAGCCGCTGATATCGTGGCTGCCATCAAAGTAGAGTCCGCGCAGTACAAGAACTGTGACTTCTGCTAAGCAGTGACAGCCAGCGCTGTGTAGGCTTCATGCTGAAGTAGAGTATGGGGGGAAAGAGGAATAAGAAGAAGCAGTAGAAGAAGACGAAGAAGAAGGTTAAGTAAAGGGGAAAGAAGAGGAAGAAGAAGAAGAAGAAGAAGAAGAAGAAGAAGAAGAAGAAGAAGAAGAAGAAGAAGAAGAAGAAGAAGAAGAAGAAGAAGAAGAAGAAGAAGAAAAAGAAGAAGAAGAAAAAGAAGGAGAAGAAGAAGAAGAAGAAGAAGAAGAAGAAGAAGAAGAAGAAGAAGAAGATGACGAAGAAGAAGAAGAAGAAGAAAGAAGAAGAAGAAGAAGAAGAAGAAGAAGAAGAAGAAGAAGAAGAAGAAGAAGAAGAAGAAGAAGAAGAAGAAGAAGAAGAAGAAGGAGGAGGAGAAGAAGAAGGAGAAGAAGAAGAAGAAGAAGAAGAGAAGAAGAAGAAGAAGAAGAAGAAGAAGAAGAAGAAGAAGAAGAAGAAGGAGAAGAAGAAGAAGAAGGAGAAGAAGAAGACGGAGAAGAAGAAGAAGAAGAAATATGCGAAGGAGAGGAAGTAGGAGCAGGAGAATGTACGTTGAAATGAAGAGAAATAAGAAGAAGAATAACAATGGGAAGATCATAAGAGTAACAGAAAGAAAAAGATGAAGGAGATATCAATTTCTCAGTCAATCGTTAGTGGAATAATTATGTAGATAATGAAAATATAAGATTGAGATTTCCTACCGTGTGCCTTATCGAAAGAGTGCGCCTACCTTTGACTACCGTCAAATATTGAGCCGTTTCCATGATTTTCACCAACCCTGTATGTGTATTATTCATTTAAAATTCCTTGATGAAAATTGTTTTGTACCTATTGTTGTGAATAAATTGATTGATTGATTAAGATTTGGAAGAAGCGCAACACTAAGGGCCGGTTTCTCCAACGACAGTTAAACCAATTTTTAGTTTAAAATTACGTTTTACCACTCACTAGAAACTGTTTTGTCAGAAAATTCGATGTCCGAACAGCTGACCATTTGATTCAATGATGCTAACAAGTTTCTAGTGAGTGGTAAAACGTAAGTTTAAACTAAAAATTGGTTTAACTGTCGTTGGAGAAACCGGCCCTCAGAAGAAGAAATTGAAGAGGAAGTGGAAGAATATTGCAGGTGATGAAAATACAGGAGAAAGAAACTCGAGTATGAAGAGGAAGAAGACTAGGACACAGAATAGGAGAGACACAGAATAGGAATCTCTCCTATTCTGTGACTAGGAAGAGTAAAGAGTAAAGAGGAAGAAGACTAGGAGGAACAGAGAATTTCTCTTCCAGCCGGGTGACAAGTTGAGAGCAGTGCATCAGTGACAGACCAGGGCCGATTCTTCCTTACACTAATATATATATTATATAATATACAAGGAATATATATAATAATATAGTCAGCAGCAGTGGAATGCAGTCGCAGATCAAGAGTGACTCAGTCAATCCACTTCGTTAGTCACTCGTCTCGCCGCCTCACCAATTACCGGCGCAAGTTATCATCAGCTGGCGACAAATCGTGATAGCATCGATATTGCCAATTATACGGCTCAAAAGAGCACTCTGAATTATTAGCCGCAGCCGACACCGCGTGAAATCTGATTTATATTCGGGCGTATGCTGATTAATTAGCGTTCATGCCTGTCGACCGTCATTATTAGCGACAAAGTACGCTGCTCGTCGACATTCCGATAAAACCGTTACCCTTTACAATATTTTTATTCATTCAGAGATCTATTCGTATCCGATTTACTCTTTATAATATTTTTATTCGTTCAGGCATAGAGTAACTATACTATACTATACTGATTGTTATCTGTGATTCAGGTTTAGTTAAGAGATCTATTCGTATCCGATTTATTTTATAAAATACTTTTTTTCTTCCAGGTTCAATCAAGACATCTATTCGGATCCGATTTACTCTTTATAATATTTTTATTCATTCAGGTTTAGTTAAGAGATCTATTCGGATCCGATTTACTCTTTATAATATCCTTATTCGTTCAGGTTTATTTGAGAGATCTATTCGTATCCGATTTAGGCTAGGCGTACACCGGTTAGTCAAGACAAGACAAGACGAGATTAGTCACGTTTAGTCACAGTACTTCACATAGTTGCTTATGAAGATTCCGATAAAACCGTTACCCTTTACAATATTTTTATTCATTCAGAGATCTATTCGTATCCGATTTACTCTTTATAATATTTTTATACATTCAGGTTTAGTTAAGAGATCTATTCGTATCCGATTTACTCTTTATAATATCCTTATTCGTTCAGGTTTATTTGAGAGATCTATTCGTATCCGATTTAGGCTAGGCGTACACCGGTTGAATAAGTCTTTATTCATTACAAAACGTACAAGTACATAGGAATAGTGTCAAGAATTTTATACAAAGCTGGATATAGCCTATATAATCAAAAGACTAAAAAAAGAGATTGTTTATTTAATTAAAAATTAACATCAAACTCTTGTAAAGAGTACAGCGATAAGTTTACCAGATATTCCTTTAAATTTTTCATAAATATATGAGGATCTTCGGCGATGTAAGCTAACTGCGAAGCTAACAATAATTATTGAACAAAGTTGAGGTGTAACAGGAGTTACAAAACGAATATTATTCCAAGTTTAAACAAAAAAAATAATTCTATCGATTTCGGAATCGATCCCGGAAACAAAACCTATGAAATGAAGTTGATTGGGCGTGAAATGCTCGAGATCTAGTTATGATTGAGGAAGTATTTATTTCAGTTGTATTGAGGAAGATTCTCGCAGCGAGGATGTTCTTGGCGAAGAGCGTTGTGAATTGTGTAATCATTTTTATAGATTTGTTACGATTCGACTCACAACCGTGAAAAGTGACGACGCTTCCGTCTGCTTTTATTATTCCAAACTATCCTCTGTCACGGTCGTCCATGTTATTGCATTAGAAATATTTTCAATTACATTACATATATTACAATATATTTCATGGGCTACAACGTATTTTGTAGACAGTATATCGTTCTACCTGCAGGGGCGCCATTTGGGGGGGCAGGGGTGCCTAGGCCCCCCCAAAGATCGGATAAATAATTTAAAATAGTGGGCCTATCAATAGTATTATTGTATTAGGACTTTTATAGACAAAATATAGCTTAGAATTACATTTTCAAACGAAATATTTTAAAAAACCCCGGACCACCTTTCCATGGTATTTGCCTCCCCCCCCCTCATCAGTTTGGTGAAATGCGCTCCTGTCTACATGTACTGGTAATACAGTCATGTCCTCAAACCTGTGTAACAGTCGAGTATTACATTCACATAGGAGTATTATTATACATGTTGAGGCGTTTTCACACGATTATGTTCTCCGTTCAATTAAAAATTATCTATTATTTTATCGACTAGACTCTTCAAAAAGTTTTTAAGCCTTGAATAATAAGACTTTTGATGAAATTTGATGGAATTTTGAGCAAATTTAATGTGTCCTTGAATTCTATTCTCCGACGCTACATTACAATACAGTTTAAAACCTTGTTGATAGAATTAAACCAATTTTTTTGTAGAAGAAAAACACAAGTGTGAAATCTCTATGTTTAGTGTCTTGTCAACTCTAATAATGTACATAATTAAGAGGCCACTCATATTGAATAATATGTTTATCCAATTTGATGGAAGTATTTTGGCATCTATTGTACGAACTCATATCTTCATTCACCTCTGCTGATTCAGTCAAGTGGATGTGAAACTGGCAACCTGCTGGTAGGCCTAAGCCCACATAGGGCTGTTGAGCCATTGACAAAAAATTGTACGAACTCAGGAGTTGAAGTGTCTCTAAGTCGAAATGTCTAATCTAATTACTAAGATCCTACTTTGTAAAAGGCATGAGAATTGCATTACTTGTTTAACAGTTTCAAACGCTTTTTTTTGAATGTGGGTCTTGAATAAATTATCATTAAACAAAACACAATCAAACAAAAAACAGTTAGGGAAGTAGTCTCTTATGTTCTTATTTGTATAATACTGTATTGTGATTGATTCATTTTTGCTGTTTATTAAAAATTGTATTTGTAATTTCATAAGAAATAAATAAAATAAATAAATAATTCACACAGGCAACTGAAGGCCACAAGGATCTAGCTAGACTAACCGATTCAGAATCTAGACTAACATTATCATTTAAATGTCCATAGCAAAGTTCAATATCACATTATATATTTACTATAGCAGTATCCATTTAACTTGTCAGAGAACAGCTGATTTAACGTTAACCATCACAGAAGAAATGCTTTTTTATTCTCAAGAAATGGGGTGATCACATAAAATGGCCGCCATGAACAGTCGAAGCTCTAATACGTTGGAGTGCTGTGATTGGCCCAGCTGCTAAGCTCCTCCCACCAATGGGCGGATCTCGGCTATCGGCCAATGGCAGACCTTCGTCTCATAGCATGTAGTTCAGCCTTGTGACAGCCATTTTGTCCTTGCAATTATCAAAAGCAGACAAGCAGAAATGTGTGCTGGTCAAGTTTTGAGTAAGATCATAACTTCATAATAACGACTATATTCTAAGAAAACTGTTTATTGTATCTCTAAAACAATGTATGTCATATATTGTATGATAGGATCGGATATTGGTAAATATACGGATATTAAAAGAAATTTTGTTGGTAATATGTGTGTTGTATGCTTACAATAATTATTGTAAGATTACGCTTGTATTAATTTATATAATTATTGTATACTAATATATAAATTTAAAATAAATATGAATGAGTGCAACTATTGGACCGAATCGCAGCCAAGCTATTTAGAATCTTTTTATACTCGTAAGATTAAGATTTAAGTTCGAAAGTTCACCCATAAATTTAAAAAAAAATCACAAGTAAATAATAATTCCGCATAATCTTTTATAATTATCTACCTATCGAAAAAATGTGACTTTGAAGCTAGACTGACAAAATTTGCGAGGAATTTTGTTTTAAAACTGATGATATATTATGCACAAACAACATGCTGTATCGATTCAAAGATAAACATGAAATTTAAAGGAACTTATCGTGAGACGTGAGTTATCATATATAATAATATTTTTTGTGAACTCTTTGTGGAAAATGTTGAATTATTACGAGATTGGCTGTGTTGTATTATACCTTTTAAAGTATGTGGTTTCAAAATTGCATACTGAATGAATTCCATACTTTTTAAATATTTTTGTTCGAATATGACATCCATTACCATGATACTTTCTTAATCTTGTTCAATTATGTGAAAATTTATGGGTGTTCACATTTAAAATATACTTTTGTGACAGATCTGTTATGATATCTGAGATTCTGCACAGAGAGCAAGTATTTATGAATAATAACCCAGATTCCTATAACTTCAATACAACCGAGAAAAATTTCACTCAAAGTGTCATACAGTACTTCATGAAATATTGTTTATTCACATTAGATTTTAATCCCCGAAACTTCGCACCAAACTAAGGAATTCATAATACGCATTCCATGAAAACCTGATAACCGTGTGATGTTTCAAAGTTTGGGACGGTCGCAATTCAATAAATACCGAGTACGGTATTTTCCAACTCAGAGGGCCTGCAATTATGAAAAATTAAACCATAAATAATAAATCAGATATTATCTAATCATATTTCTAAGTTCAGACCAAAACACATGAATGTTGTCTAGATCACCAGCGAAAGATAAGTGGTGTATGCATGAATTGCAATTTAAAGAATCCAAGAGATGAGAATGCAAATCCAAGAATCTTATCGTCAAATATACGTAATTATATAAGATATATACGTCAATATATAAGATAAGTATTCTTTGAAGAATTCACTGGATAAGTTTTGGTACTGTGCTCACAATTTTCAAATACCCAAGTGAATTTGAAATAGTAATTTGATATTCATATAAGAAATGTATATGATCCAATTGGAAAATTCGTAATCTCATTATAAATAATATAAAGAGACAGTTTCAATTCAAAATTTTACAAATCCATTAATTCTTATTGAATCTTATTGCCTGATCTCATGATTCACATGGTTTCACATGATTAAACAAGCATTTTAAGATTGAACATTCTATATTATTCAGCTTACAATCCACTTCAATATAAGGCTAGGCGTACACCGGTTAGTCAAGACAAGACAAGACGAAATTAGTAACGTTTAGTCACAATAATTCACATAGTTGCTTATGAAGCAGCACACACCGATTAGTCATTGCATCGGTGTGTACTGCTTCATAAGCATTTATGTGAATTACTGTGACTAAACGTGACTAATCTCGTCTTGTCTTGTCTTGACTAACCGGTGTACGCCTAGCCTAATACGGGCCTTATTGAATCTTATTGCTGCCTGATCTCATTATTATGATTCACATGATTTCACATATTAACGATTGAACAGCCATTTTATGAATTCTATGTAATTTAGCTTACAATCCACTTTAATGTAAGTGTAACATGAACGTAAATAATTTATTTTCCATATCTTTGATATCAAGACTTTGACCGCTGGTGTCTGTAACAGTTACTGCGAATAAAGAAGAATCCGAGGATTTCTGATACTCGTAAAGAGATACTCAGGAGGCGAACAAGAATACCACAGATAGAAGACGCAGCAACTGGATGGAATATTATGAGCGTATATCAAAGAAGAACCAGTTATGACGAAGAAGATCTGGCGATTTTGATTTAGATGGGCGGGTCACGTCAGATGTTGTTGCTTTGCGCTGCGCTGCGTTGCTCTGCTCTCCAAGCAACTGGTTTATCTGCTCTATTATTTCCACGTAGGAGAAAACGATTACCTCTCTATATTATAACCACCAGCAGTATTTGGTTGAAATATGAACAGCGGGACGTGCTCCTACTATAATACCAGCGATGCGGCGAAACAACACTCGTTTTATGGTCGGTCCAAAGATATTGATCCAGTTGCTGGATCAGTAGAAAACATCCGTATGTGCTGGGCATCTTATGAGGAAAAAATTGTATCAATCCTTTCACCTTGTCTGATTGACGCGGCCACAAATGGAAAACGAGGATATGTAACGCTTGTTTGAGCAGAAATTTTGTTCGGTGTGGGTTGCGAAGTAGAGACGTAGTTGATCGTAAGAGTTGTTTCTTCAAGGAAGAACTCACTTGGACATTGCTCAATTTAAAAGTAATAAGATTATTTGATTCTACCACATCATACGAGATTATGATGATTTTTGTTTTGTTCTTTTTACCTAGAAATTCTAATAACAATGTCAATAAGGCTTGTGATGGACCTTGTGTCTGTGAGCTTTTATATGTATATGTAAATAAATAAATTATTATCTTGAAGAAAGATTTTGTGTCCTCTATTTTATCGAGATTGAATTCAAGACATTCAATGTTAATTATTTCTTCAAGAAAGAAGTTTGATAAGTAATAAGATTATTATCTGATTAGTTTTTGTGTCATCTATTAAATCGGAGTTAAATTCAAGACATTCAATTTGAATTATTTATTCAAGGAAGTAGTTTGACATTGCTTGATTCTTTCACACCATTTAGAGATGATTGTTTCGAAGGAAGATTTTGTGTCATTTATTCTATCGAGATTGAATAAAAGGCATTTAATGTGTATTATATATTATCAGGAACCTAGGAGTTTGTATAAACTCAATGCTAATCCTCAAATGAAAAAAATGCTATTCCATAAACATTATAATTATAGGCTCCATGAGGCATTAGCATTATACAGTAAATAGTCTTAAATGAATCAACAAACATTATGATAAAGATGCAGCATATAAATTAGGCTGAAATGAATCAACAAACATTATAATAAAGATACAGTATGATAAATAATTTCTCTTGTTCAACTAATTAAACAATCAGTCAATACAGATTCAACAAATATCACCACACAATGTTGCAGGATAAATCCAAGCTACAGTATATCTCTATCTGTTGCATCCTGGTTGCCTTATGTATAGTTGGTTAACATATACAATAAAAGTGACAGATATAGTTATAGTACCACATCTAACTTAATACCATTGGTCAACCACGCACTTGATTGTTAATGAGTATTCAACAGACTTGACCGGCGAAGGCCGATCAAATAAATAATCTACGATAAAATAAATAATCGCCGATCAATTAACTCAACACAAAATCCGAGACAAACCCAACGATAAATAACAAAGAAACACCACAATAACAATCAGATACTGTGAATGAATGATATCACCGACGCTGATTGTGATAAGCGGGTCCAAATTTATGAATGAAATCTAATTAAAAATGTAATTTTGTAGGGTCTCGGATTTATAGACATGATCTTTACTAATATAATATCGATAAGCAGGATTGAGGCGAGTGATCAATAATAATAATAATGATTCCGACCAAGTTTGATGCAATAGTTGTGCAATTGTTTCATGATTCAGGAGTAAAAAAATGGGAGTAAACCGGTTGGGAGATTGGGAGCAATGTCAAATGAGGATCAGTCCGAACACGACTCAGTCCGTGCCCCCGTATTCCTACTAATAATAATGGTAATAATATTGTAACATTGCTAGTAGTGATCTACTGACGATGATGATGATGATTTAGGGTTGCTGTTGTTGTTGTGATGGATTTGTCGATCAGATTGTTGATTGGCAACTTGCAGTCGTCAGTCGTGTCGTGTCGTATCGTGTCGTGCTGCTCAGATAAATCAGCACATAGTGTTCACCCTCAGTGACCTCCTTATTTTCTTATCTTTGGCCCGTGCCAGCTGATATTCTTCATCTTTGTTTTCTTAGTGTGTTTCACTTCATCGTCTTCTTGTCCTCTCATTTTCCTCTCATTCGTTTTTCGCCTTTCGTCCTTTCTTGTCGTTCCTTCTCTTTGTGTGTTTCTTCCTCTTCATCATCTTCTTTCTCTCCATCTTCTTCTTCTTCTTCTTCTTCTTCTTCTTCTTCTTCTTCTTCTTCTTCACCACCATTATCTATTCATCACATATATCACAGGTTATCTATATCTATCCATTATCTATTATTTATTAATTTATTAAATAAAGATATTTGATAAATCATCTTATAGTCTGCTGTTTTCTTTTTTCTATCGATTGCTCCATCAAATTGCTTTCTTCGTTTCTTTCTATACTGATATTCTCTATACAATATCTATGACATAGAACTATTACAGTGTAAAACCGGCCTAATGAAATGAGTTATTCAATTTATTTATTTATATATTTAATCTTATGAATATGTTTTTAAACTAGTAGTTCTGTGAACAGTAGACCTCACGAAAAAGCCATGCTAGCTGAAATCTGTCAATGCGTTTAGCCGTAAATTAGCTGTTTTCTTGTCCACGTGTACAGAATTGGTCCTGTCAACTGTGTCGAGAGAGATGTTGTCAGGCGCCCCCCAAAATACGATATGTACATCTACTTTAATTTTTTTTCTTTTACTTTTTATTTATTTTTTATATTCTATATTTTTTATATTTTTAATTTTCATTTCATTTTTTTATTTATTCTATTTTTAGTTATTTATTTTAAACATACGCATGACATCCTTACGTTGCCGCCGCTCGCGGCGCCCTCTGACGGCGGCGCCCGGGGCGGGCGCCCCAGTCGCGCCGCCACTTTAGCGGCGCCCCTCTTACTGCGACGCCCGGGGCGGGCGCCCCAGTCGCGCCGCCACTTTAGCGGCGCCCCTCTTACTGCGACGCCCGGGGCGGGCGCCACAGTCGCGCCGCCGCTTCAGAGGGTCGCGACCCTCTGACTGCTAAAAAATGTTATGACTACAGCGAAAAAATCTTATTCTGACCCAGCTGATGATCATTCCATAATATGACGATGTTTATATTCAATTCAAAATAAATCCTATCACGTGTTCCATACAGCTATTGTATATACCATATACATAGCTATATTCCATACAGCCATTCACTTTTCCTTCTATTTCGTCCTTAAAATGCAAAATTAAAAAAAACCTTACATATACATCGTCGCGCAGTCTCAAAATGAACATTCCTGCCAAATCTTATTGAAATCTGTCAATGCGTTTAGCCGTAAATGCATTACAAACAAACCCACAAACCCACAAACCCACAAACAGACGAAAGCCGATCGACTTGAAACAAGACTTCACTTCGTTCAGACTGAGCTTCGCTCAGTCTTCTCTTCGTTCGGTCAATTAGTTTATATTATAATTATTTATATCATTATAAGAATGTTTTTGTTTCACTTGTGTGTGAAAAAAAATGGCAATAAATTGATTTTGATTTTGATTTTGATTATGCTTTGTTAAATTAATCAAATATTGAAACCTATATCATTTTCAACTTTCTATAATCTAAGCCAACATAATATTTTGTAATTTACATGGATAAAATGAATAATCCTATCTAATCTAACTCTCTTGTATTCTTTTTCAGCTGATACTTTTCTCTCTCATCCTTCTTATTCCTTGTTCTTCTTTTCATCCTTTTTCCTCCTCGTCCTCTTCCTCCTGTTTCTCTGCTCCTTCTCCTCATTCCAAACTAGGTCAGTCCACTCACTGTCACCCACTGCGCCTGCGCCAGCTTTAGCCACTGTTGCCTTGCCTTGCCTTTACTCTTGTTTGCTTCGTGACTGCTTCGTTTCCCCCCCCACAAAAAAAAGTCTGGCACGCTTTGCTCTCCTCCTCCTCCTCCTTCATCACCTCCTCCTCCTCCCTCCTCCTCCTCCTCCTCTCTTCCTCCTCCTCCTCCTCCTCCTCCTCCTCCTCCTCCTCCTTCCTCTTCTTCTTCTTTTTCTTCTCAACTATCGACATGTCCCTTTGCGAAGGTGGTGACACACTCACAATCACTTTCCATATCCTAACTTGAAGAAGAAGAAGACGAAGAAGAAGAAGAAGAAGAAGAAGAAGAAGAAGAAGAAGAAGACAGAAGGAAAAGAGAGAAAAAGAGAGGAAGAAGAAAGAGGAAGAAGAAGGAGGAGAAAGAAGAAGAAAAGAGAATAGAAAGAAGGAGGAAGAAGAAGAAGAAGGAAGAAGGAAAGAAGAAGAAGAAGAAGAAGAAGAAGAAGAAGAAGAAGAAGAAGAAGAAGAAGAAGAAGAAGAAGAAGAAGAAGAAGAAGAAGAAGAAGAAGAAGAAGAAGAAGAAGAAGAAGAAGAAGAAGAAGAAGAAGAAGAAGAAGAAGAAAAGAAGAAGAAGAAGAAGAAGAAGAAGAAAAGAAGAAGAAGGAGAAAAAGAAGAGGAAGAAGAAGAACAATAACAACAACCTGGACACGATTGGGGCACACGCTTCGGAGTGATAAAGCGTGGGGGGTGGGGAAGACACCCACCATAGATAAGCCATAACATAGAGACATAACAAGCAGCTCTCTATATCTAGCATGCACATCTGAATGCACACTCAATACAACAACCTATTTAGCTTCAATTTCAACTTCAACACCTCATTATCATTGAGTGCTGTCTTCGCTCGAGTGTTCTTCTCGCTTTCAAACGTGAATAATTGAATTTTTAATGAGATGAGTGTTGGAAATACTGTATTGGCATGTAAGGCGAAGCTAGGACTGAAACTTCGTTTCTGCTGAACTTGAGAGATGATAACAAGAATAATTCAGAGAGGAGTACCAATAATATAGCTGACAGAAAGAGAAAAAAGAGAGAGAGATTGACTAGTTCAAAGCTCCAAAAACAACTCAAATCATTTAGATGGAAGGAAATGAGATATTGCAACTATACAGTTGCTGTTAAATCATAATAATCAATTGAACGAAATTCCTAATTAATGCCATATAATATTTTGAAGACTTCTGCTACTGCAACTATTGACAACAGAATAATAGCTAGTAAGGAAATTCAATGAACGCTGCTGCAAACTTTTCCCCGGGCGGGAATCGAACCCAGTACCCCTGGTTTGCCGCGCTAGTGCCTTAGCCATTTAACCACCGGAGATCTTCTGTACAGCAGCGTTTATTTTTGACTTTAACCAGATGAGGGGTGTCGCGGCAAAGTCAGCAATCTCCACTAAAGTATTTTGCTGGGAAATCACAAAAAACTGTAGCTGACACATATACCATTACTTTCATGAAATTTTTATGTGATAATTAAGATGATATCATAAGATCATTAAATATACATGCTCAATGTCCTAGATTGATCACAAAATCTGTAATAAGCAAAAATATGTAGGAGATTGCTGAGTTTGACATGAATGTATGGAGTTTGCTGTCTTTGAAACAACTATGTTAGTTTCACATAAATAATGAAATAACAGAAAAGCCTTTCTGAGTCTATAATTAACACAATATAATAAATTATTATTCATGCATGATTTAAAATAGGTTATACAAAATGCAGAGACCACGTTCTAGTACAATATATATTTATTTTTTCATTAAAATATGTACATTTCAAGTTCAAAATTAACTGATAAGAAAAAGTCAATGAAAGAAATTAATAGTAACAACTAATAGGGGCATCATAATAGTTGATAGAAATTAAACTAAAAACTCTGGAATTTCTCCAGTTCCTTCGCACTCAGCATCAGAGTCTTGTTCTTCCCTAACAATATTATTATTATTACGACCAAAGAAATTTGAAAAATAATCTAGTTCTCTTACTTCTTCCCAATTTTCACCAAAATGTTTTATCAACAAGTTCTTCACATCCCTACATTTTTTTTCTTTCACAGTATTGCAATATTCATTTATAATTATTGGGTTGAAATTTTTCATTGAAACGCCCTTTTTTGATAGAAGTTTGTATGTGCCACATTCATGTTTATACACATTTTCACCCTTCACTGTCACGCTATTACTACCATACCTTTTGATAAAAATTCTTTTAAATTGTTTCATCTTAAAATGCCATGAATTAGTATTTTTTAGAATTTCAATAGTTGCCTTTTTATAATCTTTTACTGTGCAATCATTACTACCCAACTCAATAACTGTTGCATGATTGGAAATTATAGAAGTATACTGCTCAGGGTTCAAAATGCATTCCTGCTTCCTAATTTTCTTTTCTATTTGGGCAAAAACCCGGTCTGGGGGAATGAACGAGTGGCTAGTTACAGGAAATATTAATTCAATTTGTTTTATGTGCCTTGGTGAATTATTTACTACCACAATGAACATGCTGTAACAACTGTGGAGTTTTATTTTGTCCACTGCAACCATCTGATACTAAGCGGACAATATCAAAGTGATTTTCAATATTAGAATTGTTTAGCCTGTGAATGATGGCAGAGGCTATTTCATTTGAACCTTTTTTAAATTTATCCTCAGTCCAAACATACGAAAAAACATTTTCTGAAGTTAAAACATCATGTGAAGTGCTGTTTACACATGATGTTTTAAACATCATGTTGAAGAGCTACATAACCTACAAAAATGGTCATGTGACAGAATACTCAACTGCCATTGGTCGCTGTGGATATTGCTGTTTCTGAAGCAAACGGTACAGTGGATATTGCTGACTTTGAAATGAATACGAGTTTTTCAACTCGGTTTTCTACAGGAAATTGCTGTCTTTGACAAGAACTGATTTTACCATTGAAAAGAGCGCCATTAATAGTACAAAATAGTACAATATGAAGATATGAATTTCGTTCAATTAATTATTATGATTTAACAGCAACTGTATAGTTGCAATATCTCATTTCCTTCCATCTTCATATCTGGCTGATTTGTGTGCTATGTGAACTATTCTATTATACATATAATTCGCATCAAATGCGTAGTAACGCCTCAAAATGCAGTGGGATTTCAATCTCGTTTGAGAGAGAAATGACAAGTTGAAGCATAGCTCAGGTTTATGATAGTGTCCGTCGGATGATGATAAAATGTTCTAATAATAAAAGTGGAATGACACTTTCTTGGCATCAACTGCTGGCAGCAACTGGAATGTCAATTGGAGCATTGGAGCTATAAGGAGTTGGAAGTATGATTTAGAGGCAGTGCTACCCTGCTCGCTTTATACTTCTTTGGTGACTAAACGTTCATTCTGTATCTCTATGCTTTTATCCCTGTATGAATACAGGGGCTTAAAGCTTCCTCAACTTACTCAATCGGTCTCTGTTTCTCCTTGCTTTCTTATTCTCTTTCCTCTTCTTTCATCCAACGTACAATAGCTCTTCACTTCTCTTTCTATCTCTTGTTTATTACTATCCATTCTTGATTCACTCTCTTTGCACCTTACTCAACTGGGTCTCTTCTTTTAATTATTGTATTTTTCATTTTCTCTTCTCTCCTTCTTTTCTTTGTATGATTAATCTCATCTCATAGTAGGATTATTTTAAATTGTCAGAAAACAGCCGATTGATGTAGGCTCGTTTACTAACGTTAAATCAGCTATTTTCTGACAAGTTCAAATAATCCTGCTATACACACTCCATTTCTATCTATATCTTTCTCCACTATTCTCCTATTTCTCTGCATTCGCTCTCTTGTTCTTCTATTTGTCTTGCCTCTCCTCCCTTCTTCCTTCGTCTCTATTATCCTTCTCAATTTTCTCCTTTTTCTCTACCTTCTCCTTCTTCTATTTATTGTGAATATATTTGATCAATATTCAAAGAGTTATTATAATAAAGTAAGTTAAAATTAAATATATTTTATCTATCAATCTTCTTAAACTTCTTTTTCCTCTTCTCATACTTCTTCATCATCATCTTCTTCTCTCTTCTTCCTTCTTCATCCACATCATCATCTTCCACTTCTCCTCCTTCTTCTTCTTCTTCTTCCTCTTCTTCCTCCTCCTCCTTCCCTTCCTCTCTCCTCCTCCTCTTCCTCTCTCTCTCCTCTCCCTCTCTTCCTCCTCCCTCTTCCTTCTTCTTCTTCTAACTTCCTCTTCTTGATAATCGTCCCATTCTCCTCCATCCTATTCTCACCCTTCCTCTTCTCACCTCCACTACCCCTCTACATCATCGATTCCCTCTTGATATCCTTCTCCTTTTGTGCTTTTTCCTCTTGATCATTTCTGGTATACTTCTTCTCCTGTTCCTTTCCCCTCCTCTCCTCTTCACCCACTCATTCCTTCTCACTCTTATTCTTCTATTTCTTCTTTTCTCATCTTCTTCTTCTTCCTTCTTCTTCTTCTTCTTCTGCTTCTTCATAATCGTCTTATTCTCCTCCATCCTATTCTCGCCTCCTTCTTCTCTCTCCTCCTCTACATCATCGATTTCCTCTTGCTATCCTTCTCCTTTTGAGCTTTTTTCTCTTGATTATTTCTGGTATTCTTCATCTCCTCCTCCTTCTTCTTCTCCTGTTCCTTTTCCCTCCACTCCTCTCCACCCACTCATTCCTTCTCACTCTTATTCTTCTCTCTCGCTTGTCCTTCAGCAGCAGCAGCAGCAGTGGCCACACCCAGCTGGCCATTATTTGATGAAGCAGCACGATTTGCGCCCAGCATAGCATAGCTGCAGCAGTCCAAGATGTCCATGAAACGGGGCACTCGCCTGCCTGCCTGGCAACTCTGACTTGAGGCAGTCACTCCACTCCAATTGATGGCCACCAACTGCCAATAACTTCAACTATTATGAAACGTATACCTCCATTCTATTCCTCATCTCTCGCCTCTTATTCCTCTTATTCCTTCTTCTCTTCTTCTCTTCTTCTTGACTTCGTCTTCCTCCACCTACTCCTTCTTCTTCTTCGTCCTTTTTGACTTCTTCTTCCTTTCTTTTCTTCTTCTTCTTTCTTCATTCTCTGCATCTTCTTGGCTTCTTCTTCTTCTTCTCCTCTTCTCTCCACTCCTTCCTTCTTCTTCTTCTTCTTCTTCCTTCTCTTCTTCTTCTTCTTCTTCTTCTTCTTCGTCTTCTTGACTTCTTCTTCTTCCTCCTCCCTCCTTCTTCTTCTTTTTCTTCTTCTTCGTTTTCTTCTTCTTCCAATCCTTCTTCATCCTTCATTCTCTTCTCTTTTTCTATCTCTTTTCTTCACTGTCTTCCATCTTTTTCTCTTACTTCGTCATCTTCATCATCTTCTTATTCTTCTTTTTCTCCTTCTACTCTCTCTTTTCTTCAGCTTCTTTAACCTCCTTCTTTTTCCTTCATAGCACTTCCTAACTTCTTTCCTGTATCCTTCCTTTTTCTTCCTCCTTCTTCTTCCTTCTTCCTCTTTTACTCTTTCTCCCATCTTCTCCCTTTCTCCTCTTTTATTCTTCTCCTCCATCTTCCTTCTTCTTTATCTTTCCTCTTTCTTCCTTCTTTACTCCCTTCTTCCTCCTCATTCTTCTCCCTTCTCCTTCCTCCTTCTCCCTTCTTCTTCTTCTCTTCGTTCTCCTTCTTTTTGTTTTTCTACCCTCTTCCTTCTTCTTTCTCTTCTCTCATTCTATATTTTTTTCTTTATTATCTTCTTTTATTCCTTCCCTCTGTAAGCCTCATTTATACTAATATAAAAAAATAATCACACTATTATATAGTTACTATTATATAGGATTAATTCGCTAACTAGTCACAAAACAGCTGTATCCGGCAATACAGTAAATGGTGATTTAAGCGCCAGCTTTGATACAATAATCAAAAGGCTTGTAAAAGTCTTAAATACCTTTAATGGAAGTCTTACAAAATACCCAGCACTTTAAAGAAGACCTTTCAAAGAATACCTTTTTGAAATACCTTTTTCAATAATCTCCGAGATTCAACATTTGTAGGTCAAGTATTGTGATACTGTTCGTCAAAACAGCTGTTTTCTGACTAGTTAAATTAATCCTGCTATAGTTTCTCTTTGTAGTAACTCAGAGTTGCTTTCATACATTTTCTCCCCAAAACATCCCAATTGTAATAAACTTTCATGAAAATGATGAGCGATAGAGATTTGTGAATAAAATCAATGAAATTCATGGTTTTCCAACATTATTTCAACTCTATTCCTCATTTCGGCTTGTCCTCGATTCCACTATGTGGCTGTCCTGATTTATATCATTGTTAAATCACCAACAGATTTAACGGTTGGCTCTGCAACTGGCGGTAACGATTTATCTCCTCGTTAAATTACTAACTCATTCAACGGATTGCTCTGCAACTGGCGCTAAGGTAATTTTTTGTTCACGTATGCATGCTTGTCTTGATGGAGTCATTCCTCCACTTTCTAATTGGGTTGGTATTGTAAATATTGTTTCACTTCTGTCACCAACTCTATCACCCCAGATGGCCACGCTGTCTTACCAAGATGCGGTCAGCTGTCACCCAAGATGGCTGCTGTCACCAAGATGGCCGCTGTCACCAAGATGGTTGCTGTAACCAACATGGACGCTGTAACCAGAGCGTTCTCTGCAACCAACCTATTCACCGTAACCAAATCCATTATGTCTCCAAAATGGCCGCTGTAACCAATTGGAATTTGTAACCAAAATTGACGCCGGCACCACAATGGCCGCTATCACCACACAATGCGCTGGCACCACATGTGACTTTGTCACCACATTAATTGCTGTAACCAACATGGCTACTGCATCTTGTGAGATAGCCGGATCATGAAGACAAGATAGAACCTCACCCAGCTTCTACCGCCCTACTTTTTCAAAAATATTTTCCCACAAATCGGCTGATTAGCAGACTAGCTGACTATCTCACACCTAATTAGGAACCTAATAATTATCATCACCATTATTTTCTCAATTTCTCATTAATCATATTCATGAATTTGGCGTCCATTGATTCCATATCTCGTTGCATTTGTGTTAGTTTAGTATCACAATAGATTCTATTATTGACGAACTAAATGCTGACAATTTACCAATATTAGTTGTAGTTTCTGATACACGCCCACTCAACATCACCGCCAACCTTGTCTTCGACTAATTTTGTTAATCGACCTGATAAAATCATCAATGATTGATTTTTTCTCTGCCCTAACCACGTTCAATATATGTTCTTTATTTACTCTGTCTTTTTCTTCTACTAATTTGTTAACTTGACCTGTTAGATCAGCAAGGATAGATTTTTCTCTTCCCTAACCACGTTCAATATATGTTCTTTATTTACTCTGTCTTTTTCTTCTACTAATTCTGTTAACTTGACCTGTTAGATCAGCAAGGATAGATTTTTCTCTTCCCCAATCACATTTGATATATGTTGTTTATTAACTACATCTTTATCCTCTGCTAATTTGTTAACTTGACCTGTAAGATCAGCGAGAATAGATTTTCTCTTCCCAATCAACATTCTTTATATGTTGTTTATTAACTACATCTTTATCATCTGCTAATTTGTTAACTTGGACCTGTAAGATCAGCGAATAGATTTTTTCTCTTCCTCAATCACATCCGAAATATGTTGTTTATTAACTACATCTTTATCTTCTGCTAATTTGTTAACTTGAGCTGTAAGATCAGCAAGGATAGATTTTTTCTTCCCCAATCACATCCGAAATATGTTGTTTATTAACCACATCTTTATCTTCTGCTAATTTGTTAACTTGACCTGTAAGATCAGCGAGAATAGATTTTTTCTCTCCCCAATTACATTCAATATATATTGTCTATTAACTACATCTTTGTCTTCACAATTTGATTACCTGTTTTGACACATCATTGAGAATCACTGCTTTCTCATCGCCAATTATATTCGATATATATTGTTTATTTTGTGCTTGTTTTTCTTCTACTAGTTTAGATAGACGATCTGATAGATCGTTAATAGTTGAATTTTTAATATTCTCGATATCATTCAATAGATGCGCTTTATTTACTACATCCTTGTCTTCCACTAACTTAGTCAGACGTTCTGAAAGATCAGTAATGCTTAAGTTTTTCACTGCAATTTCATTCAATAGATATTGTTTGTTTATTGCATCACTATTTTCCAGCTGTGCACCTAAATTCACAATTGCCCTAGAATGAACATTGAGACCGCGTTCATCTGGTAATGAACTAATAAAATCATCCTACTTTTCATAATTTCCTAACCAATCAGCATTATCAGTCTGTGTTTCTTCAGATTTTGATGCGATAATAGTATTAGTTGAAGTTGATTCAGCTGTAGTATTTAATTTTATCTCCACTTTTTGCTTTTAGCATCACAGCTATGCGCCACCATTAAAGATATTATTATTTTCGTTATTATCACTATCAAAACCGCTTGACTTAGCTCCCAGCTGTCTTCCAAATCGATCGATTGTTATCATCATACTAATGATAATTCAACTGTGCAGCTCAAGCACACACCTCACATATGTATGCAATTAATAGAAGTACTAAAACTAGATGAACTAGGTTTCTAATGCTACGGAAATTAGAAAACCATATTTAAAGAAAAATCTCAGCTTTATTATTATTATTATACTCACCAATGTAATTTGTTAACAGCTAAATCATACAATAAATTATGCAACAATAGTAAAAGCAATGCAATTATCAACAACAACAGCAATAATATTAAACGATCATACATAGTTCCAATGTCAATTATCCGCTCAGTGTTCTCATCACCTTCCATCTTCTGAAACCTCCTCCTCCTCCTCACTGTCGTCCACCCTTCATCTTCTCGCATATCAGCGCCCTCTGCCGTGTCCATCACCTCGGCAACAGCAGCAGCAGCAGCAAGATTATCAGCAATGGCAGCAAAGAAGCAGCAAACGCATCAGCAGCAGAAGAAGTAGAAATAGAATTTGAAGAAGCAGGAGCTCGAATAGCATTAGCAGCAGCAGCAGCAGCAGTTAACATCTGGTGTCCATATCTCTTCCGCTCATTATTAGTGATTGTAATTCCTCTGATATTCTTTCAAGTTCAGCCTTTGTCATCCTGTCGATTGTGCAACTCGGGTAGATTGAACTATTCATCGTTCCGTAATCAATACATATTTTTCCTTTCCATTAAAACTCGATATATTATCTGCATTTACAACAGATAGAAATTTTTCCGGTAAAAATATATCACATGGTTTAGCACTGCTTGTCAGTTCTTCATCACTGTAGAACAACACCGCACAATAACTCGTTTTTCCAAATTTAGTCGTAACCATTCGTGCTGAAATTATCGGATATCTAAATTGTTCAGTTAAATCTAAAAGTCGAATTGTTGGCAATGTTTC
Source organism: Laodelphax striatellus (assembly GCA_017141395.1). Taxonomy (NCBI): domain Eukaryota; kingdom Metazoa; phylum Arthropoda; class Insecta; order Hemiptera; family Delphacidae; genus Laodelphax; species Laodelphax striatellus. The sequence continues at coordinate 4,839,974 of CM029532.1, read as the reverse complement.
TCGCGTCGCTGCTGAACGATTCTTTTGAAACTCACTACGTGATGACGCATTTACGACTTGTTCTAATAATCGGCATTATTAATTGTTTTTGAATACTTTCCCAGCAGCAGCAGCAGCTTACACGCACGCAATGTTCACAGCTAGGCGATCTCACAGATAATGAATGCATCAACCAGCATTCTAGTTCAAGTGCACAATTGGCACACCTGTCGAGCAGGTGTGTGTTTGTCCGTTATTCAAGTTCAAACATGTCCGTTAAAAGTTGATTGAACTATCGCTGCATCATTGCAGTTTGCAGATGCTAGAATTGAAGTGTAATTATTAATTAAAAACTTGTATGTATGTTGTGCAGCTGCTCATTGTACACTGTTTAATCGATCGAAATAATTAATTAAACCATCGCTGTATCGCTGCAGTTTGCAGATGCTAGAATTGAAGTGCAATTATTAATTAAAAACCTGTATGTATGTTGCAGCTGCTCATTGTACACTGTTTAACGATCGAAATAATTTGCAATATTTCGTACATCGGAATTTCCTCCACAAGTTACACGAAAATTTATCAATTTTGTTTTTACACATGTTGAATGTATGATAAGCTCCATTGCAAAATTCACGATGATTATCCGCTGTATGTGATTGCATTAGTCGATAAAAGCACGAATCTGAAGTACATTTTCCAATGAACTGATGCATTGTTTCATTTGCTTGAGGATTTTATACACATAATATAATGTCCATAATCTTTCCATAACATTCATACCTATGATAACGTAATGTATGTATGCGATGTTTGTCAAATGCTGATTTGTTTTTAAGCAGTGCATCTTCTTCTCCTTCTTCTATCAAATCTACATCCATTGATATAATCTTTTTAACACTCATTCTTGATTTACAATGTCCGCCATCATTTCATAAATATAAGTTTCAATTTTAATCAATTTATCTACATCCAATAATAACGGTCTACTGTAGCCCAGATATTCGTGAATATCTTCGCTGTTAATTGTTGACAAATATGTAGATTTCAACTTTTAGCAAAATTTATTATATCCAAATCTCCTGTTGTGTATGCTCGTGAAATAGCATTATCCAATTTGTCAACACATTCGATAATGTGTTTTAATTTCTCTAATTCAATCGATCTGTAATCTACTCCTTCGATTTCATGATGCTGTTGCTTCCTCAATATCACACCCCCACGCATCAAATCACAAGTCCTTGTCGCTGATGTCTGCTTGCTATTCACACACAAACACATACACTAATCATTCTTGTACCAATGTTTGTGAGAAACTGTTCCGGCCAGTTGTGGAAGGGATGATGCATCAGGTGGATGCGTGTACCAACACATTGGGGAAATTAATTGTATCTCTATAATCAGGGCTTAAACATTTGGCGTGGCGTGTGAAATTCTGAATGGGTTCAAGCATCCAAAAACACTTTGATAGCATCGTTCTTATGACAATAATAAATCCATTTTGTGCTAATACACGCAAATGTGTTAATTGATATAGATAATCATTATTATTATATAAATCTTGGTGCTTCTTCCTCGTTTTTACTAGCTTTAGAATCTTTCTCTTGATTCGATAAACATATTCCACAATTAACGCATTCTCTGCAATCTATTAATTACTGACAGCGAATAATCAAATTCATTTATCTCCTCCTCCTCCTCATCATTCTTTCTTTCTTCTCTGCAGCCATCGCCTTCTTCTTCTTCTTTATTATCTCCACTTTTACATTACTCTCATCTAATACAACAGCTTTTTTTATCACTACTATCATTATCATCATCATCACTATAATCTTCATCACCACTATCAATAGCATTCAAAATATAATTTTCATTTGTTCCTGTAATGTATGCACGGGTTAATGCACATCGTCCATAATTATTTCTATGCTGCTCTGCAATGTTCATTTGTATGTGGATTATAAATTGGTTTTTTCCATCGGTGTGGTAAATCTCTCACATCATTGTGAAAACGAGAAAGATATCTACGTTTTTCCTCACCCTTAGTATACACTATTTTATATTTTGATAGCAAGTTTCTTATTTGATTTTTACTGAATTTTTTGCTTCCACAATCCCACGGTAGTAAATGATAATGCTTGTTAACCATAATACATGTCTAATTTATCATCATTGAGTTTACATAAATTATAAGGTGGCTGATAATGAAACACCCTCTTTCCAGTCTGTTAGTTGTTCACCATAACTTGCAAAAGCTAACCTTTATAATGTGATTATTGTAATTGTCTCTGAACCAATGAAATTCAACAACTGCATATGAATTATTATTGCTATTAATGTCTTCGTTGCATTGATAATTAACATTATCTTGCATCTCACCCGTATCCACGCTTGCACCCTGTTCACCGCACCAGCTGCCGCCATCTTTCACTCTCACATACACTGTAACGTCTCTATGCACCGACTATTCACTTAAAACTAATTAAACACTAATATGTTAGCATGTGCACACCATCTATCCATCTATCTCTCTCATGCATACACATGTCTACCAACTGAATTAATCTAAATTTGCGTCACAATGCCGGTAAGCTGCTTATATGTGAGAAGTTTATCGGAAATTAGCATAGCATAGGCTGTAGTATTCGCCTTTACATCTACACTACATTCCCACTCTAAATGTATATCAACTGCATTTGATTTTAATAGTTCTGATTGATGGCTGCAATCAATTACATATAACGGCGCTTTGGTCTTAAAATCATTAAATGTTAATGCAAGACCATATTCATCACTAACTTTAAATTGTAATAGCTTTTGAAAATTAAGAAACATTTGATAAAATATCTCAAATTTAGATTGGTATTCTCATAAGGAAAATATATATTATTAAGAAATAATTTCATATTAATTATTGATACATCATCAAATTCAGCCATTGTCTTTGTATACTGATTCTTTCGATCAGTTTGAAACCGACAACAACAAAACTCGGTCTATCCTGGAATGAAGCTGTTTTACCACCCAACTATGGGATTTTGAAAGAGGTAAAAGCGGTATTCAAAAACTTCAGAGTGTCTAAACCCAATGGGTACATGGGTGATCATCATCCAATAATTTCAACATTCTCAACTGCAATGAATCAGCGAGTTTTATTTAATGGCATTCTCCAACAAATTTTGGTTAATATTCACACTTAAGTATTTTGTTTGTGCACTAGTAATTAAATTTTTATCATGAGATGTACGAACAAGTATTAATTTTGTTTAACATGTAAAAGAATTTGTTGAAAATCGAAAACCCATAACCATTTTCAACGGTATTAAAATTGGTATTTATGATCTGCATTACTTCCAGCCAGATGATTTAATTCCAGCCAATTCAAATGAATTCGTGTCAACGCCTGCACGCTGGACATAAATATGCTTTTATTTGTGAAGCAATATTTGATAACGTATATGTATTTCATGACCCGATAAATCGAATCGAATCTCTGAAAACAAATTTGCTATAGGGTTAGAATTAATAGTATACGTGCCGGAACAACTTTTGTTGTTTCCGTGTAGTATCTGTCTTCCTTACAATTTCATCTTTGTTACAAGTTATGCTGAATTCCACATATAAGTAGCTTTCACAAGGTAAACTGAATAATTCAGACGGTTGAATACTTATTCTTATTTCGCCTGAACTATTGAAATTTGAGTTTGTGTATGGTACAAAGGAATGAACTTGATATCCCTGAATCGATGAGTCAATACTAATTTGATTATTAATATTCAATATTTCACTAAACGCCGACATGACGAGGGTTCACTTTAAATCCTAAATTTCTGAGAATTTTACGCAACTAGGTGTTACCTTTAACGAGTTGAACGAACTGCGATTTTTGATTTGGCGACACGACCATACGCTTTTTTTATAACAACTTACATGTGTTGTATCAATATTTCTTGATGATGATGATGATGTTGGATTATTATACACTACAACTCCCATTTCTTTTTTTCTTTTAAATGTAAACACACACTTACTCTGTCTCCGCTGAAAATCTACTAGACGTCCGCTCTGATCGACTATCTTCACATAAATGCTAGTAATTACATTTGTACCATAGCTGGTAAATTACTGGTGATTGTCTTCTTATCATCAAGTATCCTGGCGGTACAGACGGTACGAAATCATAGATAACATGACTTTCGCTCCATTATGAGAAATTGAACCACTAGCTAAATTACATACAATTGTATTGCACTTATTCTCCTAATCTTAACTATTTGTGTGGAATAATGCCATTTATCGGTGCTAAACATGTTCGTTCAAAACCCAAAACGTCTGCCAAACTGTCTTCTGCACTCAAATTAAAGTGTTTATCTGAATAGATTACACACTGCATTGTGTTATTATTTGCAATATTTTTAATCCATGATCAGACGGTAAATGTTTTTTAATTTCTTTGATTATTGATTCACTTTCATATGCACCAGTTCTTAGTGCAATCTCTAAATCACCGCATATAATTTTATTGTTAATACCTTCATTAATATTCGCTATTGAATTATAACATGTGAAATTAACTATCCCACCCCCATCTATTCTCTAAATGAATTGCCTCTAGAGTTAAATATAATTCGCTAGAATTATCACCAATGTCACAAGTTTACTCATTGTAATGTTCACCTGATAACCGTCTGTTCACAACTGTTGGTCAATATTAGTGAATTAATTCAGTTATATATTCTAAGCAATCAAAGTTGCATTGTAATCTTTGAGATCGAATCGGGTAGATTGAGAATTGTCATTGATGCGAGAAATTCACAACTAGGGACTTGCAGATAAATAGTTTGTTACTCTTGTTAATACATTTCCCCAAGATTCTTCCTCCTCTCGTGTGATAATCAAGTGGAAAGCTTCTATTATTTCTCCTCAGACAACCCCAGTTGTGAATTTCCCCAACCTAGATTCTTCAAATGCCAACTTCGATAATTCTCCAACCACACGCATGTAATATATACACCTGTAAGATGTTTCCTTGGAGATCATCTAGTTCCGTTGTTAACTGCGGAATTGTATTTGCAAAAAAATATGAATGCTTTTAAGCTGTTTAGAATTGTCTCATAGAAAAGTAAACATAATTCTCCGCAAATGTTTGTGTCTACTTTTTGAACTGATGTAAAATTATAATAGATCTTGCAATCATTATTTTTCTACATAAATATTTTAGTAATACTCGTGGAGCTAGATTATCGATTGGGTCGAAATATTCAACAATATTTCCAGCTTTTCGAAACATACCCAGTGAGAACCTTCTAAGCCTGTTCGAGATAAATTAATAATTGTATTTTCGTTTATATTCACCCTTTCGGTAAATTATCCAGCATATAAACACCACGTGAATTGTACTTGCATTTGTTTCGTACATGCGAGTAAATCGTAATTAGAGTTCCATGACCACGCCGAACCTCTTCTTCTTCTTCATCATTACTTACGGGTGATTCGTTTTCTCCCCTCCTCCTCCTCCTTCCCTGCTCTGATCGGCGGGTTGCGTTCGGCGCCGTGATCCAGCCACAGTACTGCCTTCCTTTCGGCAGTTTGAGATTACGTACTTCCTCCGTAATTCTCCGGTAATGTGCTAAATAGCTTCCTCGACCCTTTACGCTATTGGTTAAATGCTGAATTGTTTTCTGACGGCACTGTTTCTTAGTCTCCATGTTATGATGCACTACCACTCACAGTTTTTGTTGACAACCTTTACTACGCTTATGTCTCCCTACGAATTTTTCTAACTCTACCACCAAAAAATTTACTTTTATGCCCATAATGTTAGTTGTTAAATATGCTAACGACCTCTCACCAAGTGGATTTACTAGGATCCTTAGCAACTCCCAGGCGCTATTAGACTGCTTTTTATCGGCTAAACTTCTATTCTTCGAATCTGAAAATCTCTCATATGCAAGATCGAGCCAAACATTGATTCGCATCAAGAGCAGAGTTTGATAGGCTTGATCTTCCGGCTAAACGAGCCTGAGGCAGACGGGTCCCGGGCCCGCAGAGAATTTGTAAGTTGGAAAATGGAGTTCATATGGCGGCGGTAATCAATACCTTTATTAATTGCAGTACAAATTGCGCCAATGAAGCTACATCACCAATTAAATTTTTGCAGCAGATATAAACAATTTCACCTCTGATTTGGTGTTGTTTATTACGGCTCAGCTTCTTAGCAACGGAAGCTTAGAACAACCACCATGCTTCCTCCACAACCTTCCTGTTCTGGTACACTAATGAGCAATTAACATGTATGTGACAATTAGGGGTAGCAACTAAATTTTCATCATCATCATCATCATCATCTCCTATCACAGAAAACCATCGATTGCATTCAATACTGTATTTATGTGTCTCTATTGATGTTTGTGTAAAACAGTTCCAGCCAGAAAATCTCTACACTACTCATTAAAAGCACAAACGCTAGCACTTTTCAACATTAAAGTGTCACACCAATTATCGGCGTCATCATCGCTAAAGTGATTATAATATTAAAATATTTTTGCAATTCTGATATACATGGTATTTTATATAATCCAACGAAATACGCTTTCTCACATAAGATAAATTATTTGAAAACAAATCAGATTCGTCTGGCTCACATTAACATTGTGTAATATTCGTAACAGAAATTATTTGTAATGTGAAACTTTTGTTTGAACCAAAATTTCGAGAGTTGACCATTAGCTGAATAACGGTGTTCTTTTCAATCTTCCACCGATAACTTATTAATTGAAAACTAACGCAGTAATATAAATCGATAGTACAAGCTTGTTTATAATGCTGGCCACAAAACATTTAATACCCTGTTGTCTTCTTTCAAAAATTCACACCATGTGCATTATAAGATTGAGAATATGTTATACCTATGATGATTTATATTATCACATTCGCTCAACTTGCAACAGCAACATGTTAAATCTTCAGAGTAATTCTCACAAAACATGTTGATGTTCACACCATCATCACGTACCACAAATCAATACTAAACAAAGAACAATTTTTTTACCAAGATTGCCATTGAAGCTGCACTAATTTTAATGAGCAATGACGCACGGTAATATCTGCATAATAATGGCATAAAGCATCGAACTTTCGCGTACAGGATGAAACATGTAGATGAAAGCGTGCGCACGCACCCGCCATCACCCACCATATGTTAATGGCAAAAAGTAACGATTTTTTTCACGCATCGGATGAGACATGCATGCGAAAACACATGCACGCACCTGCACTCATAGAAAAATATTGGTATAAAACGCAGGCATTAGCTCTCTGCTCATCAATGTGAGGTGTGTTCTAGCAGATAGTTACGTATATTCTGTTTCTCGATTACAACGAATAAAACTTACATTCAACTATCACAATCATTTTCTATATATGTTTGTGGTTTGTTAGTGTGAACTCAAACATCGACAATAGATTGTGTGTCTGCAGTATTTTGCTGTTATATAGCTGTGATCAGTTCTACTATTACCATTGCTGATGTTTCTACAAGTACTATATATCTGCTAGCTGCTGCTGTTTGCTGCTTAACTACTCAACAAAACAAGGTACGTGAAATGAAAAAACATTTAAGTCAATAATGTTAATTTATTATTAACATAAAACTTTTTTCCTCCATTGTTTTTTCATGAAAACAATCAATTGAATATAAAATGTTCAATTGATTGAGGTATTATGTTAGATCGATTGTTATGTGCATGTGACAATTTCATTATGCACACATAACAATTAACCCACGATAATACCTCAATCAATTGAACATTAGTGTAATCGGGTATTGCTTTTCGTGAAAACTACCCAACGAACCTTTTCGTGAAAACTACCTCGAATGAACGCTTGTTAAAATCTGTTATATTTTCCTCGCTTATAAATTGATTATAACGATGGGAGGAAAAGTGTCAATTACCTCTTCTCACTGCTGTAATTTTCCTGCTCTATAGTTGATATTTCGATCTCATCTTCAATCACCCAGACGCCCCTCAATTGCTGATTCGTCAGCAACTGACTGTGTTGCAAGAGCTGCTGCAGCACATCATTCGCCTGCCTTGTTGAATGCGCAGGATCGGTGTCGATGTGCGCACCAGCTGCTGCGAGTGCGGCCTTCTTCTCCCTGAAGTTGTTTCACGGTTTCCCACGTGGCAGTGTAATGCGTAGAATCGCCTCTTACCGAATTTGGTCTTAGCGATCCTTGCACTCTGCACCGGATAGTTGTAGTTGAATGTGAGAAGTTCAATTGAAAAGCCTCAATTTCTTTTATAGCCGCACGATTGAAACTTATAGGATTGAAAACTTGATCAGACATTATTGTACACACAACACGACAGCACTGGTAAACTAAACGACTAATTGAAATTAATATCAGAACCGAAAGCAATTGATGAACGAAAGCAACAGCATGAAACGAATTGAGAAATGATGAAGCATAAACATTTGTATCTTTGTATTTATACTGAAAAAATCTCCCACTCGTATTTCCAGACGCAGCTGAATTGTGGTTTGTTTTGTACTCACAGAAGCTTGCAGTGGAAGGACAGGAGAACGTTATTGCACCTGCATTTTCAAGACTGCAAATTATGTAAGCGGAGCAGATGAATTGCATTCATCTCAAGCAAGGATAAACAAGATCTTCACACCTGCTCTTCACCATCATCATCATCACCACCATCATCGCCACCATCATCATCATCATCATCATCAAAACAGCCAACTTTATTGCAGCCGACAATCTAGAGTGGATGGGGAAAATTCAGACTAAACAACCTCTTTGTAAGTTTAAAATTGTATTTCACTTTTAATTTAACTATATTTTCATTTTACGAGTTCTCTTTCTCTCGAATTATGATTAACATACGTAATCATTATTACATACAGTAGGATCAATGCAATAATATGGAAGTTACTATGTTATACATATAGTATGCGAAAAACTGTAGCACCCAGCAAGATATAAACCGAATTCACTGCAATTAGATTTGAAACTGTTCATTGAGAATTTGTTCAGCAAAATATATGATTTTCTCGCTGAAAAATCACGCACTTGTATACACAGCATAAAATGGTTTATACCGGTGAGTGTGACATTGTACAAAATTGTAATTCTCAAGAAGGAGAAAATGCAGTGAAGACTGCAAAGCACCATCTTTCAATTCAAATTCGGCTATTTTATTGAACATACAAGATAATAGAGACGAATTTTTTTTACAACTTGAAGCAGCAAAACAGAAAATTTTTTCTTTGGATCAATTCACAGAAAATGGTTCAAATTGGGCTGTGGGACAACTTAATTATGTTGATATACATGAAGTTAGGATATAATCCAATATAATGGATCATCTATTGGAAGTAGCTACATACCCACACCCGCAAAATTGGCCAACAAAAATGGGCTTCAATAAATGTTCAAAACAGAGAAATATCCATATGTGTTTTCTATGGTCGGTCCTGGCGCATTTTAATACAGTAGCGCATAACAATTTATTAGGGATTTGAAAAACTTATGCCAATTGCGTTAATGTGTAGACTTGGTTAATATATCCTGTAGCTAATAAGGATTTGAATCTTTTAGAAAATTGGAACCTAGAGATCAGCAATAGGGGCCAAACATACTGTGTTATTGTTGTAATGATACTGAAAATTTTCTCCCATTCAGGATAACAAAAGTTTCGCGGAACTGAAACATTATTCCTATATATCTCCTTCTGCCTCACCAACGACTTTGGTAATAAACATTTTTGTCTTATTAATACCTGTGAACAGAAAATGGTCTTTCTCGATTGCCATTAGCGGGGAGTACAAAAGAATAAGAATGAAAAATTCTATATGTCCATAGTTGTGTCTGCATCGTTTTTCAGATGGTTACATAGTCCCACAGGTCAATTCAGAGTTGGGGAATTGAATCTAGGAAAACACATTGCTAGTAAGCGTAAAGTCATTCGCGCAAGAAAGGGCAAGAGGTGTACCGCGCGTGAGTGAAATTGAGAACGTGGAATCAATTTTTATGAAATTCTCGTGATTAGAATAGTAAACGCAAGCAAAATCTTTGTACTGGTGTGGTATGCAGATTTTGAAGCACTTTTAACACCATGCAATGATGATAATGATTGCAATGTGAAGACAATTTCTTCAACTTGATAATGCAGGATGACAGATGATGATAATCATGACAGATAATCATACAAAAACAAGGACAATCAAATGCTAGTGCAAAACTACTCAATTTGAATAAACATGTCCCGTCTGGTTATTGTTTATATTATCGTCAAAGATAACTCTCAGATATATTTTGGGTCGAACAGTAGTTCGTGCCTTTTACAAGTTGGTGAACCAACTTGTAGAAAAAATTCATTGATGAATTATTTGTACATGCCGGAAGTTTTGGAACCAAGTGAATCCTGAGATAAGCGAAACCCCAATGGAACAGCTGACGAATGAACAGAAATTTGCATTCATAACTGCGACAGTGTGTTGTCTATGCTCATACCTCATTATCTGATAGAAATAAAAATAACAAAAAGGTGCACCACCACTGTCACAAAACCGGCGCTACATCGGACCCGCACACAACGTTTGTAATGTCAATGCTAAGCAGAAAGCTGTTATTCCTATAATATTTCACAATTTTAAATCTTATGACAACTCTCTTGATAAAGGTATACTGGGTAAATATGATGAAGTGAAAAGTAACAAAATAAACTGCATTGCCTCAATCATCTTAGAGAAGATCTTAACAATGTCAATTGGTATTCTCAAATTCATTGATATGCTGTTCGTCAAAACAGCTGTTTTCCTGACTAGTTAAATTAATCACTGCTAGTGGTTTCTCTTTGTGGTAACTCAGAGTTGCTTTCATACATTTTCTCCCCAAAAAATTCTAATTGTAATAAACTTTCATGAAAATGATGAGCGATAGAGATTTGTGAATAAAATCAATGACGTTCAAGGTTTTCCAACATTATTTCAACTCTATTCCTCATTTCGGCTTGTCGTCGATTCCACTATGTGGCTGTCCTGATTTATATCATTGTTAAATCACCAACAGATTTTAACGGCTTTGACCTCTGCAACCGAAGGTGGTAATTCATTTATCTCTCCTCGTTAAATTACTGGGAACTTATTCAACGGATTTGCTCCTGCACCTGCAGTAATTTCGCTTATTTATGCATGCTTTTCTTGATGGGAGTCTTCCCTCCACTTTCTAATTGGGTTAGTAGTGTAAATATGTTACTTCTGGAACCAACTCTGTCACCAAGATGGCCGCTGTCACCAAGATGGCCGCTGTCACCAAGATGGCCGCTGTCACCAAGATGGCCGCTGTCACCAAGATGGTTGCTGTAACCAACATGGACGCTGTAACCAGAGCGTTCTCTGTAACCAACCTATTCACTGTAACCAAATCTGATTATGTCTCCAAAATGGCCGCTGTAACCAATTGGAATTCTGTAACCAAAATTGACGCCGGCACCACAATGGCCGCTATCACCACAATGCGCGCCGGCACCATATGTGACTTTGTCACCACATTAATTGCTGTAACCAACATGGCTACTGTATCTTGTGAGATAGCCGGTTCATGAAGACAAGGTTTAACCTCTCCAAGCTCTACCGCCCGCCTATTTTTTCAAAAAAAAATATTTTCCCACAAATCGGCTGGATTAGCAGACTAGTTGGACTATCTCACACCTAATTAGAACCTAATTACGTGTGAACATTATTCTATTATTCCTGCTTCAAAAAGTTGGCTTATTATAGATGAAATCTCAGCTGAATGGTTATCATGACCAGCTGACTCCCAGCCTATCAATAAAGCTAATCTTTCGACAAGTTCATCTGCATTGTCAAAATATACGCAATTCCTACAGTTGGTTTTTCTGTTTGCCCTAACAATATTTAGTTTCGATTTAATTTTTCCTATTCCTTTCCCGCGTACTTCAGCATCATCATAATCATCATTATCATCATCATCATCATCATCACCGCTACTTTCATTATTACGTGATAATCTCACATCTCCAGGAAGATTACGATAAAATGATTTATTCATAGTGTTAGACCTAAGAGGCGATAGGATTTGCACGTTCACTTAGTCCTCCACCTCCTCCTCCTCCTCCTCCTCCACCTAAACCAGTCTCATTCAATCGCCTGTGCAGATCCCCAATTGATGATAAGTTTGCTAAACTTGTTTTGATCACTTGAGATTCTTCGGTCTTTCTTTTTCGAGCAAGCAGCGGGGTGGATGAAGAGAGCTGTTGCATGCCATCATGTTCTTGATCTTCATCACCCACTGCCTCTCCCGATCTACCCTGAAAAGCTGAAAAGATCGCACATTTCGTCTGGCGTGATCCTGTTCTGCCTACCTTAACAGCAATTGACAGTTAACGGTATAGATGGGAAATATTTTTTGATAACATGTTTATATTTAGAAATCCTGCTCCGGTTTTCAAATTATTACGCTTTATTCAAATGAATACGTGTCTCATGTTAGTATTCGTTTATATTGTCTTATCGAGCTTACACCATATATAAATCTGCATCTGTTTTATTTCGAAAAATGAGTTCTAGCAAGCCGTGTGACAATGGATATCTAATTGCATCTACATATAAATACTTATTGTCGAGATCTTACAACTGAATTGAGTCCGAATTTAAACTGATTGCTTTTCTTATCGCGACGATCCAAAAGAAAGCGTTTTCTTTTTTTACAAGAGATTCATGTATATATATTTTGGCGTTAATTTCTGTAAATTACTCTGTGGGTATGAATTATCATCATCAACTATATCATCATCATCATTATGTCTGAACTTATCAACACCTCATTTCCTTCTTCTTCTGCTAACTGTATACTTCTGTTCAACATTTTTTCTAACATGTTTCCTATTATTATTATTATTATTGCGATTATCAAAAGAAGATTTCAATTCTACAAGTGGTTTTATTATTGGGCTAAATGTATCTTGTAAATCATAATCTGAATGAAAAATTAACGAAATGTATCAAGTGGTCACACGAGCTTTATAATTAGGATACTAAAGTTAATCACATTACTTCCAGACGTTATTATCCTATCTATAAGGCTAGGCGTACACTGGTTAGTCAAGACAAGACGAGTGTAGTCACGTTTTGTTCACAGTACTTCACCACGGTTGCTTGTGAAGCAACACACACGGAATGGTCATTGCGTCAGTGTGTGCTGCTTGCGTAAGCAAATATGTGAATTATTGTGACTAAACGTGACTAATCTCGTCTTGTCTTGTCTTGACTAACCGGTGTACGCCTAGCCTAAGGCTTGATAGTAATCTTTGGGGAAAGCCATGGCGAAGCGTGGTATATGGCGGTCATCTACGGGTATATGTCCTATATATGCCCGGCGATGACCGGTTGATATTCGCCACCGGGAAAGCTCTCTACCCAGGATGATATTATTCTACCTTCCTGATATCTATCGTTGTTTGATTCGAAGAACAAAACTATTCAACCAGCCAATAACATTATTTTGCGCAAAGGAAGCCATTCAGCATTTTCGAACATCATCATTTCCATATATCGCCCAATACCGGAGGCATCCGTCTGATAGCTTGGATCACGACTATGTTAATGGCATGTTTACATTGATCGCTCTTTTTCGCCAGTTGCCGCTATTATACGAAATGTCTTGTTTTCTGATCAGATCATGTGAGTGGAACAGATGTCGTTGACAACAAACAGAAAATGTCGTTGGTAAAATGTCGATTTCTCCTGAGTTTCCCTGTAATCTGTCATTTTATTTTTTTATAGAGTTAGCATCATATATATCACATTTATGGATCAACATTTTCAAATGTAGTATCGTAGGCTTACTAATGAAAATCTCTTCTAGAAATAGTCATAAATTTAATATTAAATTTTTCCAATTATCTGAATTTTTTAAAATGGCGGTCGACTGCAATTTTTAATTTGATTTTAATGGAGAAATCATGGGTTTGCAACAAAGTTCATCATTACAAAAACTTAGGGTTTCCTATCATGGAAAAAAAGATGTAATATCATGAATGTGAAATCGACAATAATAAATAACTGAGATGTAGAAATTTCCCGCAAAATACTCTAGTAAGTAGTAGACTGGCGATTTCAACTGTGACATAACTGGGAACTGAGAATTCAATAACCTCAATATTTGATCTTTATCAATGTGAGGATGTGAATTATCAAACTTGTAATTGAAGTTCTGAAACAATTCTTAGGTGAACTCCGAACCACCCTCAACACATTACAACTGGTAGTGAGCACTGACCAGGTTTGTAGGAATCCGACTTTGGTTGGACATAATGATGTAAGGGGGCCCAACCTGTGTCCACTTCGTGATGTAGCCCCAACAATGGGGGGCGTCTCCAACCCCCAACCTCCTCTAATCGGTAGGGATTGGTGGGTGGGAGGGGGGCATTTGCAAGCCCCCCTCAGGCTACCGGGCGTTGGGTCCGTTTTGCAACCGCTACATTTAATAGAAAATTATACAGGGGCCGCCTGCATATATTTCGTATTTTATCATTACTATCTTTTCAAGTATAATGGTAGCCGATATTGGCTGCAGTAAAGATTCTTTCGATAGCGAATTTAGCCGCAAGCCGCAGTCTGAACCCGGCCTGTATTTTGGTCATTGTGTGGGTCTTACAGGGCAGGGTAACTACCACTACTACTTCTTTTTCTTCTTGTTCTTCTTGTTCCTTCTTCCTTCTTCCTTCTTCTCTCCTCTTCTTCTTCTCCTTCTTCTTCTCTCTTCCTTCTTCTTTCTTCTCCTTCTTCTTCCTCTTTCCTTCTTCTTCCCTTTCTTCCCCTCCTTCTTCTTCCGTCTTCTTCCTTCCTCCTCCCTTCTTCTTCTTTTTCCTTCTTCCTTCTTCTTCCCCCCTTCTTTCTTCCTTCTTCTTCTCCTCTTTTTCTTCCTCTTTTCTTTTCTTTCCTCCTTCTCCCTCTTCCTCCTTCTTCTTCTTCTTCTTCCTTCTCTCTCCTTCTTTTCACTCTTCTTCTCGTCTTGTCTTGTCTCGATCGCCATCAATTACTACTGTAGGAACTCAGAACTCATTTTATACACCATATACACCAGCAATTTCTTCACCTAATTTCTTCACCTATTGTTTTGTTTTGCATACACGCAAGTTCAGGCCAGAATTCATTTAAAACAAAATCAAATCATTTATTTATCATTTATTTTATTTATTTATAAACCGTTTGAGCAGTAGTGTTCTAGTGGACTAGTAAGGCGCTACTAACATAAGGATATAAGGATATATACTCACATAAGAATACTTTGATCGTGAATACTCAGCAATTCGGAGAACGAATATCAATTTTAAATTATGACCCTGAATAATGCTGCCATTGCTTTTGTTTCGCTGGAGCGTTAACATTTGAAAATATCAATTGTTAAATGTAGTTGGTTGCAGTCCATCAATGGGCTTGCGGCTAAAGTCGTCTTGTTACTACGTAATGCAACAGTTCCGTCTGTTTAGCATTTTATGTCAAGGATTTGAAAAACAATGTTATTGTGTGGCTGAGAATTGCAGTCCATCCCAGGCTTGACAGTGCAAAAGGGAGGCATCCCAGGGTCACTCTACCACTAAAGCTGCCATATCTCAGAAACATCAAGAAATGAAAACGTGCAAAGAGTTATTAAAACATTGAATACAAATTTCAAACAATAAATACATTTCATTAGTTGGCAACTCTTTCATGGTGAATCTTCAATTCTTATTCTTGGTGAGTTATGTTAAGTTAGTTAACGTTGGTAAGTATGGTAATTCTTGGTAATTAAGTTATCTCCAATGCTTGGAAAATGTACAAAAATCCATGCCACGAATGCTGTTATTTCTAATGTTGAACTTATACTCTTATACTGTATCTCACTATACTGTAGCAAAACTCTCTAAACTGAAAAACAGAGACTCAAACATGAATGGCCAGCAAAAGATGAGCTAGCCAAACAAGTTCCAACTAAATTCATAATTCAACCTGAATTATGACCAGGCGTTGTCATCGTCTATTTGGTTGATATTATACTATGTGTGATATATTTATACTACAAGATGGCTCTGGTAGAGTGTAGCAAAGAAAGGCAGAAAAAACTGAGTTATGACCGCATCCACTTTCGAGAAGTAGTTTGGAAAATTGAATTAGAAACTTATGAATGGAGGATGCCTTAATTTATAGGATGGGTTGGCGGACAACTGAACATGAATCAGTGAGGAGGAGAAGAAGAGCAGAATTTAGTGGGATGCGAGAAAAAAATTCTCGGGGAAAAAGAAGAAGGAAAATATGGTAAAAGACAAGAAGTGAGTGAGAAAAATGATGGAGCGAGGTTTGTTGATCCCCTATTATAGTGAGCAGGGCGCGGTTCTGGACATCTACACAAGCATCGTTTAACGAACTTCGAAGTTTCTTCCTTATCGTCTGCTTTCTTCTTCTTCTTCTTCTTATTCTACTTCTTCTTGTGCGTCTTCTTCTTCTTCTTCCTCCTCCTCTTCTTCTTCTTCTTCTTCTTCTTCTTCTTCTTCTTCTTCTTCTTCTTCTTCTTCTTCTTCTTCTTCTTCTTCTCTTCTTCTTCTTCTTCTTCTTCTCCATTTTTTGTGTTCTTTCCCTCTTCTTTCTGCTACCTCTTTGCTCCTTATTGCCACTTCTTCAATTGTTTACTTTTTTCTACTTATCTCCGTTTTCTGACTTTTATCACAATTAATCTCATTTTCATCTTTCTCTCAGTTTCACACATTTGATCGTTCTCTCCATCGCTTTCCTTTCGTTTGCTTTTCTTATAGGTTCTTTCAACAAAACTAATTTTATTCTTATATCATTTAGCTTTCCTATCCCTGATTGACTTCTTCCTTCTCTCTCTTCTTCTTATCCCACATCCTTTGAATCATCTATGTTTCTCTTCCACCTTATTTCATCTCTCATTTCCATTATCTTCCTTTTGATCTGCTTCTCCTTATCATCTCCTTCTTCTTTTTAATTCTCCTCTTTTCCACAAATCCTCCTTTCCTCTCTAACTCACTCTATTATCTGCTTCTTGTCATTCTCTATTGTCTTACTTGATCCAATTTTCACCTTTCTCTTCGCCATTTTTTTCTCCTCTAAAAATCCTACCTTCAACTATTTTCTTCTTGATATTTTTCTTTTCCCCATCAATTTCCTCCCTTATTCTTATTTTTATCCTTCTCCTCCTTCTTCTTCTGCCTCTCCCTCTTCTTCTTCTCCCTCTTCTTCTTCTCCTTCACTTCTTCTTCTCCTTCTTCTCCTTCTTCCTCCTCCTCCCCTCCTCCTCTCGTCCTCTTCTTCCTCTTTTTCCTCTTCTTCTTCTTCTCTCCTCTTCTTCTTCTTCTTCCTCTTCTTCTTCTTTTTCCCATTCCTCTTCTTGTTCTTCCTCTTCCTCTTCTTTCTTCTTCTCTTCTTCCTTCTTCTTTTCTTCTTCTTTCTTCTTCTTCTTCTCTTCTTCTTCTTTTACCCCTTCTTCTTCTTTCTCTTCTTCTTGTTCTTCTTCTTTCTACATCCTCATCTTCATTTTTTTTCTCTATCATTTCTCCCTTTCTCTTCTTCTTTTCATTTTACTCTCAATTCCACTTTCCACTTTCAACTTTCTCTTCCTTCAGTTCCTCCTCCATATTCTCGTTTTCCAACAATTCCCTTCACCTATTCACCACTTGTCTCCAATTTCCTCTTTCATATCTCCTTCCACGTATACTCTCATACTCTTGTATCATCTTCCTTATCTTTTAACATTTTCTCCTCCACATCCACACATCGACACAAGCATCGTCTAACGAATTTCGGCATCTTAGCCTGAAGGTGACTCTCGCCTCGCCTCGCCGCTTGCACTTGAATGAAATCGGCCCATAAATTGCCGCACAATAATGCAAGATGATAGAAGAGAGGCACCGCCCGCCTGGTACTTATACAGCGCACGCGTCAACTCCGTCCGCGCAGTGCGTAGGAAGACACCTAATTGTACACGAATCAATTTCCACAATTTCGGACCCGAATTTATAGCACCAATATACATATCAACCAAACACAAAACGACGTCCCCCGCTAATTATTATAATATTCAGGAAAGAGGCTCGCATCCATCCATGTAAGGGGTACGACAACTTGACCCCTGTGATATAAGTATAGGGGGAAAAGAATAGAATAGAATGGAATGGCTGCCTTTATTTTTTCCTTATAGGTGTTACAAGTAGTATATTGATATATAATGTAGTAAGTAATATCAACGGTTTCCGAGTTATTCAAGAAATAAAATTTTAAAAGACCGCCATTTTGTTTTATGGATTTGAAAAATTTTCATAATTTTTTGTAGCTTTGTCCAGTTGTCATGAATGTTGGTGCAAAGTTTCAATACCATATGTTCCACTATTATTGAGAAAAAAAATTATAAGTGAAAAAAACAAAATGGCAACTGTGTGAGTAACTAAGGACTTCTGGACAATTACGATATTTAGATATGGTTTCTACCCAGGAACAATGCCCTAGAGTATTGGTAGGGAGTTCTGAAATACCCTATATATACCGTACGTGTATATATCAGTATATTATATTGGTAGGGAGTTCTGAAATACCCTATATACCGTACGTGTATATATCTTTGAAATATCAGTATTATAATTTTTGTTATAAGTACATTCATATATAAATGATAGCACAGTACTGAATAGTAATATGTGTAGGGTACATATCTGTATGTTATTAATTATAGGGGACAGGCAGACCCAACACGTAGCCTATGTATGTTTCACACTGTAAATGCGATGCGTAGGTGGCGGCTATCTTGTATGCGCCGCAGATTATCCGACCAAAAAACCTGATCCTACATCTCATCTTGGACAATCATCTGCACAGCTGTGCTGCCTTCGGAGGAGGAATGGTGTGCTCATTGTTGACGGGTCAAAGTGTTGTGAATGGGGGCCGGAAATAATGGACTGGCGAGAATAGCTGGCGGATGTTGTGGAGAAAGCCGGGATGGAGCTGAGTTATTTATCAAAATTATCACTGTGGAATTCAAAATTGAAATGCAGTTTGAAGATTGTTTGTATTGCTGAAAGCGATTGTCATATTTTGCCGATTGTTTGACTTTTTGTTTATTGTAATGATCCGACTTTACTTACTTTATTTTACACAAATTTTAGAGATCGTTCGTGAACTAGTATTTTCTATTATTACGGCATACAGACTTTATTCCAACCATCTCCCTGAGCCATTGAGAAGTAGCTCACAAACATCAGCGCGCTCAAGTGAGAGACAGAGAAACAACCTGGGGGGATTGAAGCTTGGTTATCATTGAATCAAATGTAAAAATGCCTGTTTTCAAACCCATCGTATTTGATAAATATTCAGCCAAAATATTCCAGTAACTTATAAAATCAAAGCTACGATGTTTAAGAACACTTCAGTTGTCTCTTCAAGAGAAAAGAAACAAAGATAATTTTAATTTGATCCTCTTTCCAAAAGCATTCCTTTCCAAAAGAGAGTGAGATATGTAGTGATATAAAATATAATATTGAACGTAAATAGATGAAATATGGAAAATATAAGATGTAAATATAATGTTGTGATTGAATTAAATATTATTTGTGTAAAATAGTTGATGTCTCTGAAATAATAATGTCTTTTTTACTCGCGACATTGATTGTTGCACGAAGCGGGAAGTTCAAACTTCAAACATCATAACCTTCAAGAAGAGTCTAGCAACAAAATGACGAAAATTCTGATAAAAATACTTTAATCCAATTAATACATTCATTAAAACACCTTGAAACCACTAAATAATAGATAGCAATAAAGTATTGATGATACCTTAATGATTTAATTGAATTCTATCTCAAAATCGTGTTTTGTTCCTATCTCACAATGGTTAAAATCCCCCAGGTTGTTCACTCTCTCTCACCTAGAGCGCGCTGATCAGGTCTATGAGCTACTCCTCAATAGAAAAAATCATCACCATCTCAAAGACCCAGAACCTATCAACCTACCTCCATACTTGAAAATTATCACTTGTGTGACAAACCTATACTCAGCATTCATAATTTATACTTTGTTTATTCATTTGTATTTCACAGAATACAATGCAAAGCACAATGGAAACGAAGTGACCTCAAGTTATGTAACGAGATGTCTTCTGCACTAAAGAGGGCGCCTTCATAAACCACTCACAAGGGCTGAGTTACTGTAAATTACATCCCGTGCAATTTGCATTATTAGGCTACAGGTTTGCTGGAGATGGAGAGGCTTTTTTTGCTCTGCTTCTTTCAACCCACACGCAAGTAGCTCACCCACAGAGTAACTTGGAGGTAGCTTTAGATGTGGTGGTGGGTACAAATTTGAAGGTCCACCATTGGAGAGAGCTGTGATAACAATCTTATGCATAAAAGGGTTCTGAAGGAACGTTCACATTAGAAAAAAGGTTTGAATAAATGGATTACATGTGATTTATGTTCGATGAACGAATCAAGAAGCTTTTACTGATTTCTAAGCTCTTACAGTTTGAGCATGAGAAAGTCCTAACAAAAACAAAATGTTGTTTCAACAGGTGTCTTGCTTGCGGTGTTTGTTTCACTAACAAGAATCTCACTGATGTTCTCTTAAATGATGTTCTCTTTGTATCCCAGAGTAGGCCTAAGTTGTGTTCAATTCGATTCAATTGAAATTTGTTTTTTTTTCTAAAATAATGATAAGTAAAGTGGAAAAATAACAAATTGTTAGTAGTACAGCACTAAAAATAGGGATAATACGTAAGGTTCTACAATAAATGAGATCATGGGTCTTTTGGCCAAGAGTCCCACATTTGATGTACGCTCGTTTACTAACGTTAAATCAGCTGTTATTAAATGTGATCCTAAAACGTATCTCATTATTTGTCCTAAATGAGATCATGGGTCTTTTGGCCAAGAGTCCCACATTCAATTCCACTATCTATATAACTATAACCGATTTCGATAACATCAGACTGTATATACTAGAAATACACTGCAATTTCAGCAGTTATATTTTTCAAACAGACTTTAAAATAGACTGTACTTGATATTTGGATAAACAAAAACTACATTATTCATTCGAATCTAGGTTTCTGCTGCAAAATCACTACAGCTCGTACTGAGTAAAATAAAAAATGAAACCATCCTGCAAAGGTCTGTTAACCTTTCTGTAAGCTCTATTTATTACAAGTGAACTTCACATCCCGGACGAGACGCTCGTCTCCAGAGTCCATGTTGTACGTCCGTGGCTGGGGCTCTCCATCTTGGCTTAGAAAGGTACCACACTATTTATACTAGTTTGTCAGAAAATGTAAGCGAAAAGCTCTACAAGCCAGTCGTGCCCGTACCGCGATAAATATCGTCCGCATTATCGGTACACTATGATAGGATAATAGTTGGCGGGCGAATTAATAAGAAATTAACGAGCCGATGTAGTCGAGATGGAAGGCGGCGCAATATTTTGCAACCACCCTGTATATATAATGTGTATTTATACCGGTAGCCAGATCGTGAAGAAAGAGGCGAGCGTACCATCCTTACCTCAGTAACTAACTCATTAGTAACTGCGATCATTTGTTCTTGTTTATTGGCTTGCTAGTTTAATGGGCTACAATCTTTAATGCTACAACCACCCCCTCACCATTAAATACCTCCCCTCCCCCCGTACATAATCAACACAGTACCTCTGTCCCCCCCCCCGCATAATCGACAAGGTACTTTCCAATCAAATGATTGAACTGCATACTGCACCTAGATGCAATATGCACACCGCACTGCAATAGTTCCGTTGTACATTGTGTAGTACTTGCATGTGCAATGAGCCGTGCATACTGCAGCCTCGGTGCAATTAGTTTTTGTTGTCACTATAACTTGTGAGAGGAATACTTGGAAAGAATGCGGATTGATTAATAGAATGGTTTAGATTAGAAGGGGTTTGTCGCAAATGATGGCTAACAGATATGGGTCACATCTACTTGAAATGAAAATGGAGTTGGAAGTTATTGAATTGAGTTCTGGTTTTTCCTGTTTTATTAAAGTTTGGATTTGTTTTATTTTCTAATAATTCAAACATCGTATTTTATCATTTTATAATCTTATAATTATTGTTGAGAATATTTAATTCTAGAATATCAACTGTTCATCTATCGATTTGGAAGAATCGGTTTCAGTTTCTATGATTTATTGTGTGTTGTTGTGTTGCAGAAATAAACTACCAATCAAAAATAAGAAATATACTTGTCATCACTAGTAGTATAGTACCGGGTTGGTAAGTATATCAGTTACCTTTGAATAACATTAAAATAGGAGAATGTACCCAAATAGGAGTTCTGTAAAAGATAATGGTAGGATTATTTGCCACAAGCGCAATTGCCCCCTTTGGATCTACCACAGTTACTAACAACAATAATATCTGATATTAATATCTGACGTTGTCTATAAAGTATTTTGTGCATTCTGTGGCAATAAAGAATATTTAATTATTTAATATTCATCAATGATGAATTATTGCAACTTCAACGGCCGATTACACGACAGCCAATTAATTTTACAGCCGTAAGATGTCGTCATTTTAGAAATTCAATTGGATTTATTTACATTTGGTGTAGTCGTTATAAGGTGCTTTAATTCAAGAGACTGTCGTGCTGCTGACCGTTCGTTAAGTATTGTATAGCAGGTTTCTTTTAACTTGTCAGAAAACAGCAGATTTAACGTTTGTAAACGAGCGTACATCAATCAGCTGTCTTCTGACAATTTAAAAGAATCCTGCTATACGTGCTATATAAAATTGAAAAATGATGGTCTGTAGGATGAACTTGGGATTTCTCTTGGTTAAGTGATGAATTGTAGAAAATTTTCCTGTTAGTCTTAACAATGTTCACCTAGTTTTCCTACTGAGTATTACGAAATACAATTGATTGAAACTATTGATCAACTAGATCGCGCCGTAAGTGTGTTAAGGCTGCGTCGGTCATACACCGATTATAAATTCATATCAAGGTGATTACACAGGGCGCAGTAAATGGGGTAATGTTTGCATATTCATAAACAGATGCCGTAACAGTAAGTTAGTAATCTTCTCTCATATCGATGAACTGTAGGCACAGGAGTCATCTAGACGGGTCATAACAGTTATCTATAGTTATACATTTACACAGGTTTCACTCGTACACTATAGTTATAGCAGTAGTGGGTATGTTATTAAAGAGAGCACCCGTACCAAGATGAAGGTTCACCGTAAATGTAAATTGTCCCAGCCTCTCGAACGGGTCCATTAGACTTACCTCTAACTGCTTTTGATATAATACCTACGTTAGCGCAACACCGGTTGCTCGCGAAAATTGTTGTTCCAAGCCAAATACAGATTGTTTTTATTGCACTGGGATCCTGCTGCTGAAGACGGTACACAATATTATAAAGTTGCAATCAAACTTGCCAACTGCTCTGTAAACTTGTAATCAATGCTCTGCGAATGCTAACCGCTTGCGACGATGTGTAAAATAATCTATTCGATTTGTAGAGGCAATCGTAAAGTTGAATTCTTCATCAATGAGCAGAGGCTGTTGCTCAATTTTATTGTCGTTTGTACAACTATTTCACAGCTCAGTATGAATGGAATGTTGTTTGCAGATTCAGTACTGAATTCTCTGTGATGTAGCTGAAGTTCTGGATATTGAGAATTGCAATTTGTGTGAAAAATGTTTCAATATTTTATCATAATTTCTAAGAATGTACAGTATTAAGAGGGGTCAGCAGTAGTCTGCCGTATAGGATTGTGTCCCATAAGAACAATGTTATTTTTTTGTAATCTTTTGAAACATATAGTACCGTCATTTCTTTACATAAAATTACATTTGATGTGTCATTTGAAAGTGAATATTATTTTTCAGGGGGTGGTCTTTTTCGAATTTCAAATTTTCCTTTTAAAAAACCCATAAAATATCAAAATTGGGGAAATTTTGAAATTTATTGCTTTTTTTCAAAATGACGATGCTATATGTTTCAAAAGATTACAAAAAATAACATTGTTCTTATGGGACATAATCTAATTTGGCCGACTTCTACTGCCCCCTCTTAATTGTTGTTATAGAATTTCTATAAGTTTTGTAGCGAAATTATGAATTTTTCAATCATAGACCTTTTAATGGACTTCACATTATATACCATGACTAGGACAAAATATGTGGTTATTTTCTAAATATTGCATTACATTCATTTTTGGATGCTAAATATAGTTATAGTTCAAGATGATATCCATGAATGTGATTTTTTTATTGCAATTTGGCGATTTGGCAATTTTATTGAGTTTTTTTGGCGTAATGATGAACTGATCCATAACACATTTTCAGAAACAGTACATACTGCAACTAGATTTAGTAGTTAATATAGGTATTCTAGTATTGTTTGGATGGTTTGAATGAAGTGTACTTGTGAGTCAGCAAAGCAGTAGGCCACTTGAGGTGAAGTCGGTCTCGGCACGGAGAGCCGGACTCAATTCGAGCCGAGATTGATCTTTTGTTGTGTGCTGCGCTGCGCTATTCGCCAATTTAATCAAATCGTGACCTGTGCTGAGGTCGTCATGTGACCCCTGTATAGATATACAACCAGCTCACACTGTGCTCCAAGAGTGCGGCCTCTCCGCACTACATAGATATAACGCCCATGGTGAGGCCTCTAGGAATCCAGAACGTATTCCGCATCACGGCAGCTTTTGCGTAGCTCATGTGCATATATATAGTTATAGTTCAAGACGATATCGATAAGAATATATGTAAAATGGATTGATATATTTATGAATATATATGTATATAGTGGTATGGATCAGTCGCCAGTTTCAACAGATCGGAAGCCTTTAATGGGAGTGACGGATGTAGAATATGGATAGTATGGTCTTCTGTATATGGATTGTGTGGCGTACTTGGGAGGTGAAGAAGAAGAAGAAGAAGAAGAAGAAGAATGGAAGGAAGAAGAAGAAGAAGAAGAAGAAGAAGAAGAAGAAGAAGAAGAAGAAGAAGAAGAAGAAGAAGAAGAAGAAGAAGAAGAAGAAGGAGGAGGAGGAGGAGGAGGAGAAGAAGAAGAAGGAGAAGAAGAAGAAGAAGAAGAAGAAGGAGGAGAAGAAGAAGTAGAAGAAGAATGCGTTGTCAGTGATTCACAGTCACTCTCAGTAACTCTTCAATAATCTAAATCTGTTTTTGTTTTAGATTATTATGTCCTATACCTCTCTTTTCTTCACTTTTTGTTTGTCACAAAATTATGGTATCTATATAATAATTTAACTGGCACTCATTAATATTATTATAATTATGATTCATCATTCATTATTTGTTTCAGCAGAGACAAAAATAATAATTACTGTTATGTGTTCTATTTTCAAAAGAAATTATCTTATGATTATTATAATACACTAGATCCATGGATCTAATCTTGTAATTAACTTGGATCTCAGCCAAAATCTTGGATCTTTCAATCTAATATCATATTATATTGAAATAAAATAATTTATTCTGTTTAAAATGCAACAAGCTCACACACACATCCAACCTAATACCCATCAAGAGTACTATGTCCCAAGTAACCAACATCGTTACATAACGCTGCTTTTCTTGCCAGGCTCTTCTTTACCATCCACCTTTCTTGGGAGGCTTCCCAATGTGAAATTTTCTTCCGCCACATGTCAGATGCGATAACCAATCAGATGCTTAGAATCAGAGTCTCGCTCTGCTGTCGCCTGAATGCATCTACTAATACTATTTCATTACATCAATATATTACTGTATATATTATGCACAGAATGGAATCATTACATCAATATATTACTGTATATATTATGCACAGAATGGAGTCTGGTCTGGTTTCTAGTGGAGATGGGCGGTATTCAAACAAACTAGTTTTATCAACGGTTTTTTGGTTTGCAACAATTCAACGACGCAACCAACCCAGTTAACGGTTCAACTACATTTAATTTTTACTTCTTTTTTACCAAAAATTACCTTAACTAATAGTTATATTTAGCTAAGGAACAAGAAAGCTGAACCATGAGCCTGGTCGTTCTCTGGAACCGTTTTTGTCAGAAAACGACCGAATGTCCGAAATGCTAACATTGAATCAAATGGCCAGCTGTTCGAACATCGGACGCTTTCTGACAAAAACGGTTTCAGTAGCCTAGCTCCGACTAGGCTAATTTGATTAATTTTTCTAATATTACAATTATAGCTTTTATGGTCACCACTGTGCTGTGACCTTAATCCTTAATTGTAGAGTCAAATTAATAGATATTTTCTCGCAACAAATTTTTTATAATAATATAATCATGTTAATACAACGTATGAACCACCTATAATATTATATGTTAGATGTTTAAAATCAGTTTGCATGTATGAGTCAACTCTGAAACTGGGAGATAGAACTGTGAAAGCTATAGATATTATCATGTGAAATCTGAAAATGGAGCTATCTTCACACTGAACCAAAACAGAGCAATACACTGATGAGCTAGAGCTAGAGCTTTTCAGCTATACACTGAGCTAGAGACGATTTCGATACTCCTCAATATTGTTGTTTTAGTTGGACTAGAAACCACCTTTCACCTCTGGAGTTCCAAGATTACTTTGAAAATCAAACGAAAACCATTTAGACTGCGACAATAGAACCATGAATCCATCTTCGTTTTGGAATAAATATCGTTAACGTTTCAAGTAGTTGACCAACTACTTGGTTTCATTGATAACAAAACCTTCAATGACCTACAAGATTACATATTTCAATAAAAACCAATGAACAGCGACAAAAAACTAAAATAATATTCATCTTCGTTTTGTAATAAACACGTTAACGTTTCAACTAGTCGATCAACTACTTGGTTCCGTTGATGACAAACCGTCAACGAGCCTTCTCTATAATAGTGTGTTGGGCGCTGTTATCAGCCTGCAATCGCACCGGACGGACAGAGGGACAGAGGGCACTTTCTCTGCAGTTGAGCTGCTTCAGGCCACTAGCGCACGCTTATCTTCACCACTGATCCTCCTTCAATAATACCCCTCCCCTACTGCCCCCTCAATAACACCCCCTCATACCGGCCAACGGACTGTGTCCGTTCTTCTTCTTCTCCCTTATCTTCTACTTATTCTTCTTCTCCCTGGTATTCTTCTTTTCTTCTTCTTCTTCTCCTCCTTCTTCTTCACCTCCTCCTCCCTCTTCTCCTTCTTCTTCTCCTTCTTCTCCCTCCTCCCTCTTCTTCTTCTTCCCTCCGTCTTCTTCTTGTTCTTTTCCTTCTCCCCCTTCTTCTTCTTTTTCTTCGTCTTCCTCTTCTTCTTTTCTTTCTTCTTCCCCTCTTCTTCTTCTTTGTCTTCTTCTCCTCTTCTTCTTCTTCTTCTTCACTTCTTCTTCTTCTTCTTCTTCTTCTTCTTCTTCTCCCTCTTCTTCTTCTTCTCCACTTCTTCTTCTTCTTCTTCTTCTTCTTCTTCTTCTCCCTCTCCTCCTTCTTCTTCTTCGCCTTCTTCTTCTTCACTGTCATTCCAGCTCTCATGCTTGAGTATCGGTGAATAGTGTTATCGGTGAATCCCAATCTATCTACTGCAGCATAAAATTCACCGTCCTTCCCCCCTGCTCTGAAGGGCGTCCACTTCCTAAAACGATGGTTGATTAGGCGAAAAAAATTATACGGAAGAATGTTTCTTAGCTACACAGTGGTAGATTGAATTGAGAATAGATAAAAATGAGGCAAGATGCAGAACATGTGCATCAGCTATGTACATATTACGCTGGAGTTTGGGAGTTATGATGGTCTGATTCATTACTTCAAATTCTATTTTTCACCCAATTTTCGCTCAGGCTACATTACCGATTTTCACTTGAACTCACCACCTTCAGTCTTTCCTTGAGTTGTAAATGATATTATTCCAAATCTCACAATTCCACTGTATTCTGCAACAGCAGGGCATAGGATATTAAAATGGTATGAAATAATGCTATAAGTCACCGCCCATCATAGACGCTTCTCTGGAAGTTTCTCAGCTCGTATATTTCTCAAACCGACAGTCGGCTTATTATATACATCCCATGTGAATCATATACACATATATATACACTATAAATAATAGTTTTTGCTCTATTTTGTTGAGCGCGCTCTGCAGGGAGCTGACAGAACTGTGCGTGGGTGCTACTCTTCATGCAATCAACCTCCTACAAGCCAACAAAAAGAAGTAGAAAAGAGGATAATATCATCCAGGTAATTGAATATTCCTGTCTCTTCCTTCGTAAAGAATGAAGTCTTTCATAAATATCGTTCATGAGATGAGAGCAGCAAGAAAGCAGCCTGATATTATAGCAGCCTGATTTTAAAGCAGCCTTCCCTTGTGAGGAAATTCACTGCAAATGGTTTTCTTTAAAAGTTTATGGTTTTACAGCATTTCGATTTTCATCCAACATACAACTTATCTGAATATTTCAGTTGTCTACTTCAATAATGTCAAGATATTTCATCATATTGTTATCAAATATGTGATTTTTTCAATTTCTTTTAAGGTTATTTATTCATTTCTTTGCCTCTTTCTCTAGCTTTTCTTTCTTCTCCTTCACTCATCCCCAGCTTCATCTTCTTTTCAGTGTTTTCTTTATACTCCATTCATCTTCTGCTCTACTTTTCATCCTGTCCTCTATCCTTTGTCCTTTATCCTTATCCCCTGTCCTTTTTTATCCAATTTCCATCATCTGTTCCATCTACTGTTCTCAGCTCTCTTCATTTACCTAATTCATTTTCGTTTTTCATCCTTTAACGATCCTCTGTTTTATCTACTGGAATCCTTCATCCTTTATTCATTTTCTTCCACATCTACTATATCTATACTTTATTCATATTTCTAAACTTCTATTTCTATATTTATATTCATTTTGTATACTTCTTCTTTCTAATACTGTCTACTAAAATAGATGACACCACTAATGCACTCTATATTTCTACTACTTCTATCTACTATCGAATATGTGCCAGAACAATTCATTCAGTAAAATACAGTACAGAATTATTCCACAATTGAGAAGAATAAGAGTTTATAAGATGAAAAGAATTCTGGAAAGACAAGAGCCTTTGTCGGTGTGATTCAGAACGGCAGGTGACCTCTTCTTAAGAAATGTGTAAACATTTTTCATCATAATACGTACACTTTTACACACATCTAATGTGTGTTGCACATTTTTATGCACACGTGTTTAGTGTTGAATCGTGTGTAGTAAAGACGGCAGTTTTTATGATCGGTACCTGAGATAAGAGTGTGGCTGTTTCACTCTGCCTCAAGTCCCTGCCGAATATTTATTCTTCTTCCAGAGAACTCACACAAGTTTAACTACTCCTAGTAAACTCAACTACCTTTTAGTTGACTAATTTACTTCGCCGATCAACTTGAAAAATCGGTGCTGGATAGAATTTATGAAGAAAAATGCATAATCGTAACGGTAATTACCTTAAGCCGTATCTTTGCTTTTCAATTATCTTCGAAATGTTTTAATCAGTTCGTTCAACTTAGTTTAGAATAACATAGTTCAAACTGTGGATTCAAAGTTGAGACTCGACTTCAACCTCGAATATTCACACTTTAAACCAAGTTCGAACTAATTTTGAACTAAGTTCAACAGAAAATGAGGGATTAAAATAGGGATCCAAATCTGCGTACAGGAATTGAATGATAGCAACTCAACACAGTCTGACGCCAATTTTTCTGCGCATGCATCAATGACGCCGGACCAATCACAGAGCAGCCTGGAGACTTCAATTAGAACAGATGCAAATATTTATATTCAATTTTATTTATTTACAAAAAACAATGATGATAGGCGAAGAGGTAGACGCGAAAGGACCTACTTCTTGAAGAGATTAGTTTCAACCTTATTTATAACAAAAAATAATTGTAAATTTGAGTAGAAATCACATACGTTCTCATTCTAGAAGAGAAAAAACAGCAGGCCTATCAATTTCTTCTTCTTCTTTCCCCTTCTTCTTCTCCTTTTTCTCCTCATTTTTATTCTTTTTCTGATTTTACTTCTACTTCTTTCTTTTCTTCCCTCTTCTTCATCTCTTCTTCTTTCTCTTCTTCTTCTTCTTCTTCTTCTTCTTCTTCTTCTTCTTCTTCTTCTTCTTCTTCTTCTTCTTCTTCCTTCTTCTTCTTCTTCTTCTTCTTCTTCTTCTTCTTCTTCTTCTTCTTCTTCTTCTTCTTCTTCTTCTTCTTCTTCTTCTTCTTCTTCTTTCTTCTTCTTCTTCTTCTTCTTCTACTTTTCTTACTCCTTGTCTTTTTTTTCTTATTATTCTTCTTCTTCAACTAAAAGCGAGAAAAAAAGCAGGCCTATCAATTTCTCTGGCCTTTTAAATGTTTCCCATATTCAATTTCATTTGAACATCTAAAATGTTCAATTTGTTTCAATTCATTTTTTAACATCGAATATTCTATCATTCCTATACCACCGGTACAGCCTTTGAGTCGGTCGTGATCGGGGATCTGTTTCTTCAGCATGTTGGCCTCTCCAATTTGTCACTGGTGAGCCTCTGGCGTGCTGTTTCGAGTATAAATTGATCATCATTACTAATAGCAGCCTAATAGAGGCTCAAACGGGGCTCTCTCTCTGCCTTTTTAGGCTGTTCAATTTATGTGCAGCGGCGATGCGTTCGGACATCTTCTGCTTTAAACGATGTCTTATCACTACTTCTTTTCTACCCTGTAATTTTTTATTCTTCAGATGTAATTTGCCTCGTTCAAAACGCTAGATATGGTGGTAGCTTGTTCGCTTTTATAAGGTTGTAGAGTTACAAGAGTGCTTTGATAAAAAATAATAGCTGCAATATCGGAATGGTATATCCCAATGGCAGAAATGCCCCTATATCTATATTACGATACTAAAGAAATGTATAGAACACCATCCTAAGTAATATGAGATTCGCGGCAAGGATTTAAGAATAATGTTTTATCATTTTGTTATTTCTTCTTTTGATTTGCCACATTATTCTTTTCCTTTTTGATACAAACTTCTTTTGAGGATAGCAAAATGGTAGAATTTTTCTTCGTCTTCATAGGCAAGTCATCTATATCCATCTATCATCTATCTATCTATCTATCTATCTATCTATCTATCTATCTATATCTATCTATCTATCTATTTATCCATCTAATGCCAAGCATCAAATTAAATGAATTTCACTCTACCTTTTTTATTTTTTACGTGAATGGAATAATATTGTTCATGAACCGTTTGCTTTGTTTCAGTAGATGGATTCCCGATGAAAATGGAATTGAAATTTGAAAAAATAATTTTATCCATACAGAATAGCAAACAACAATTTCAATCAAATTTTGAGAGTTGCCGATACTCTTATTTCGATAAACGTATCTCAACCATAAGCAGATTATATTAATTCCATTTTGGACTTCTATAAATTCAGTGTGCCAGACGATTGTGGAAAAAATTCACAAATTTCAATAGAAACACATCGTTTGAAAAGTCGTATATGGCCCACAAATAAATCATTTATTTGCAGAGATGAGGATGGAATCTCAATGTTTATTCTCTCTTTCAAAATAAGCAGAGGAAAAGGAGAAGAGGTAGATGATAAAGAGGAAGAAGAAGATAGAAGAAGATGACAAGAAGTAGGTGAAGAAAGTAAAGAAAACCATTTTGACCGTGATTCATTGCTATGCTAGCCAGTTATATGGCGCATTAAGACATCGTGTGTGTGTGTATAGGTGACACAAAATATTCTAATGTTTGAACTTTGTTATGGTGTGCTACGTGTCCTATGATAGCATCAAAATCATCCCATTTAACATCCAGAACACAAGATTCACTTTATGTGCTTTTTCAAGCTCTGTTGCAGTTCCCCAACATAAATTACCACATAAATTCAAAATGCAACATAAACTCCACGCACGTGGGATATTCACACCAAGATAGGCTATTTTCACTTCTCTGTATTGTACTATTATAGCGACTACATTTAATTCAGTACATCACTATTCAGATCTTGCTGAGGTGAAGATTATTTTGTTGGAGTGGGTTATTCACGCTAAGCTGAGGTATTTCCACTGAAATATCAAATTTAGTACTGTATTTAGTACTGTACTGTATTTTTAGTACTGTATTGTAAGCTTAATGTCATTATGTACCCTACATTACGGTACCGTCTTTTTAGATGTGTAATGTACATTTATGGTTTTAACCATTTATGGTTTTACTTAGGTGAGGAGGAACATGTGATTGTCGTTGTTTTACGGCTATCATTAACCATAAAAAAGAGGCAACATTTTTGCAAGAATTTCAAGGTAATATCATTGTGGAGGATGTTTGGAATGAAATGTATTAGCCATGGGATGAAAGAGTCCAATAAAATCTTTACAATAAATTTTGTATTGTCTATGTTTTTCTATCTATATTTATGTTTTATTTTTTCTTTCTTATTTCAATTTTTCACAATTATTTCTATTTTTCTTTAAATGTTTGTAAATTTAACAAATGTTTTGGGAACAGTCAGCGCAACCTCTCCTCCGCTTCATTGTATTATTTATCTTCAATTCTTCAGGCTAGGCGTACACCGGTTAGTCAAGACAAGACAAGAGCTCATTAGAATATTATTATAGTATAGCCAGGATAATACACACTGATTAGTCATTGCATCAGTGTGTGCTGCTTCATAAGCAACTATGTGAATTACTGTGACTAAACGTGACTTATCTCGTCTTGTCTTGTCTTGACTAACCGCTGTACGCCCAGCCTTATAGTTTCAATAACAACCGATAATTATTCCGCAACACCAAACATTATGTGGTATGCATACCGGATTCGAAAATAATATGATCGAGAGTAGCCTGCTTCCAATAAGTGTCATTGTATAATCGAAAGCATGAAAATAATCAACTTTTAAATAATCGATCGTATTGAAACCACAAAAAATTGAAAATAAATATGCAATCAAGCCCAGCAACTGTCGCAGTGACTTGAAAAGCATACAGTTTTTAAGAGAAACCCTAGAATTTTTAACTTTACATGTGAAAGATGAGGAAATCGAACTCCTGATCTCAAGTGACATAAGGCTGAAAGTAACTTGCTACTGCGCATCATCCTCGTGAAAACTACTTTTTATTCTATTTACCATGTCTTATAATAATCTCACGAACTCTACAAAGGTCAAGAAATAGTTTAATCTGAAACGGAAGCAACCGGGAACATTCCTTTACCCCAAGAACGCCGTCGAGTCAATACCACAGAGTGAATACTCGAAGAGGTGTCTCAGACGCTCTAATTACTTTGTTTGCAGACCACGAACTCTAACAGACCACTACTTTCCGTCAGTAATTAAGCGATGCACGGAACTCTTTAGTGTGTGATCTTCCCGGTAATTACCAGCCGGGGGTCACTTCGCTGGCACTTACTTCCCTAAGCACGGCGCCGTGCTTACAAAGTAAGTCCCCGGTGTGTGTGTGTAGACATGCAGTAGTTGAAGAAACTACTTAAAAAAACTAAAACACCCCAGATTATGCGTGTGTGTGTAGACATGCGGTACTACGGTAGTTGAAGAAAACAGTGCAGCCATTCTTTTTCAAGAAGAAGAAGAAGAAGAAGAAGAAGAAGAAGAAGAAGAAGAAGAAGAAGAAGAAGAAGAAGAAGAAGAAGAAGAAGAAGAAGAAGAAGAAGAAGAAGAAGAAGAAGAAGAAGAAGAAGAAGAAGAAGAAGAAGAAGAAGAAGAAGAAGAAGAAGAAGAAGAAGAAGAAGAAGAAGTAAAGAAGAAGAAGAAGAAGAAGAAGAAGAAGAAGAAGAAGAAGAAGAGGAGAAGAAGAAGAAGAAGAAGAAGAAGGAAGAAGAAGAAACGCAGAGAGAAGAAGAAGAGGAAGAAGAAGGAAGAGAAGAAGAAAGAAGGGGGAGATAGGAAGAAAGGGAAGAAAGAAGGAGGAGAAGAAGAAGAAGAAGAAGAAGAAGAAGAAGAAGAAGAAGAAGAAGAAGAAGAAGAAGAAGAAGAAGAAGAAGAAGAAGAAGAAGAAGGAGGAGAAGAAGAAGAAGAAGAAGAAGAAGAAGAAAGAAGAAGAAGAAGAAGAAGAAGAAGAAGGAGAAGGAGAAGAAGAAGAAGAAGAAGAAGAAGAAGAAGAAGAAGAAGAAGAAGAAGAAGAAGAAGAAGAAGAAGAAGAAGAAGAAGAAGATGATGAAGAAGAAGAAGAAATAGCATGAGTTTGAGGAGGAGGTGTAATGAATGTACGCCGACGACGTATAATTGCGATGGAATCAATTTCAGCTGGTTGTTTCGGCGTTTGGTGTCGAGCGATCATCTCCCAACAAGGATTCTTGGATATCAGGCTGCAATGCAGAGCAGAGAGCGGCAGGTCTCCTCTCAGCTTTCACATGTTCCATTTGGTTTGGACAGTGGTTGCGTATTTACATCGCTATTCCAGTCCCAATTTGAATAATCTATGTTGAGGTACGTACAAGTACTAACGTTGTTTCAATAAACATTGCAAAAGAGGCTCATCGATATTGAATACATAGGTTTTGGGAAGTATATCAATATTTCAATCTGAGAAACGGATGTTTCAAATAGAAGAAAAATGAAAAAGTATTGAAATTGAATACATTAATAATCAATGAATACGTTATTGAATACATGTTTTGGGGATTATATCAATGTTTTAAAGTTATACTGATGTTCGAAATAGGAGAAAAACCGTGGCGAAGCGTGGTATACTTATTTGTTCATCGCCGGGTATATTTCCTATATAGGTTACCCTTTTTTCTATAGGAAATATACCTGGCGAAGAACCAAGTAAGTATACCACGCTTCGCCACTAGAGAAAAATTGAAATATTGTATAATAATTATAAGTTCCTTCATTGGGAGCCTGGCTGATCGTTAGTGAGGCTAGTCAGTCACTCCCTATATTTTGGAGGCATATTAAATAATTGTTGCATTGCACTATATAGCTGCTTAACACAATGTTATCCAGCAGTGCTTTGTTCCCATCACTGGGCTGCGAAGACTAGCTTATGGTTGAGATGTCAATGTGCTAACCACACGTTACATCTTTTCTGGTTAATGATCATTCACCTCTGCTGATTCAGTCAAGTGGATGTGAAACTGGCAACCAGCTGGTAGGCCTAAGCCCACATAGGGCTGTTGAGCCATTGACAAACAAACATAATAATTATAAAGAATTGAAATTGAATTAATCTAATAGGAAATTTCAGAACGAAATTATTGTATCGTTCTTTCATCAACATAATTGAATTAAGTTGACAGAAATAAATCGAAACGTTATTTGGGAATGACCAATTGCTAGACTGATAATAGCAGTTTCCAATTCATGGAACGACAAAATGTCCGCCAGACTGGCTGAGCTGTGCTGCCCTGCGATTGGCTGATGGCTGAGACTGGTTATGCCACGCCCATTGGTGGGAGGCGTTTAGCAGCCAGACCAATCAGAACACAGCGATGGCCAGCATTTATTACTCGGCCAGCATTTAACTCTCGAGAACGCCTACTTTTCTTGTTGAAGTGGATTACTCTTTTTGAATATGCAACTTATGTTTATGGTATTTCTCAATGTAATGACAAATATATTGAATCTTCTGTAATCTAATGTATTGTAGTTGAATAATTCGACTGCAGAAATACTGTATAAATTCAATTTCGATGATAAGATTAGTGTGCTCAACGTTCGATTGTATGAACATCAAATATCTCATCTATTTTTTTTATCGTATGGCTTTTTTATTGGTGGGGAGACCCTTACGGGTAGGTTCCACCTCGCCTCATTGCACAATTTTTTGTGTCTTTTTTGTGTCGGTCACCCATCCGAGAGCGGTCTTGAATGTTTGTTACTATTAATAAATTGTGACTCCCTCAATGTGAATCTCCATGAAATACTTCCATTTCTATACAATAATGAATCCAATGTTATGAAAACTAAGAAAAAGTGATTCTAATTATTCGAAAAAGCTTTCGAGCAGTCTTATGCCCGGTTTTTTAGTCGTTCAATAAATAGTTTATCGATTCAATAGCGCTATTGATTCAATAAACATGAGAATTGCGTTTTTTAAACACTCGATAACGCTATTGGATCTATAAATCTCTCAATAAACTATAGAGCCAAAATCCAGCACATAAATATTTATTAAATTCTCCTCTTTTAATTCATATTAATACTTTCACTCTCAAATGGCTGATAGAAAAGGAACACGCAATCTAAAAAGGTAGACTGTAGAGAAAATAGTTACTGACAAAGAATAAAACAGATGAAGGTACAGGTACTCTAACCTACAAAATGTGGCATTTGTTTACAAAATAGAGCTTTTTGCGATGTTGCCAGATTCATTGAACCGATAAATCGTTCAATAGCTATCGGTTACATAAAAATGTTTAAGAAACGCAATAAGTTTTACTGAATGGATAAATTTATTGACTCCATAGCTATTGAATGATTTATCGAACGACTAAAAAACCGGGCATTATACTGTAACTCATTTGAGTATACTATTCTAAACAACTCAAACCTACTGCGAACATACCGCAAGTGCTTGCCGCTTGCGGTATGCTCCCGAAGGTATGCTGATAGCGATGACACGTAGCTATCATCATACCACTTGCGTGTGCTTGCAGCGACGCTTGCGTGCGTTTCGCGCGTGGTTGTAAAAATACCAGTTACTGCTACAGTAACGGTGACCACAAAAGTCAAGTCACGGGTGCTTTTAGAAGTTGGGTTGACTGCTTTTTACGAGCAACAGGTCGGGAATATTTAGATCGGTCGGGCGGTGAGTACAAAGGAGAGATGTGCGCGTTTCTGACGCGTTTGCGGCACGTTTGCGCACACCTGTGCGTCGGCGCAACTCTAATCTCTTGATATTATCTGGAGAGTTTACTAGTATGCATACTACAAGGAGTAATACATACTATACATTACTGCAGTTCATGCTATTTGAACTAGCCACATATTAGTACATACTACATGATACGAAAGTGTGAATCAAAGCAATATAATATATCTTAAAAAATATATCTAAATCAATTGTAATATAACTTGCCCAAAAAGGCATGCCTCGGAAGTTACCTACTTATGGAGTCACCTAATTTTGTTAGTGTGTTTTGTTGATTTTTTTTAGCAAGGTTGATTTAGAATAGAGCTTAACTATTATTTTGTTTTTGTAGTTGTAATACTCGTAATTAATTTTCTCATTTTACTTTTATTGTATCATTTCATTTTGTTTTGCTCTAATTTTAAGCTTGAATAATTTTGTCTGCAGAGGAATAAATTATTTGATAAATGAATGAACGAATATTCATAGTGCAGAAAGAATAAAAGAGAGAGTGATCTAATAATAATAAAGAGAATAATACAGAGAGAGTGATAAGAAGTCTCTCCATAGTAACTGCGTGGTGGCACAGAACTGAGAATTCTATCAATAAGAAGTAGGATTGTCTATGGTGATAAATCAATCTTAGAATTGTCTATGGTGGTGCTGTATTCTGGTTAGGAACGGTACACGAATTAAAATGTATAATAAGTACTCAACAAAAAAGAAGGCACTTTCATCTAATTTATAGTGGTTTTGTTCCCATGCTGGTTTTTCACAGTTAAAATTTTTGAAATTTATTGATAAATACCGATTTCAAATGAAATTATTGTTGTATATCTTTCTATAAACAATAAACAACTGTGTAGTAATTCTACAAAAACATATAGATACGAATTTTTTATAATATTTGACAAATATAAATTTGTACTTTGTATTTATTTAGTGTTATTATTGTTCAGCGTTAAAATAAATTTGTATTTGTTATAAAATTGTATTAATTTTCTAAGAAATTTTATTTAGAGTTCCTATACTGGAAAAACTGCCAATACACCACCTGATTTTAACATTCACTGAAATGAATTTCAGGTGAATTCCAATAACTTGTTGATGTATAATAAATAACTTTTTTCGAGTGTTTCACTGCGGAACAACTGTTTCTGGTCACTCTGTATATGATAAACTGTTACCAAAACTAATCTAAATTTTATAATTTTCCAAACAAAATTTGCAGTAAAATTGTTTGGAAAATTATACACACACACCAAAAAATAGATTGTAATTATTTATCATCATACAGGAACACTCTGATGCTTCGATTACTTTTGACCAAAATCATTTGAATGATGTGATGGAGTTTTCAACTTGAATGTGGAATCTAGGAGTGATATACCTCCCAATATCGTAGACAGACAGATTTTTTTTTTTGTAAATGTGTGTATGTAAATGAATAGAAATTGAAATTCAATTGAAATAACAAGAATATAGATGAGAATGGAAGCGAGAAACAAATGATACAGAATGGTAAAGTAATATTGTATACAGAATGGTAATAGTTAATTGTATATTCACAGTAATAGAAGGAAGATTGTATAGAGAGGAGAATGTGGAAGGTTCCTATTTCTTCCACGTCTTTTCTCGTTCCTCTGTCACCTTTCCTCTTTCTACCGAGTGTTGATTACACGTTACAGGTGTCTGAAATGTGCGATCCTGGCAATCTTTACCGCCAGCAATTCACATCAATTACTGTAACCTGGCCGACTCTGCTAACATGCTGTTGAAATGTCATACATGCTTGCTACGCGTATGTTGTCGCATTAAATAGTATGTGGCAAATATGCAGTTAAAATTAAAAAATATATATAATGCGTGAAGTGTGTTGCAGTTCTGTTCTCATCTTTTGAACATACTTTACTCATGTTGTTTGGTTGATGTGAAATGACATGCGTATAAATATATTCTGTCTTATTATATTATTTTTATCTGTTGTATATAACTTACAGTATTTTATTATATTTTTGGCCGCTTGTCAATCATAATCTTGCTACACAATTTCGAGGCTGCTTTGAACCTTCTTCGATCAGCCCAATATCTTCCATTCTTCTAATAGTCTTCTAAGCAGTCTTCTGCCCTCATATGTGATGACGATTTCTCCATGAATAATTAATACTGATCAAGTCTGTGAGCTTCAAGTGAGTAGTTCTTTCATCATTTGCATCCTCAACATCTGAGCGTTTTTCTTGGAGCTATTCTCTTACTTAATCAACAAACTATTCACTCTTTTTCAAATTTCACATTACACTATAAGCCGTTTTAGAATTAAGTTCTCCGGCATTCGCAGTACATGAAAAATATTAGGCTGAAGGTGGGTTTTCGTTACTGCGACAAAGTGCCGCAGCGGAGCCTGACCCAGCGTTGCCAGATGCAATTGATGAGAAATCCCCACTATAAATAGTTGTGATTTTTCATCAATTGCATCTGGCAACGCTGAGTCGGGCTCCGCTGCGGCACTTTGTCGCAGTAACGAAAACTCACCTTCACGTTGTATTTTATTCTAATGAGAATGATTCAATTCCAATCCAATTCAATTTATTCAGCCAAATAACAATACAAAATAAGTAAATAAGTCTATAATCTAGTACGAAACAACTTGTAGTTCAATATTATAAAAAGAGATTATTCACAGGTAAATATAATTGACACTACCGGCAAAAGTTAAACTTGAACGCCAGTAGTGAGTTCTATTAAGTGTAAAAACAAGATAAAATGATTATGACTAAAAATTATTGAAAAATTCTTTCAATAAACTCAGAAACTAAATAAACAGACTCAAATCTATGGCAATACTGATTAATAGTTCAAGAACAACCAGAATTAAACAGAAAAAAATTAAAAGAAATACATTTTAGGCTTAAATTAAACGAACTGACAATAAAAGAAAGTCGATTGATGGTCTTTTAACATTATTACAAACAGTTTCATGAGTGCCAATTCTATAGATCCCATCTTTTTGATAGATTATAAACCGTAGTGACCGTAGATTTTGGTAGATTCTGATAAACCATCTTTCTGTTTTGCTTACCTGGTCCGTCTTATTCTCTTTATCATTTATCATTCTGTTTATCATTTATCTTATCTTATATCACATACTATCTAGCTTTCACTTAAGGTTTTAGTTACAGTTATCTGAATATTTTTATGGTTGAGTGTTGATGGAAGGATGTCCCGGTACATCCTTCTCTCAAGAATGGACATTTATATGTCCAAACTCCGCCATTTCATGCAGATACAAAATCAATTACTTATATTTTCAATGACGTTCATTTAAAATAAAATATATCATACTAGTATTAAGCTTGTATTCAAAAATCTTGAATTAAAATTTATACCTATATATTTTCATTTAAAATCTTTTCTTACTCCATGTTTTGTTCAGTTAATCTTATGCTGTAATTAT
The DNA here is from genome assembly GCA_017141395.1 of Laodelphax striatellus. Classification (NCBI taxonomy): domain Eukaryota; kingdom Metazoa; phylum Arthropoda; class Insecta; order Hemiptera; family Delphacidae; genus Laodelphax; species Laodelphax striatellus. Next base: position 4,799,691 of record CM029532.1, on the reverse strand, counting down.
TATTTTTAAATTACGTTCATTCTTCTTGTTCTTATTCTTTTTGTATCTCTGATTATTCTTCTTAATCTCATCTGATTCTTCTTCTTCTTCTTCTTCTTCTTGTCTTGTTTCGATCTCCATTATTTAATGTTTTTAATTTCATTGTTAGTTCAACATTATCTTTCCCCTATCAATATTTCCTCCTCCTCATCCTCCTTCTTCTTCTTCTTCCTCCTTCTTCTTCTTCTTCTTCTTCTTCTTCTTCTTCTTCTTCTTCTTCTTCTTCTTCTTCTTTTTCTTCTTCTTCTTTTCCCTCTTCTTCTTCTTGTTCTTTTGTTCTTATCTCTATTCTTCCTCCTCCTTCTATTCTTTCCTCTCTTCTCTTTTATCCTACTTTCCCCTCTCCTTTTTCTACACCCTTCATTTTTTATTATTCATCTTTATTGCCTCTCCCATCCTCTATTCTTTTCACCATATGCCTCCTCAAAACATTTCTCATTCCTTCAAACCATTCCTACTCCATCTCCGACAAGCCTGTCTCAAATCATCTCTCAATCCTACACCTCAACACCAGTACAACCACTCGATGTGTCCGAAGGCTAGCCATCCCATCATAACGCCTCCCCTTCAACTGTCATCCAGCCGATGATATCCAATGTCCAATATCCATAACACTAAACATACAACCTCCACATTTCAAATTCATCCCAGGCACACATTTCAACACTCTTTACGAGCGCTCTCTACCTTAATGTTGTCAATCGTCATTTATTATATATATTTATATCATTCTATCAGTGAAGTGTTGGCGCTCTACTAAGTTGACAGAATGGTTGAACATAGATATAGATTATAGGTACACATAATTCATGTTTTTATATATACAAAAATATACAGAGCGGTCTACTTAGGCTAGGCGTACACCGGTTAGTCAAGACAAGACAAGACGAAGTTAGTCACGTTTAGTCACAGTACTTCACATAGTTCCTTATGAAGCAACACACACCAATTAGTCATTGCATCGGTGTGTGCTGCTTCATAAGCAACTATGTGAATTACTGTGACTGTTTTGTGAGGGTTGAGCGACGCGGTGAATCGAATTTAAAAGAGGCTGTAATTCATAGGGAAAATGGAGGACCTGAGGTTGTAATATTTTAAAAATAAAACAAATGATAGAAATACCTTAATTTGTCCAATCACCGTACACTTGAAGATCTTGAAGCGTGTGCGCACACGGACTGGAGCTGATGAAGAAGCGTATACTTTGGGGTGTTTCACTGATTACGGGTAAAGTAAATTTGATATGATGAAGCTTTTATGTATGAGGTTTTGAAAGGGTAATTTGAACTATTTGAGGTTTTGAACAAAATTAATAATGAGGGTTTAACGAGAGGTTGCGGTTGATGTGCATTCGAGACAGTACACAACACGAGAGAGCTTGGACTCAGAACAACAAAGGGTAGCTGTTATGAACAGACAATAAACCGCGCATGCGTACTAGCATAAAGTGATTAAAGAGAAGGGTAAATCGGCTGGGTTTGTGGCGGTAATATTTAAATACTCTGTTGAGCTGAGACAAGTAGTAACAATAAAATTATTCTTAAAACTAAACTAGAATACGAAACATAGCGGGGGCCTTGAATCCACCTGGATTCAACAAGAATAGTAAAAAATATAATAACTAATAATAATTAAGTTCACAACTAGTGAATGACAATGAAGTTCATAATACTATTTACAAGAGTGCCAAGAATGGCTGTAGATTATTGGGTGTTTGTGGGTAGTGGAAACACCTTGTGGGATGGACGTGTCAGTGTTCCTTGGTGAGTCTTCAATTGCACCACACGGACAATCCCATCTTGTCCGGGAAAGACATCAGTTATGCGTGCTAGAGGCCAGGTGAGTGGTGGGGTTTGTTGATGGATCAAAACAAGATCTCCAACCTTGAGATTGTCAGTAGCCTTATTCCACTTAGTTTTCTGTTGGAGGGTATGGATATATTCCAAGTGCCATCTCTTCCAAATGTGCTGGTGGAATGCTTCAATTAACCTCCAATGTTTGAGGCGGTTGAGGTTGACATTTTCCATGTTGTCTTCAGGAACTGCCACCAACGGAGCTCCAATCAAGAAGTGACCTGGTGTGAGTGCGGAGACATCATTTGGATCATTAGATAGAGGTGTGAGGGGTCTTGAATTCAATATTGCCTCTATTTGAGTGACCAGAGTGGTGAATTCAACAAGTGTTAATGTATGTTCTCCAATGACACGTCTGAGATGGTGTGATGCTCTTGATGGCTGCTTCCCAGAGACCGCCCTGATGAGGAGCTGCAGGTGGATTGAAGTGGAATGTAATGCCCTGTGTAGCAGCAAATTCCGAGAGAAGGAGTTGCTTTGACTTGGAAAGTGCTTGGAAAGTATTTTTAGCACCTACAAAATTGGTTCCACAGTCAGAGTAGAGGTTTTTGCAAAGGCCGCGGCGAGAAACAAATCTTTTCAATGCAGCAATGAAGGCCTCAGAAGACAAGTCAGTGACCACTTCAATGTGGATTGCTTTGGTGACCATGCATACAAAAGCACATATGTAGGCCTTTGTGAGTGATGTGGATCTGAGATTATGCCTTGATGTTGAACAGGCCAGCATAATCAATCCCAGTATTGAGGAAAGGCCGAGAGGGTGTCACACGAGCCTGAGGTAGGTGTCCCATGGGTGGAATATTGTGGCGAGGTTTATGTCGAAAGCAAACATTGCATTGGAAAATTCAGAGCGTATTATACTACGTGCAGAGAGTATCCAAACATGTTGTGCAAGTAGAGATTGTGTTAGTTGAGCTCCAGAATGCAAATATTGTTGGTGGTAGGAGTCAATCAGGAGGTTGACCACGTGATGTTGTTTTGGCAGGATGATAGGATGTTGAACATCTGCAGATATGTGATAATGCTTAAGACGTCCTCCCACTCGAAGGAGACCATCATCATCAAGAAATGGGGAGAGACGGCGAAGTGAGTTGGATACAGTGGAGTTTTTATTGATTTTCAGCATGGCAATGTCTTCATGAAATGCTGAGTCTTGAACTTGTTTGAAAATTGTGTGTTTGGCAGTAGTCAATTCCTGGGTGGAGAGATGTCCAGTCTTCTTTTGCGGGTGTTGAGTATTGAAGACAAAGCGGAGGATGTGAGCCATAACACGCTGAAGTTTACTGAAGTGAGAAAATTTATGGAGGAGATCCCATTCAAGCGGTGCAGTAGCAGCAAGAGTGATGGGCGACAGAGGTTTGCTCTCATCAGTATCAGCAAGTTCCACAGGAGTGAATGCAGATATAGGCCAGAGGTTGGTGGGCATCTGTAACCAGGATGGGCCGGTCCACCACAAGTTGTGAGCAAGAAGGTCAGCTGGCATTATACCACGTGAAGCACAGTCTGCAGGGTTTGTTCACCAGAAATGTGTCTCCAGCTGTCTGTGGGTACCAATTCCTGAGTTTGAGCAACCTGATTTGCCACAAAAGTTTTGAGACGATGTGGAGGAGTCTGTAACCAAGTCAGGGTTACAGTAGAGTCACACCATAATGTGATAGAAGAAAAGTCCAGCCTTTTGTGAAAAGTTGAGATCACATATGAGGTCAATTGAGCAAGCAAGTGAGCAGCACACAATTCGAGTCGTGGTAAAGTGAGTTTTTTCAGCAGGGCCACTCAGGTTTTGGAGATGAGTAACTGGACAGAAACGGAAGTGTCAGTTTGTGGTGTCCTGAGGTATATCACTGCAGTAAATCCACGTTCAGAAGCATCTGCGAAGCCATGTAGTTCAATAAGGCCTGAGTGCAACACTTGCAGAGCCTGTGGTATGGAAATATCCTTGAGTGTGGCTGAGGTGTCAACAAAGCCTTGCCACATTGCAAGCAGTTCAGAAGGCAGAGGTTGGTCCCACCCAGGCCTCTTTGTCCATAGTAGTTGCATGAAACTTTTAGCCCACAGAACCACTGGTGAGAGAAATCCACAGTGATCATAGATCTTGGCTATAACACTCAGTACTTCACACTTGGTTGTAGCATCATGAGGTAGGTTGAGGTTGTAGGCAAAGCAATCATTTGCTGCTGACCATTGGATACCAAGGATTGTGAAATGAGGTTGTTGATCATCCTGAAGAAATGCGGGTGTCTCTAGGTGACCCTCAGGAAGAGTAGAGAGAAGCTGTTTTGGAGTTTGAGGTCCATTTTCGTAATTGCAAGCCACCACATTGTAGTAGAGAGATTAATTGTTGTTGTAGCCTTGAAGCCTCTTCTTCGGAGTTGGCACCAGCAATGATGTCATCAACAAAGGTTTGAGAGCGTAGAATTTCAGCTGCTTCTGCAGGAATTTCCTTCCTCAGTGGCAAGTTGATGAAGAGTTCGAATAGCAAGATATGGAGAACAACTCATGCCATATGTTACAGTGGTCAATCTGAAGACAGAAGCAGGCTGAGTAGCATCAGTACGCCATAAAATCAATTGATAGCACTGGTCATCAGGGTGAATGTTAATTTGCCTATACATTTGACGTATATCACAAGAAAAACAATCTTGTGCAATCGAAATATCAGCAACAAATCACAAATGTTGGTCTGCATTTTCTTTCCAGTGAGGAGAATCTCGTTCAAGGAAACACCAGTTGAGGTTTTAGCACTAGCATCAAATACAGTGCGTAGACGTGTAGTACTGCTAGATTCTTTGAGGACGCCATGATGAGGTAGAAAATAATGCGGAGTAGATAGATCAATGGCGCTAGTCATTTCCATATGACCTGATGTCAAATATTCTGACATAAAATCAGTGTACAAAAACTGAAATTGAGGTTGAGCCTTGAATTTTCTTTCTATTGAATTCAATCTGTGTTCAGCATTGGCTTTGGACTGACCCAAAGGGGGGTGGTTGGCCTTGAATGGCAGTCTGACACAAAATCGTCCAGATTCATCACGTGAATAGGTTGAGAGGAAATGTTCATCACACAATTTTTCTTCTTCAGATTTTTTTGGCTCTTCTTGTTGCCAAAAACGTTGGAGAGAGTTATGTAATTCCAAATTGTTGATAGCCAAGAGTGTGGTTGATGCTTGCAGAGTGATGGATGAATCAGCTTTAGGCTTGCATGGAGTCTCTCCCATGACCATAAAACCAAGATGAGTCCCAATCAAACTAGGCAAACCAGGACCAAGATGATGGACGATCTGGTTGAGCAGAAGAGGAAAAACAGAACCACCAAGCAGAATGTCAATGCCTCCAGCTAGATGAAATGTAGGGTCAGCCAGAATATATGGTCGCACCTTTTCCAATACCTCAGAAGCAATTTCCATGTGAGGTAGATCAACACAAATTTTATCAATAATCAAGAACTCTTGATTGAGTGAAATCACTTTTCCACCCAGAGTTTCAATAGACAGAGAAGTGAGGCCCTTAGAACGGATGGGGGCTTGAGAAAATCCAACAACGCTGTGGTTGCTCTTAGTACGAGGTGCACACAATAATTGTGCAGCATGTTCATTGATGAAACATGACTGACTACCAGAATCAACGAGTGCGCGGAAAACATAACTGTTTCCATGAGGAGAGGTAATTTTAACAAGTAGCGTTCCCAACAGCACTGTAGATTTTGATGAACAATGAGAGGGTTGATTATTATCAGTAGTGGTCAATACTACTGAATGAGGTGTCATGTTGACTTGAGGTTGACCCACGGAAGCTGCATGGCTGCTGGGTTGAAGAGGTGTCATGTTGACAGTTGAATTGTTATTTTCGAAATGCAACAGACTGTGGTGCTGTTTATGACATGTGAAACAGTTTGATTTCGATTTACACTTTTCAAGAGTATGATTTCCTAAACAAGAAATGCATCTTTTATTTTCTTTGACAATTTGAAAACGTGCTTTGGGTGCTTTGGTTTTGAACACAGGACATGAATAAATCTTATGTTCATTGTTGTGGCAAACAAAACAATCAAAAGGTTTTGTATCATTTTTAGATTCATCATAAGTAGTAATCAATGCTACCTTATTTGTAGAGGTACTCCTATTGATTTTAGGAAAGTATTTATTTTCATTTACTGAAGTAGACATTGTAGCGGTTTTGGAGGTAGAAGTAGAGTGGAGATTTGAATTTTCAATTTCATTGCACTCCTGAGTTAGAAAAGTAATTATTTCGTGATTCAGTAAGTACAGATTCGCTAGATTTGTTCGAAGAACGAAAATGTTCAAACTTTTTCGGAGGTTATTGTCCATTTTACGCATCAACACTAGCACACAGTAAAGGGTTATTAGCGGTTATATCAATTTTTAAACCCTTTAAAGCTTGGGTGTTTTCATTGTAAGAGTTCAGAAATTTACGCATTTGAGCCGGTTGATGAGTAATATTGGATAAATCGAGAATTTTATTGAGATGCAATGTTATCAAACGGCGAGGTGAGTTGTAACGTTCATAAAGCAAGTCATACGCAACCTGATAGTTACTCTCAGTTATTGGCAATGATTTAATAAAATCGAGAGGTTCTCCTGAGACAGAGCTCAACAGGTATTGAAGCTTAGTTACACCTGACAAGGTAGAATTTGAATGAATGCTTGAATTGTATACGTTAATGAGTGAAATCAATCAAGAGGGTTTCAGAAAATTGTTTCAAATCAAGCTTAGGTAAGCGAACTGGCTGTTCATTTTACTTTTGACTGATTCAATTTAGTTTCTAAGTTGTGTAACGTTAGATTAATATAGTCGATCATTTCATCTGCACTATTTAGCGGTGCATAACTGGGTTGGAAATCTTTGTCTACTTCCAATTGTAATTCATGATAAGAATCAAGTGAGTCTGATAAGTCTGATCTTAATTTGTTCAAGATTTTGAACGAGCAAGTAATTTCTGATAAATATCCTTATCAGAGATCTTTTGACATATCATACAAGATTTGAATTTGTTCAAATGCATTATTTTTCTTAGCGGTGATCACTGCTAAAGATCTAGCCATTATAGAGGTTTAATTACGTACTGAAAAAGGAAAATATTTTAAAAGGATCAAGTCGCGCTAAGAGGGCTGACGTGGCGTCTTAGGTGATGGAGGCCCTAGAGAGAATGAAGGAAAAGGAAGGTGAATGATTTAGATTCAGCAGGAAATTGAAGTACGAAGAAATAATATTATTTTTGAATAATGACTCATGAAGTGATATTGAAACGCTAGAAATTATCTTAACTTTCATTAGAAACAAGCGGGGACGATAAGCATTCATTGGCAACTTAATCACAACGATATAATAACTGAATAAGTTACTGGATTATAGTACAATAGTATCACAAGTATTAGAGTTGACAATATAATAACGTGAGGTACAATATCTAATTGAAAATGCACTAATAATAGTGATAATAAGCTGATAAAATGACTTGACACACTGTGGTAGAAATTGCGATTACAAATTGAGTGATAATTGGCAAGCATTCACAAATGGAATCGAATAATAAAGCAAAGTAATGCGGTTTTACAATAAACATGAATATACTGAGAATTCAATTGAATTTAACAGTTATCTGAGTTGAATTCATTCAAGTTACAAATTAAATACAAAGTAAACTTAAACATCCGAGGTATAATACGAATAAATTGAATAATATTTCAATTTTGTAATAAGTAATGTAGTTTTAAACAATTGAATACAATTATCAATTGAGTTCACAAAATAACATTGAGTATTTATTTCAATTGAGTTCATAGAATAACAATGAGTATTTATTTCAATTATAAATACGCCACAAACCATCAGCAGTTATTTTTATTTTGATTTGAAAGCATAACTCAGTAGAACGTTTTTCAAGTTCAGTATGCAAACAAAGTTGACCGTGTTTGAAATACACACAGCTGTAATGTCAGCCTGAGCACTACAGATCCGTTATAATCACGACACAACAGAACAATGAGTTGTTTATGCCAAGCGAGCACAATACAATCTACAACTTGCATAGCATTGATAAAATCGTTAAGACATTGTGCTTATGAGTTTTAAGAATTGAATAGAATTGAAATTGAACAAAATTGGGTATTAACTTTTATTATTGAGCAGTGAATATGCATTTCCATAAGGTGAAAAAATAATTAGGTGATTCAAAAATCCGGTCTCGGAGGACCAAATGTTTTGGCAGGATTAGAGCATGACGCGGTGGGGTCGAATTTAAAGAGCTTGTAATTCATAGGAAAATGGAGGGATTACAGAGGTTGTAATACACAAAAATAAAATAAATAATAGAAATACCTTGGTTGTCCAATACACCGTACACTTGAGAGATCTTGCAGCATGTGCGCACTGTGGAACTGGGGCTGATGAAGAAGCGTAGCACTTTTGGGGGTGTTTCACTGATTACAGGCAAGAAATGGAATTTGATATGATGAAGTATTTTATGTATGAGGGTTTTTGAAAGGAGGTAATTTAGAAGTATTTGAGGTTTTTGAACAAGAGTGTAATGAGGGTTTAACGAGAGGAATTTGAGTTGATGTGCATTCGAGACAGTACACAACACGAGAGAGCTTGGACTCAAGACAAAAAGGGTAGCTGTTATGAACAGACAATAAAACACATGCATACTAGCACATAAAAATGATTAAAAAGAGGAAGAATTAAAATCAGTTTCGGGGTTTGTGGCGGTAATATTTAAATACTCTGTTGAGCTAAGGACAAGTAGTAACAATAAAAAATTATTCTTAAAACTAAACTAGAATACTCAGAATTATAAAACGACTGATGGGTTTGTAGATATAATCAGGCTGCCACCTGTTGAGAGCTACAGCCAGTAGTAACAATAAAATTGTTCTTAAAAAACTAACTAGAATACGAAACAGCATGATTTGTTTTGTTTTTCATTCATTTACGCTCATTTAAATTAATTTGAATTTCCGTTTAGATCCATCAATATATCAGTTTCAAATGTGTAAAAATTTACTTGGATTTTTCTTGGAAGTGCTGTATCTCATTCTGCTGACTAATCCGTCTGTGATCTTGTCTCTCAGAATAATCAGTGTAACGTTAGCAGGAGACAGAAACATACACTCACAATAGGCCAGCTAGTTGAGGGAAATTATAAGACAGATATGCGGGAAATACATAGAAGATTGAACGGTCTTTGAAGAAGTTTCAAATGAGATGTTAGAGATATATGTATTCTTCAAAATTCTACAATTGTATTCTGAATCCAATGATTATGTTTAATTCTTTTCTCCTGTCTACCTGTCAACATTTTGGCTCGATTTTCACTATTTTTCACATCATATCTCGTATCAATAACAAAATATTTTCCTTATGAACAGTTGATAGCTCATTGATGTATAATTTTTCTAGCAAATGAGAGTATCATTTCCTGAACATTCCTGTTGATTCCAGTTGAAATGGCGACAGTGACTCTTTCTTGGTTGGCCTGAGAAGTGTTTACGATAACACTTTTCTTTAATAATAATGGTATAATTATCTGGCATTCGCACCTTCAGGCAGGTCCTGCTCGAGGAACTCGCCCTGTTGTCAACGTCCCATACTCACTTTTTGGCCGATCTATATCTTTTACTGTTTTCTTCATTTTTCAGCAGTGAGACATGAGAATAAATTTATGAATGCAAAACATATGTTTGCCTATCTTTGTCACTCGAACGTTCCCAATTTATTATTGGATGGAACAACCAATTGATGAATTTCATGAATGCGAAAATATGATACAGTAGTAAATTTGAGAACGCTCAAGATAGGCAAACATATGTTTTGCATTCATAAATTTATTCTCATGTCTCACTGCTGAAGAAATGAAGAAACACAGAAGTTGTAATCTTCAAATAGCCATATCTCGGTTATTTATCATCCGATTCTTTACAATTATATACCATTTTATTCAGAATAAAATTCTCTACATTTTTGTATTTGAAAGTTTTATCGTAAAAAGCAACATTTCTCCAGTAAAATCGAATTGAAAAGTTTAGTCGGTCGCCATTTTGGAAAAAACAGATATTGAAATTTTTTGATATATGTATTTTGTGAACCACACCTTTAATTATAGCCCTACCAAATTTCATAAGAAAATCTTGTTTTTTCAACGAGATATGATGATAAATGTTAAAGATTAAAAGTGCGGAATACAACTCTCAGCATTTTGCCAACGACATTTTCTGTTTGTTTTGACTTGTAGAATACCGTGGTAGTACTGGCATCGGTATTTTTTGGGACACCCTGTATACAGAGATATACAGAGTTATACATACTCGTAGATATAGACATTATGTGTAGAGTTATACAAAATCAAGGTTTGGAAATACATAAAGATAGATACTCAGCGTTTTACTTTGTTGGCAGGATGGTTATAAATAGATATACTCACAGAAATAAAGTAAATATACATAAGACACGAATAGATAGACAAAATTCACGTTTGAATACACAAAATATACACAGTTCATATTTATAAATGAACTATGTGTATTGTTCTAGACGAGGCACGTTTGTTTACGCCCACACCCTGGCAGTTAACACGTTATAATAAATATTTCTAAAAAGTGTAATGATTATTTTATGTAAGCATTAGCATGATGTGTGGAGAGCGCAGTATGTCACATGCGGTGACGTGTGACATGTGGGCAGATTCACAGTGAGGCGTACGGTTATGAATAATGTAAATTCACAAATTATGATCTTACTGTGACCAGGTATCAGTATTCATCTCAGCCGCGCCCTGCCGGTCAAATTTAAATCAACATTTCGAGCATGCTCAGTGCCCTTTTTAGTGCCCTGTCAGTTGGCAGCAGGCTCACTTATGACAAGGCATCTTCTTGAATAAGTCGTTAACAGGCGCAGCGAGACAGCATAGAGTAGGTAGAGATGTAGAGTACTGAAGAGATGGATATGGAGTCAGAAAGCGAGGGGGGACAGTAAGGATAGATACAGGGAGGGTGAAGAATGTGAATGCGAGGAAGAGATGGTCAATTGGGGTTAGACAGAGACGAGGATAGAAAGAGGAAGAGAGTGGTGATTTGAAGAGTAGAGGAAATAGGAATAGACGAGAGATGGCCGAATAGAGAGAGAGAGAGAAACAGTGAAGTATAAAAGGGATAGTGTGTGATTGGGTGTGACAGGAAAAATAACGATAGAAGGAGAGTAGAGGAATAGTGAAGAGATAGAAGAAATTGAGAAATAGAAACAGAATAGAAGAGAGATGAACGGATAGAGCTGGACAGTATAAAGTAGGTAGAGAGAGATATATATAGAGATAATTACAGAAGTGAAGAGATGAATGTGGAGTAAGTAAGCGGGGAGGAAAATTAGGATAAAAGGTGTAAATAGAAGAGAAATAAGAAACGATAAGAATTTATTGGAGAGAGAATAAATTTATTGGAGTTTCCCAAATGTTCAGCCGGTTTTCGACTATCTTGACAAAGTTAAATTTTCATAATTGACAACAATTTAGTTGTGGCTTATTATTTTGAGGTAGAGTGTAATAATATATGATGAAAAAAAAATTTTATACATAACGTTAGTATGAACTACTAGTGTGACAAATTCATAAATTTGAAATAGTTTTCCCCACAAATATAAATACAAATGTTTTAAGATTGGAAGACATAGAGCAACTTCATTTTGAATTCCAATAACTTTCCATGTATTCAACAGACATATCCCCTTGTCTAGATCAAAAAATTCATCAATCTACGAATATGCTCATACAATTTCTATGTCTATTGTCTAATTCTTCATACACATAAAAAAATTTCAATATTGTAATAACTTGTAAGGTTTCAAGTTTAAAAAGCGGAGAAGACGAAAACGCTTTCTATGTATTCAACAGACATTTTACTCATGTCTAGATCAAAAAATTCATCAATCTACGAAAAGTGATCATCACACATAAAAAAGAAAAATACTTGTAAGGTTTTAAGTTTTACAAGCGAAGAAGACCGATAAGAAGAAAACGCTAAACAAAGAGTGATAGAAAGAGAGACACTTGAAGAAAAGAAGAACAATTGACGGTTTCGGAACACATTAGATTTGCATGTTGTCTGTCTGAGCGGTGTTGAAGCATCAGTGTCGTTCGATAAATCTTTTTTATGAAGCAGTTACGTCTGCCTGTATTGTACAGGTCTGGCCATACCAGTAAATAAAAGAGTCGAGTACATCGCCTCTCAATGAGGTTTGGCCTGAGCCATCGCAAATGGTAATGCAATCGCTCCTTCTGCTAAATCATCCTGAGTAGTAGGCGAGACCCAACACACTTTCTGTCGTTTCAACTTTTTTTTATTTGTGCTAGCCAATTTTGAAGTTATGAGTACTGTTGTCTACATATTGATGAGTTTAAGAGATTTGATGAAGGGGCTTTGTTTATGGAGTTCATCTTGTTGAATGAATATGGATTGAATGAAGATATAGTGTACAATTTAGAAATTCATAGTACATCAAGGCGACACATGATAGTATTTTGAGTACTAGGAGTCCATGGTACATCAAGGTACAGGATTTAGATGGAACATATGGTAGTATTTTGAGTATATATTGTGTATTATTTTGAGTCAATAGTGTATCATTCCAGTCTATGGCCCATTATTTCAATTGCTATGTACTGTATTGAAATGAATGTACAAAGTTTTTATGTACACTAAAAAATTAATATAGATACACAATACCTTGAGTTATTGTACAATTCACATAACTTGCAGTTTGGGGAGGATAGGCCGACTTGCTTAATTGCAAAATGAAGTAACGGTATCAAGTTCAGTGTCAAAAATTTGAAGTATAAATTTAATGAGAAATAGAAGAATTTATCAAGCCACTATTAAACCGTCATTATTGTGTCTAATGTTAAAATCACTGCTTAGAGTGGATTTCCGGTGTTTGACTGAGCGCTGAATGTTAACTTGGCAGAAAATAGATCCTGTAGTTCGCCTGATTTTAGTTCAGTTCCGTTAGAAACTCTACGGCATTGGAAAACATCATAATTTTTACGCGTGTATGAATGGTGGTACATCCAAGTGGCTCATTCGGTACTTTACCAGCTATTAAACAGGCAAACATAGGTTAATAATGATGACCCATAGTGGCTCTGAAAAGACGAGTGAAGGAATTTACTAGTGTAACAATATCTTATCTCTATTATCTCCAGGAGGTTACCGCTTATGCTACCTGATGCTATGATGTGTGTATTCGTTTCTGCAATTATTACAAAGTGGATAGCATGACCTACCGTACGAAACAGGCAATTTGTTTTATAATCAGCATGGCCGCCGATGATGTTCTAACTAAACTTACCGCGTGATTAATCGTTGTGAAATATGTATTCGCATTCCTTGACGGAGAAAGAATAGGAGGAGGAAGGGAGGAGGAGGAGGAACAGAACTGGAGGGAGGAGGAGAGGAAAGAGGGAGGTGAAGAAGAGACGAAGATGACAGAGAAGGAGGAAGATGAGGAAGAAGAAGAAGAAGAAGAAGAGGAAGAAGGAGAAGAAAGAGAAGCCAGGAGAAGAAGATGGAGAAAGGAAGAAGAAGAAGAAGAATAGGAGAAAGAAGAAGAAGAAGAAGGAAGATGAAGAAGGAACAAGAAGAAGAGAGAGGAGGTAAGAAGAAGAAGGAGAAGAAGAAGCAGAGTAAAAGAAGAAGAAACAAGAAGAAGAAGAGGAAGAAGTAATAAAGAAGAAGAAGAACAAGAAGAAGGAGAAGGGCAGAAGAAAGAAGAAGAAGAAGAAGAAAGAAGAAGAAGAAGAAGAAGAAGAAGAAGAAGAAGAAGAAGAAGAAGAAGAAGAAGAAGAACAAGAACAAGAAGAAGGAGGAGGAGAAGAAGAAGAAGAAGAAGAAGAAGAAGAAGAAGAAGAAGAAGAAGAAGAAGAAGAAGAAGAAGAAGAAGAAGAAGAAGAAGAAGGAGGAGGAGGAGGAGAGGAGGAGGAGGATAAAAGAAGAAGAATACAATCATGAAGGATTCAGGAATACAAGGAGAGAGAATAAAGGTAACGAAGATTCAAAAGCAGTGAATAAATTGAAGTAGTGGTGGTGAAGAAGAGGAGAAGGAGGAAGACTTAAATAAGGGAGAAAAGGACGATGAGGTGAAGAATATGAGATGATGAAGAAGAAAAAGAAGAAGGATTTGTTAAAAGATTGATGTGTGTGAGAGAGAGAGAGACAAATGAGGAATAAGATAATATTAAAAGCCGAAAATGAAGTGAAAGAACTGGATGAAAGCGAAGAATAAGAGGAAGTAAGAGGGGGGTTGAAAGGATGAACCGATGGAACGCAACAAGAAGAAGAAAAACAAAAGGAGAAGAAGACAAAAAGAAGAGGAGAGTAGAAAAATAAGAATAAAATGATGAGAAGCGGAAGTAGAAGAGATGAAAGAAGGGGAAGAGAGAGAATGGGTGACGAAGATTTGAAGCAGTGAAGAAGTTGAAATTAGTAATGAATAAAGAAGAAGGAGGGAGACTTGAATAAGGAGAAAGATGGAAATGAGGGTGGTGAAGACGAAGAAGAATTTGAATGGAAATGTAGAGGAAAATATAAAGAAGATGCAATTGCATAACGTTCGACATTGAGAATACACACAGTCCTCGGACAATACTACTGCGATTGAAGCACGGTCGATCTCGCGAAGTAGGTAGCCTATGTGAGGGGGCACCTATTATAAGCGATTTTAAATTGAGAAATGTGTACGTGACTTTACAAAGATCTGCAGCTGGGTTGACCTCAACCTGCCAAGAAAGGTTAAATTGTCCTGCAAAAGTGAGCATCCACCAAGTTTATTAGCACTGATCGGCTCATTCAGTACTTATACATACATGATAAAGTAATAGGCTACAACATGACAAAGTAACAAACAAATTTGTAATCCAGTCTATACAAGCACAGTAAATTATCAGAATATTGACTATAGATTATGGAAGTCCGGATTACACTAGCACAGTATATCATCAGATATACCGGAATATGCACTATGGATTACAACGTGTGTGATCGTACCGTACCAGTTTAACATGGAGCAGTTTATGCTTCAATGCTCACGCGACTTGTGCTCAAATACGTAACCATCAACCAATTAAAATGAGAGAAATTATGTTTGTGCCTGTTTAGATAAAGCACAGCTATAGGTACACCTATAAGGTATTTGTGTAGATGTTATTTTCATTGAATTCTGTGAATGTATTGCCTGGTCTGGATGGAGGTGTTCTAGATTATCCTTCGTATACCGTAAAAAAGTAAGTCTGCCGTACCAAGAGCGAAATCGACGTGTACAAATTCTTCTAACTGTCAGAACAGCTGATTTAACGTTATAGAGTTCAGTATACATACATAATGTAGCTCAGAGCCTTTGAGGACTTATTAAATTTAAAATTAAATACAATTCAAGAATGACAATACATAAGATTAAAATTATTAATGCATAAAGCACAGTAATAGTTTAATGCTCAAATGTTCATAGCATGATTTATTCAACAATGACAAAGCTACATCCATATATATATGTTGTATATAAATGTAATTTACAAAAATGTAATGTGAAATATTATTCTTATGTGAACAATAAAACTTGATTGATTGAGAATATTCCATTTTGAAAATTTTAAAATACTGAGTTTCAAGATTGAAGTGTTCAAATGCTCCAACACTAGTGAAATTATGTTCATAAATGGAAAACGTAGAACATCTTTGATTTTGAAGACCCATGTTCAAATTCAAATGTTTACAATAGGAAAATTTTAAAAACTGAGTTTCAACAACTTTCAATTGCTCTATATACTGTAATTGTATCTTCTAGAAGTATTTCACTGATTTTGACTATAACCTCTTCCGCTCATAATGTTTATCAAAGGAATTTTCTAATATTCCATTCATTTTTTTCAACCTCTCAATTCCCTCTACTATATATACGGGGTTTCTGTATCTGCTGATCAACTATAACCTATTCAGCACTGTAGCCTGCAGCCTCTCATCCCGCTCCCGAACAGTTGGTACTTGCAATGCAAATTGCCATTGCAGCGCAATTGAAATTTCATTGCAACCGTTGCGGTAATTAAATGGCGCGCTGCTGACGGCTGAAAATAGCATCCGGATTCTACCAGGGCACAGTTAATGTATAACAGGGAGCTGAAGAGCGACCTCCTGCGGTGAGAAGCTATGCCACACTGGGCAGAGTCGTGAAGAGCCGCGGGGCCTACCAGGCGCCTATATCATGGACACCCGGCGACCAGAAGGTTAGAGGGTGTGGTAGTGGTGAATGGATGATAGAATGGGGTGGAGAGGTGAATGGAGAAGAGAAGAAAGAGAATACGAATCGAGGAAGAAGATGGTTGCAAGAATGACCAGAAAAAGAGGGAAAATAGGAGAGCTGCAGTGAGGGACAAAGAAAGACGATGGTTGGAGGTTGTGAGAGAGGGAATGAGAGATTAATCAAATTCTTCGAAAATGAAACCTTTTCTAGGAGATAATAGTTCATTGATCAAGTTTCTTATAATTTATTTAAACTAGTCACTTGGACTAACCATTAATTTTTTACTCTCATTTCTTATAAATTGAAAATAAACTTCATGGTACTAAAGTCTTCCACAGAAGCCTCCAGGTCTGTTCTATGATTCCACTACTTTTTTATTCACTATATTTTATTTTTGTTATTTTTTATATATATTTCACATTTATTTATATAAATATTATAATTTCTTCTAACTTCACAAGCACTACACCAACTCGAAGGGCTTTGTTTTCTTGATAAATGACAACATATTCGCATTCGAAGTACGCTGCCTTTCAAATATATTGATATGCAAAATAATAAGTTTAATAATATGCAAATAATTGCATTTGCAATCAAATATATGCAAAAATTATAATTTTTTTAGATAAATTTGTCAAATTCTCAACAGAAAATGATTGATTTTCTCGAAAAAAATATCATCTGTGGTGCTTTTATAAGAGTGGGAAGACTGGACTAGACGCTATGTTTTTCCTGCATTAATTTACTGCTTATATGACTTGGGGAACCTGGTTTACGCGTTAACAGGCCAATATTATATTTATTGTCGAACTAATATAATTATCAGGGAAATTTAAGAAATTTTAGATTTAGTAAGCATTGGATAAATGACATCAACGTATAACGGTTTATATAAAATGATTTTATTTATTATTAAGATCTTATGTACATGAGCTCCTGATTGTTTCAATGATAATGGATAATATCAAGTGGATAATCGAAGTGGACCTTAGCCCTTGAGCCCTTGAGCCCACACACGTAAGGCTAGGCGTCAAGTTACCTAAGACGAGATTAGTCATGTTCAGTGACTTACACATAGTTGCTACGAAGCAACACACACCGATTAGTCAGGCCAGATCGGTGTGTACTGCTTCATAAGCAGCTATGTGAATTACTGTGACTAAACGTGACTGATGTAGTCTTGCCTTGTCTTGACTAAGACGTGTACGCCTAGCCTAATAATCTAATTTCCAGGCTACAATAGTGAGACTACAATACATGAGCACAATACTTTGGCTACAATACTCAGACACAATTATTCTTGGCCACAATGCTGGGCCTTCATCAGAATAGAAAACGACTTCTTGAATGAATATTCCAACTGTGCGATTCCACTGTGGTAGTAACAGTTATCCAGGTAAAAGAATTACACAAATTGTTATTGCAACTGTAAAACAAGTATCAGTAGATCAAGTTTCTAAGCGTGCCTACTAGTGTTGTTAATAGTCTGCGCAAGAATAAAGAGAAAGGCTGGTCAACGCCCACGCTTGCAGCTGAAGCAGCAGACACAAATCAGCCTCAGGCTCCTGCTTCTTCTTCTCCTCCTCCTCCTTTCATCTTTCTTCTCTTCTACAAACTGCAGCGATGTCTCTTCTTCTTCGTTTTGTTTACTTTCTTCAACGTCACGAACGGATTACTCCATAGTTCAACTCTTAAACTACCAGAACAGAGACTTTTCCGAATAGTCTTGTTAGAGATATTTTGACTCTGGTAAACCGAATTATTTTAAAGATGATTTCAAATTTGTTTCTGAAGGCAGAAGGTTGGACGTTTCACGTACTAGAACCGGAGAAAATACTCCCAATCATCGAACCACCATTTACACTAAATCATTCTTCTTGTCGTGCTTACATGCTCCCAATACTATTAGATCCCATTGTCCAACCCTAGAGCAACTGTACGACAACTTCCACCCCCTATTTATAGTTGTATATATTATTCTTATTCATATTCTAGATTTTCATGTTCTAGCTTACTAAAACAAACAGACGAGGTATTAGTTCCATTATTACATCTAGCTTAATGTACATTAATTTTAATTCAAATTATCATTATTCTTCATTCTATTCTTCATGTTTCGGTTACCGCATCATGAGCGTTCATTACTTTTGTTTATCATTCATATCATAAATGTTAGACTCTATTGATCTTACTTCATTGATCTAGTATCGTATTTTTACTCCATTATACTTTGTAAATATGAGGTAGGATTCTTTTTTTTTTCTCTCATCTAAAGTATACAAATTATTGTTAATTAATTCCATTTTAGTGTACATTACTCTTGTTCATCTTATTTTATTCTTATCACATAGTATATATAACTTTCATTTCAGTTTTTATATCTGAATAATTTTACAAAACCATGTTGCGATTAGTTTTATTTTAAATAACGTTCATTTCAGCTTAAATATAATTATTATATACTAGAACTCTAGTCGATTTTATTAAACTCACTCCTATATATTCTCATTTAAAATCTCCCTTATCTCATGTTTTGTTCATTTATCCGAAACTGTAATTACTTATTCTTAAATGACGTTCATTGTAATAATTATCATTTTAAGCGACACTTTGTAATCTACATGAATAAAGTGAATATTCTTATTCTATTCTATTCTATTCTATTCTCCTCCTCCATCTTCTTCTTCTTCTTCTTTTCTCTTCTCTTCTTCTTCTTCTCTTCTTCTTCTTCTTTTCCTCTTCTTCTTCTTCTTGTTCTTCTCCTTCTCCTTTTTCTGTTCTTCTCTTCTTCTTCTTCTTCTCTTCTTCTTCTCTTCTCTTCTCTTTTCTCTCATTCTTATTCTTTTCTATCTTCTTCTTCTTCTTCTTCTTCTTCTTCTTCTTCTTCTTCTTCTTCTTCTTCTTCTTCTTCTTCTTCCTCTTCTTCTTGTTCTTCTCCTTCTTCTCCTCTCCTCCTTCTTCTTCTTTCTTCTTGTTCTTCCTCTTCTTTCACTTCTTCTTCTTCTCTTCTTCTTCTGCTTCTTCTCTTCTTCTTCTTCTACTCTTCTTCTTCTTGTTCTTCCTTCTTCTTCTTCTTCTTTCTTCTCTCTCTTCTTCTTCTTCTCTTGTTCTTCTTCTCCTTCTTCTTCTTCTTGTTCTTCTTCTTTTCTTGTTCTTCTTCTTCCTCTTCTTCTTCTTCTTCTTCCCTCTTCTCTTCTCTTCTTCTTCCTCTTCTCTTCTTCTCTTCTTCTTCTTCTTCTTCTTCTTCTTCTTCTTCTTCTTCTTCTTCTTCTTCTTCTTCCAATTTTTCTTCGTCTTCTTCTTCTTTTTCTTCTTCTTCTCCTTCTTCTTCTTCTTTTCTTCTTCTTCTCTTCTTCTTCTTCTTCGTCCGTCTTCTTCTTCTTCTTCAGCTGCAGCAGCAGTGACAAATCAGCCTTAGGCAGCTGCTGCTATGTGCCAGACAACGGGGAGCAGGCGTAAAACGGAATGGAAGCGAGAACAATAATGCGCAATATTATGCAACAGGGTTTGTCTATACTAGCCTCTCTTGAATAAGTTCGCTTATCGTTTTCCTTCCCCTGTTCTTGTTATCGCACATTGATGGTTTGCCTGTTCCTCTCTTCAAATTTCTTCTCTGCTTTCTCCCTCGTTCTTATTTCTCTTCCTTGGCTATATTGAATCTTAAAAGAAGTGTAACTTAAATTAATGTAACTTAAAAAGTGAAAATAATTTTATGTTTATAGTTGTTTCAGTATGTTTTGTATGTTTATGTAATCAGTGTGTGTTGCTTCATAAGCAATTATGTGAAGTATTGTGACTAAACGTGACTAATCTCGTCTTGTCTCGTCTTGACTAATCAGTGTACGCTTAGCCTAAGTGTTCATTAGTCAGAAATTATTACACATAGACTAAAAACTGTTTTATTCAATTTAATTCATTTTAATAACATGATCCTCATCATAATATCTATCTGCATTATTCAAAAGTGGTAAGTTATACAGAAATTCAGCAAATTCAAAAAAATAAGATTAGATTTTTGGAATTGATTACTATTTCATCATTTAATCTTACAGTAGAATCATAATGTATCACATACAATCATACAGTACTCTTGAAAAATGAGATTATGATATTTGAAAAAGAATTAGGCTACTGTATTCCAAAATTCGATTATGATTTTAGAGATAGAATGACTGTAATCGAAAATTAGATTATGATGTTAGAGATAGACTACAACCAAAACACAGTGGAGAAATGGGCTAAATGTGGAAATAGGAGTTTTTTTGTCGAAATCTGTGTAATTCCGTGAGAAACCTGAGAGGTCAAGTGAAAGAAGAAGCAAGGTGGCCACCGTTTGTAGGCATTCTTTGTCCGATGTTTATCTCGGGAGTCGAACACAGATCTTCCCAAGATAGTATAGCCGCCTGGAGAATTCCAGTAGCGTTAACCTGCTACTGAAGAATGTGCCGGCTTTTTGGAGAGACTGCCGCTGAAAGAAAGGAGTTCTCCATTTCCATAAAGCAGGTGCCCGAATTGCGCGCGCCTCTTGTTTTTCACAATAATTGCAAAAACACCGCTGTTTGATTGTTATTGCATTGCCTGCCACAATGATAATACTGTATGTGAATGCGATGCGAAAGAATGAAGGAGAAAAAGAAGAAGAAGGAAGAAGAAGAAGAAGAAGAAGAAGAAGAAGAAGAAGAAGAAGAAGAAGAAGAAGAAGAAGAAAAAGAAGAAGAAGAAGAAGAAGGAGAAGAAGAAGAAGAAGAAGAAGAAGAAGAAGAAGAAGAACAAGGAGAAGAAGATGAAGAAGAAAAAGAAGAAGAACAACAACAAGAAGAAGGAGGAAGAAGGAGAAGAAGAAAAGAAGATAGAAGAGGAAGAGGAAGAAGAAGAAGAAGAAGAAGAAGGAGAAGAAGAAGATGAAGAAGAAGAAGAAGAAGAAGTAGAAGAAGAAGAAAAAGAAGAAGAAGATGAAGAAGAAGAAGAAGAACAAGGAGAAGAAGAAGAAGAACAAGGAGAGGAGGAGAAGAAGAAGAAGCAGGAGAAGAAGAAGAAGAAGAGGTAGTGAAAGAAGATGAACTAGGAGAGAAAGAAGAAGAATGAGAATGAAGTAGAAGAAAAAGAAGTAATAGAAGAAGGCGGCCATAAATGTGCGTCGAATTATCCTGCATGAGAGGTGGTAGAATGAAGAGATAGCAGAACTCAGAAAAAGATTTAACGTTAGTAAACGAGCGTACATCAATCAGCAATTCAAAAGAATATATGGTTTAGTATGGTAGTCTGAACTTAGCAATAACTTCAATATTTCAGATTTTTCTAGTAAAGAGTGTACTGTGAATTTAGTGCTCCAGTAAACGTTAGTGCTGAGTGTTTTGTCACAAATTAGATTTATAGTAACTTCAAACATTGACAGCCGCGTGAATCCAATGTGGACTCACAGGCACTTTCCTTAGATATGGCCGTATGGTGACACTGTGGCTTCACATCACCTTTATGTTTGAATGCTATTACAAAGAGATACTATGTATCCCTATAGGGCATCATAGGGTTACTCAGGGAGCTGACAAACATAACCCCTCTTCTAAGGGAGAGGAAGTAAGAGAAATCAGGGGAGTAGGATGTCGGCCATTATTATTGGAGGTAATTTTGGCGCTGTTTTTTAAAACATCTACATAACTTCTACCCAAACCAGCCTAAAAAAAATGTTGAATTTTGCCATAAATATTTACTATATTCTCTCAACGATTTAATTATACCGAAAAGATACCATAAACTTCAAACCCATGAAGATTAAATTTAATATGAGTGAATTCAAATAACCGCCAAAATTACGTCCACAATAATAATACATCGGTCCAGAGTTGAATCGGCCAATGAGATCGAGACACAGCATGGCCATCTTTAGACAAAACTCAAGAAGGCCATGGACACAGGCTTCACCCTTTTTTAACATAGGGAAGATACGATACTTCCACTCCATCAATGACAGCCCCCTGGGGTTACTACGATACCCTATAATAAGGTTAGATATAGGGTTACTATGTAATATCGTTCATACTTTCGTGTAGAAATGAAGGTGATAGTATTGTGGTTGATAGTATATATCGAATAAAAGACAGGAGATTCTACAGCTACAGTATTTCAAACTTGACAAAATCCTGATAAACGAACTTTTGGATGACGAATGTAGAGGTTCAAAAATTCAAGACATACTCGTGTACTGTTTTTTCGACAAAATCTTGATAAACGAATGTGAATGGTGAAGGTGATGGGATGTAAACAGAACAAAGGAAGCGAGTAGAAAGCGTAGTGGCGATAATCAAAAGAGTGCTGAGCAGTGAAACTGACCGGATAGGATAGGATAGGATAGGAGTGCAGATCTCGGGTAACCTCTGGCCTGCTCAGCTGGACCAGTTCACTTTCTATTTGCTACCATTAGTTTAGTGTGGCCTGCTCATGCCTGCATGCCTGCCTGCTATACGCCAACAGCGCTTTGATGATAATAATTCATTAGGTCGCTCCACACGAGAGAGCAATGAGATGCGCAGAAGGAGAAAAAGATAATAAGGAGGAGGAGGAAGAGGGAGAAGACGAAGATAAGGAAGAAGGAGAAGAAGTGAAATGAAATAAGAGAAGAGGATAATGAATAAGAAGGAGACGTTGAAGAAGAAGAAGAAAAAGGAGAAAAGAAGAAGGAAAGAACAAGTGGAAGTGGAGGAATTGGTAAGAAGAAGAGGAAAAGGGATATAAGAAGAACAAGAAGACGTAGAGAAGAAGAGGGAGTAGAGGAATTAGTAAGAAGAAGAGGAAGATGGAAATATGAAGAAGAAGAAGAATATGAATAAGGAGAGGTAATAATAATATGAAATGATGAATAAGGAGGAGACGTTGAAGAAGAAGAAGAAAAAGGAGAGATGCAGAAGGAGAGAAGAAGAGGAAGTGGAGGAATTGGTAAGAAAAAGAGGAAGAGGGAACAAGAAGATGAACAAGAAGAAGTGGTGAAGAAGAGGGAGTAGAGGAATTAGTAAGAAGAAGAGGAAGAGGGATAGAAGAAGAAGAAGAAGAAGAAGAAGAAGAAGAAGAAGAAGAAGAAGAAGAAGAAGAAGAAGAAGAAGAAGAAGAAGAAGAAGAAGAAGAAGAAGAAGAAGAAGAAGAAGAAGAAGAAGAAGAAGAAGAAGAAGAAGAGGAAGAAGAATGAGAAGGCGTGAGAAATGGAAGAAGATAAAGAAGATGGAGGAGAAGGAGGAGAAGAAGAAGAGGACGACAGCAGATCATGAAGAAAAACAAAAATCATGACATGATGATGGGCAATGGAGCAATCATACATTGGACAGAAGCATCTTCTGGCAATGAGTTTTATTGCGTGTCTCAATCTCTCACTAACTCTCTCTCTCTCTCTCCATCACTCCATCTTTCTCTTTAAATTTCATCCGCTTTTTATTGAAGTAGTAGACTCATGTGTCAGTCTTTTCATGATGATTCCAACCACTAATGAATTATTAATGTAGGTGCATTAAGAGCAGCACTGGCAGGATAGACACATTTTGTATAGTTTGGTAACACACTAATAAACATAGGTAGTGGATGCCGATTCTGCACAACTTCCGGTCGCCATCTTGGATCCGCCATCTTGATCCGCCATTTGGATCCGCCATCTTGGATTTTGAATTTTGGCGGGAAATTTGAATTTGAATTTTTGGTCAGCTGTTTTTGTGACGTCACTTCCGGTCAGCTGTTTTGTGACGTCACCGGCCATCTTGGATCCGCCATCTTGGATTTTAAATTTTGAATTTGAATTTCTGGTCAGCTGTTTTGTGACGTCAGAGAACATGTGTTTTCAAGGTCAGGGTTGGGGTGTGTCACTTCCGGTCATGTGTTTTGGTCGGCCATATTGTGTCGGTCATATTTGATTTGTGCGGGAAATTTGAAATGAGAGAATAAGCGGAAATTTGAATTTAAGATTTTGTGAGGTGTTTTAGTGTGTGACGTCATATGAGGTCGGCCATTTTGGGAAAAAATAGTATGTGAAAATGAAAATTGAATTGATGATTGAGAGGATGATGATGATGATATGTGCAGATGATGGGTGGGGGTGAGGATAGACTCTAAGGTGAGGATGAAGAATGTGAGGATGATGGAAGCTGGACTCTAGTGAAGTATGGAGGATGAAGAATGTGAAGAGGATGATGATGAAAAAGTTGGGTGCAGATGGTGGGTGGGGTGGATAGACTCTAGGAGTATGATGATGAAGAATGTGAAGAGGATGATGATGATGATGATGATGATGATGATGATGATGATGATGATGATGTAAGTTGGATGCATGGGGAGGTGTGCTCTAGGGTAATATGAGGATGAAGAATGTGTAGAGGGTGATGATGATAAAAGCTGAGTATGAGGATGTGCGTCAAACAAGTGTTAGGATGAAGAATATATGGACTAGTAAGGACTTACCCTATCTGCTACACCTGCACCCAGCTCCTCCTGCACCCAGCTCCTCCAGCACCAGCTCCTCCTGTAACCAGCTCCTTCTGCACCAGCTCCTTCTCCTACACTGCTTGCAGTCTGAATGTCTGTAGATGGTTCAATTTCCACACCACGAAAATGACGTATGAACCGTTGGCGCTTTTTAAAGTGGTATCCCCAATAGGCCTAATCCACTGTATACTTTATCCCCATTTTTCACAAGATAACACGTTGAAGTATAATTATAAGCAAGAATACAACGTCAAAGTATGTGAGCGAGCGAGCGTGCGTGAGCGTGTGTGTGTTCAGAACAAGAGTCTGACTGCTACTGTGTGCGTGAGCTGTCCTTTTAAACTATTAAAGCCCGCTATCACCTAACCGCAAAATCCGTTACACATTCAAAGAAGTGACGCCTTAAATTTTTGTATGAGTCATCAACAGCACAACAAGGTAAAGACCACATCCTGTTACACCTTCCTGTCTAATATCGATAAGGTGCAAAACTAAAGCCCGCTATCTTTACTTTCAACTGACAAAATGTTTTAAATAAAATAATTAATTCGTTGTGGTTAACTACCGATGTTTTTTCCCCAAAATGAAATAATATTTGATAACTTTGTTTTTCCTTATTCTTTTCCTTATTCTTTTCCTTCTTCTACACATTCAAATATTATCAAATAAAATGCCTTGAAAACCACACTGCTTGTACTGATAAAAAGTACAATTAGCTGGAAGAACTATTCGCTTATTACTTGCCATAATTTTTCTTGTAATTTGATTATTTTATTTATCGGAAGAATGATAGGTCGATAGTAACTTAAATAATCATTTATTATAGTCTCATCTACACTCTGAAGAAATATTAATTGTATTTCCTTACACAGCTTCTTTTGATCTAATGTTTCGGCACTTTGAATACTCTCTTCACATACTGTAAACCACTCCAAATAATTTTTAACTTGTTCTTCCAATTCTTTGGGAGCAGAAACCCATTGTGTAGGATCCATGATGTTTCCTTTTTAACAGCAAACAAAAGACTGACTCATTTTCCCCACCACAGATGTTCTTATAGTTAAAAAAAAGCTGGAGGAGTCGAAAGTGCGTTAAAGTTTTTATAGTGGTTTTTCCTGTAGGCCTAGCATCCACTTTTTCAATCAATTATTTTATATAGCCTATTTTTTATTTTTATTATTATTATTTTTTTTTTATTTTTTTATTTTTTTTTTTTCTATATTTTTGGAATAATTACATCATACTCAATGGGTATATTTTTTACATAGTAGTTCACACATGCTCTATGATAATCAATCGCAACACCACACCAAACGCAAATAATATTCTCACCATTAAAATAGAATCCTTTCCGCGCATACATTCTCATTTGTTCTTCACTCAAATTATTATTATCAAGTCGAAATGAAGCCAACCTTGTTGATTCTCTCGTGTAATCTTCATTGATTGATTTTCTCAGTACTTCCATATAATGAATTGCACTTCTCAATGCACAGCGAGCACCACTATTATTATGTGCTGAACAATAATAATCACATTTTCCTTCAAACACAGGTTTTTCAATACTGTCCGAAATCTGTTTAACGTTATTATGATATTTTCGTAGATAATGTACTTTTTCCAATCCTTTAGTATAAATTATTTTATATGGTGAACATAATGTTTCCATTACGCTATCTGTGCACGGGATATCACCAAAGTTCCACTTTAATTTATGATAATTGTTTTCCAACCAATTTGTCATTCTCTTATGATGTGAATCCAATAATGTCTTGTCGTAGGGTGGTGAGAAATGTATTAGTGTGTAAGCATAGTTGAAAGATACTATTGCTAGCTCTTTAAGAATAAAGTTATTCTTATTGTCGCGGTAGGCGTGAAACTCGATAACAGCAACCGATCCGTCCATGACAAAGTCTTTTCTCAAACTGAGACCTTCCATCCATAATCAAACAGGTCTACTCTTTATTTTATTTTATTTTTCTTCAATATTACTCATTGATAAAAGATCTATTTTCACATAATTAATTATTGTACTCGTCTTACTATACCAGACATGGGTGTGTACTCTACAATTGAATCATGAATGATAAGACAATAGGCTGTTGTGTTGGCTGGAAAATTATTTTTCGAATCAAATTCCAATCTGATATCAACAGATCCAGTCTTTAGTAAATCATTTTGTCTACTACAATCAATTATAATTAATGGTGTCTTAGTAGTAAACTCAGTGAAAGATATTGATGATCCCCATTCCCTAATTGTGCTCTGATAGTAGGAAAGTGGAAAATTGGTAAACATTTTGTATAGCAAACATTTATTGCCCATAATCTGATCGTGCGGAAATATTGCGAATTTAAGTATAACGTGCATTATTTAGATCACACAGATCAAATTCAGACATATTCTTGAATATTGATTCTTACGATTTGATT
The DNA here is from genome assembly GCA_017141395.1 of Laodelphax striatellus. Lineage (NCBI taxonomy): Eukaryota > Metazoa > Arthropoda > Insecta > Hemiptera > Delphacidae > Laodelphax > Laodelphax striatellus. The sequence continues at coordinate 4,772,610 of CM029532.1, read as the reverse complement.
GGAATGCAAGGATAACATATCTTGGCTTTTCCATTTGTGACGATGTTTTCACAGTCCAATTTTGAACACTAGTTTGCGGTAGAACAGGATACTCGTGAATCTGCCAGGAACGGAAAGGCATCATTAGTGGGCGATCATTGTCAACAATTTCCAATAAATGGATGCGGACTTGATCTGATACCTGAACATATGGAATTTTCCATTGAAGTTTTGAAATATTTAATTTCATACTAGTTCCAACTGGTGATGTGATTGTATTCATCTGTTGATGCTAATAGAACCAATTCTTGTTTTACATTTAAAATAATATTCTTATAGTCTTCCATGAATCCCATTAACATAGAGTGGCACACAATAACTAAAGTCTTTACCTACTAATGACCATCCCGACTTGTTCAACCTGCAACTTCCCATTCGTTTGAATCTTTTGACTGCATACAGGAAGATTTTTCAATGTTGATGTAATGCCTACATTTCGCGTCCTATCTACTTCTACTAAGAAAAGCTAGAGCATTATTTATAAAATTAAAATTTGATGACTTGGTAGGTGTAGGAGCATCTTTGTCCTGTATGAATCGTAGCGCTTTATTTTAAAGTGGTTTCCTGTAGGCCTAATTATTATCTTGAATGAATAAAGTTTACTCTTCAATAATTATACATACCCTCACATACCTTAATATGTATGATTTTTACAAGATTTCAACTAGAGTTATTACTAGACTCATCAACAAGGAAAAGAAGGGGATTAATAATTTGCTTTATTCGTTCAAGATATGAAAATACTATGATAAAATCGTATTTGATCAACCACAAAATTCAATCTTCAATTTAATTTTCAATCTTAATAAGGAAAAACAACTTTTCTAACATTAAAAATAGTCTCTCTCTACCCTTGGTATCACTTTTAAAGCTTAAAATAATGAAAAACCAACTATGACAGAACCAAATTTTGACTAATAAGTGTATTATTTATAATTTTATATACAAATTCACGTAACATATCAGTCTGTAGCATAATTTATGTGTACCACTGAAGGAGCAAACACCATCTCGCGGCGGAAAAGTGCAACACACATGCTGAGTGGAAGCTTTCGCGCCCATGCGGTAAAATGTGTACTTGTCACACACGGCGCTGAGTATAGGCAACTCGCGCGCCGACATTACAGTGGTGCTGTGTGGGTTGTCTACACTCACTCTTGTAGGCGTGAATGTATTCATTTCTTTTATTATTGTATTTGTCATCTAATCTTCATCATTATTATAAATTATTACACAGAATTGAGAGAAATATTATCCTCTATTACTCGAAATAATAATCTAATTTTGACAGAAATGTGAGGAAGAAGTGGTCAGAAATTAGTTTTGAAAGAAATTGATAATATTATTATTATCTCATTCCAAAAATAATTGGTAATTTTAACATGTACCATTCTTTGAGACCGGATGTGGTTAGTATGATTCAAAACTGTGAAAGAAATAATTCTACCTCCATTTTCCTTGTACAAGGAAAACATGATATTTAACTGTAGCTCCTAACGCAACTTCCGGTCATGGAGGTATAAAAGGTATCTGATCCTTAATAATTTAGACAGTCTTGCTTGAGCAGCAGAAGAAGAAGGTTCTCTATGACGATAAATCGATTATAATCTTTCATCATGGATGTAACCTATACACGCGATTCACAACAATTGCATTAAGGCAAGGTGGTGCTTCCTTCTCTTCAGGTGGACCTGGTGAGTACTCTGAATAATCTTCAAGGACAAATAATAGATTTTTAATTTCGGAAGGCAATAGATTTGATGGTAATATTAGATGGTTTATGGCAGCTAAATTATGCTTGAAAAAATTGTTTTAGCAGATGGTTTAGAACAATCAATATTAGCTAATGTAACCTTCATGGATCATCACAAAATATTATAAATATTACAGACAATACAGAGACAGCCATCAACCAATTCAACCCAAGATAAAATTCTTCAACGGTTGGATAATTTTATTCAGAATGGGAGTGGGTGGACAGTTAAAAAAATTTACTGTGTGGATGTAAATGTTGTTCGATATAGACCTATTCGAGGGTCTTCATATCTGCCCACCCCCACTAAACTATTCAATAAGAAAGCTCTAATTAATGTACATAATACAGATGAAAAATGCTTTCTTTGGTCATTATTGGCCTATTTTAATGATGATCCTATACACAATAGAGTGAGTGACCTTAGGAGGTTGGAAGGTCTAATTAACATGCGCGGGATAAATTACCCTGTTAGCATTAAAGATATCAAAAAAGTAGAAGACCAGAATCCACCTCTCGCTATTAATGTTTTAGCTTATAGCGAAGAAGAAAATCGTATATATCCACACCGAGTTAGTGAATACAGAGACAGACAATATGTAATTACTTTACTACTTACCGTGCAACAAAAATATTTTTCATTATACTCTTGTAAATACTAAACCGGGTTACAATGGTCTTTCCCGATTATTGTCACATATGACAAAAAGAGGACATGAAGTGGAAATTTGCCCCTACTGTTTCCACAGATTCACCAATAATTTAAATAGAACAGATAGACCAAATTCTTTAGATGCAAAAAAGAATTTGGAAGAACATATTGAAATGTGTAAGGTGCATGGAATTCAACGGACTAGGCTTCCCAGAGCTGGATATGAGCATGAGGAAATCTTAAAGTTTCGGAATTTTACCGGAACTATAAGAGTTCCTTATACTGTTTATGCAGATCTGGAAAGCTTTATAGTCCCAATAGAAAATGGTGACGGACAAGTAGGTGAAGAAATAGTAGAAGATGAAATAGAAGAAGAAGAGATAAGCTATACTAGGAAAACAGCTAGGCATATACCTTCTGGATTCAGTTATGTTATAGTAGGTGAAGATGGACAGATAAGCTATGGTCCAAGAACATACCGTGCCAAGTTCATGGGTGAAAACATTATCGAAATTATGCTGGATGAGCTTCTCGAACACGGGGAGCGAATAAAGCAGGAAATTATCGAAGAAACACCCATGAACTTGACACCTGATCAACAAAAAGAATTTCATGAAGCTACAGAGTGTGTACTATGTAAAGATCCCTTTATTAATAATAGTAAAGATTATAAAGTTCGTCATCACCTACACACTACTGGTGAATGGGTCGGAGCAGCCCATCGCATATGTAATTTAAATGCTAAACGACCAGATTTTCTACCTGTATATTTTCATAATTTACGTGGCTATGACAGTCACCACATTGTACAAGCACTCGGTAAATATAATAATCATAAAATTTCGTGTATTGCAAACACTAGTGAAAAATTTCAATCAATTAGTCTCGGTCCACTTAGATTTTTAGATTCGTTACAATTTTTAAATATGAGTCTCGATAAATTAGTTTCTAACCTTACTGATGGTTCAACAGACAAGTCTACTATTTTTAAATGCATGTCCAATTTTTTTAATAATCCATCAATTAGAGACATGTTAATTCGTAAAGGTGTGTTCCCCTATGAATACATGACAGGAGTAGAAAAATTTGAAGAAAGAACCCTACCTCCAATAGATTCATTTTTTAGTTCTCTTACAAGAACTACTATAAGTAATGAAGATTATGCTCATGCACAATCAGTTTGGACCAAGTGTAATATTGATAATATGGGTTCTTATCATGATCTTTACCTTACTTGTGATGTTCTTCTTCTTGCTGATGTTTTTGAAAATTTTAGAAGTACATTTTTGGAATCTTATGGACTTGACCCATGTCATTTCTATTCTCTTCCACATTATTGTTGGAATGCAATGCTAAAAATGACAAGAGTTAAACTACAGCTACTAACAGACCCTGAAATGCATATGTTTTTTGAGGCTTCAGCAAGAGGAGGAATCAGTATGATTCCTACTCGATATGCTAAGGCAAACAATAAATTTATGGGTTGCGAATATGACCCTTCAAAGCCATCATCATTTATTCATTATATTGATTGTAATAATCTGTATGGAGCCAGTATGATTTCAAGGTTACCACATTCCGGATTCAGATGGCTATCAGAGTGAAATTTCAAAATTTGATGTAATGGTACCTGATGATTCTGATGTAGGCTACCTACTTCAAGTTGATTTGGAGTACCCTCAACATCTTCATGATTCACACTCTGATTACCCTCTTGCTCCTGAAAAGAAACTTCCCCTTCATCTCATCTTTCAACTTACCAAACTGACCCCAATAGAACAAACGTTAAAGTAGAAAATTAATGACCACTCTTGAAAATAAATCAAATTATATCCTTCACTACCGTAATCTCAAACTATATTTACAGTTGGGTCTAAAACTTGTAAAAATACACCGTGCAATCAAATTCAACCAAAGTCAATGGTTGAAACCATATATAGATTTTAATACAGAGTTACGAAGAAAGCTAAAAATAGTTTTGAACGTGACCTTCGAAAATTGGCGAATAACGCGTATGGCAAGACCCTTGAAAACGTTCGTAGAAGAATGGATTTCAAGCTAGTTACCAACCCCCAAGAATTGGATAAAGTAATAGCGAACCCCGTGTCCAAGACTGGCACATTTACAATGAGTCACTGGTCGGTGTACGCATGAAAAGAGTGAAATTTACCTCAACCGTCCAGTTTATGTAGGAGTGACTGTATTGGAACTGAGTAAAATATTATGTACAATTTCCATTACAATCACATCAAACCCTTGTACAAAATAATGTAAAACTCTAATGACAGATACAGATTCTTTCATGTACAAGATAGAAACGCCCTGTATATTTGAAGACATAAAACATAATATTTCATTGTATGATACTTCAGAGTATCCACAAAATCACCTTGCTATGACCCAACTAATGCTAAAGTTCTTGGAAAGTTTAAAGATGAAATGAAGGAAACCAAATTTTGAATTTGTGGGATTGAAATCTAAATGTACTCGTTCACATATTCAAACAGTGAAAAAAGGTGGCTAAAGGTGTGGCTAGAATTTGTATTGAAAAGATTTAACTTTGATTTATACAAAATTGTTTATTTGATAAAACTCACACATATACTAAATTCACTACATTGAGAAGTACTGATCACAAAATTTACAGTATGGATATTTCTAAACTATCACTAAGTCCTTATGACAATAAACGTTACATTTGTAACGATAAAATTAATACATATGCATGGGGTCATTATAAAATTGAAGAACAACAGCAGGAAGAAATCAACCATCACAATAAAGAATAAGATTGGATCATGATTATCAATAATGTATAGTAGACAAGTTGTATAGTTTTTTTATTTATTTATGTACATACACAATATTTTCACTGGTGTTTGCAATATATATTGTATAAATAACAAATAGGTAGTTGTATAGATTTATCTTTTTTTCTGTCTCTGTATTCACAACTCACATGTAGCTTTTTATATTTTTGTAGATTTTATTGTATAGAATTTTATTATTTTTGTCCTGTATTTACAATTTATTATTCAGAGTACTCTCACAAGATCTAGTTGTAGGGATGAAACTAGACCACCTTCATGCAATTGTTGGTAAACTTGTGAATCGTTGGTAAAATTGAGTGAATCACATCAAATGCTGAGAGGTGATTATTGTGCCATAATCTATGTGTAGTTGTATTGTAGAGCGACAACGAGCCCAACTGAAGTCATTAAATTGATACAGGGATCGATCTCACAATGCAACTACTTTTTTATAAATCCATCTGAAACAGTACATAATCTATGTGTAGTTGTATTGTGGCGACAGAGCCCAACTGAAGTCATTAAATTGATACAGGGATCGGGATCTCACAATGCAACTACTTTTATAAATACATCTAGTTGAGATGAATAATAGGATTGAGATTCAATCTCATCCACGCTTCTATCAGTTTGATGTTGAATACTTTTATTGCTTACTGTTTCAAGCTTGCAATTTGCTGGCTATGATAAATTTAAAAGAAATGTACAAAAATATTTGTACATTTTAAAATTATTACTATAGGTTATGCACAATACACCACAGCATTTGATGTGTATTCAAAATAATATTACATTATGTACATACTAATGTTTGTATTATATAATGTAAAAGTGGATGATAGGCCTATAGGGGAAAAACCACTATAAAAAACTTTAACGCGCCTACGATTCCTACGTCATTGCGTGGTGTGGAAAAGGAATCATATTGGAGAAGAGCATGACAAGCGTCATTGAGGTGTTTACTCCTCCGCTGCTAAAGCTCAACTGATTAGTTTTATGTATTGTTGTACACTCCTACCCTATTTTGTTGAATGGTTTCAGTAGTCAGTTGACTGTAGAAGTGTTTTGAAGTCATGGATGATCTACCAATAACAATCTTGAAATTACTAATCATTACAATGAAGTTTTGGTTAACTTTTATGATAGTGGTGATGATTGTATCGAATTATGGGTGGATAAGCTTTCTACTAAAATAATTTTTCTTGGAATATTTGATAAGGGTTTTACTGTGTGTATCACTTCCGGTTTTGCGGTTAATTTGTAACGGTTTTTCCCAGATTAGAAATAGATTATCCTTGATGAAAATGATTTTTATCTCTGTCGTCACTTCGGTTTTATGGTTAATTTGTAACGGTTTTCCCAGATTAGAAATAGATTATCCTTGATGAAAATGATTTTTATCTCTGTGCGTCACTTCCGGTTTTAGGTTAATTAGTAAATTAGGAAATTTGATTTTTATCCTTGTTGAAAGAAGGTATAAATACCAGTGCATCTGTCTTCACCTCATCATTTGCAGTAGTGCACTTGTACAAGTAACATCGTCTGTCTTTCTCACTCTCTCTCTCTCTGTGTATTTGTAAGCAAGTTTCAACAACAGATCCCATGTTGGGGATACTGAGCCGATCAAGAATATGAAGGAGGAGTATCTCTATAATATTCTTTCAGCATTCATTTGCTCTACACGTTATGGTGATAGAATTCTAATTACTCTATCTGACCCTATATGTGTCAGTAAAGTATTTAGTGTTTTCCTACCGAAACGTTTTCTAACGACTTTGAATGCAGATACTATGCAAGACTTCAATTCAAAGCTGGTCAATTTATGATCATGTTCAAAACACACAGTCAAAATATCCAAAGATAGAGATTGTAGAAAAGCAGTAAGGACAATGCATACAGTGGATTAGCCTATTGGGGATACCACTTTAAAAAAAGCGCGCCAACGGTTCATACGTCATTTTACGTGGTGTGGAAATTGAACCTACAACAGACATTCAGACTGCAAGCAGTGTAGGAGAAGGAGCTGGTGCAGAAGGAGCTGGTTACAGGAGGAGCTGGTGCTGGAGGAGCTGGGTGCAGGAGGAGCTGGGTGCAGGTGTAGCAGATAGGGTAAGTCCTTACTATTCCATATATTCTTCATCCTCACACTTCTTTAGAGCACATCCTCACACTCAGCTTTCATCATCATCATCCTCTTCACATTCTTCATCCTCATACTCCCCTAGAGCACACCTCCCCATGCATCCAACTTACATCATCATCATCATCATCATCATCATCATCATCATCATCATCATCATCATCCTCTTCACATTCTTCATCATCATACTCCCTAGAGTCTATCCCCACCCCACCCACCATCTGCACCCAACTTTTTTCATCATCATCCTCTTCACATTCTTCATCCTCCCATACTTCACTAGAGTCTATCCCTCCTTGCACCCAGCTTCCATCATCCTCTTCACATTCTTCATCCTCATACACCCCTAGAGTCTATCCTCACCCCCCACCCATCATCTGCACATATCATCATCATCATCCTCTCAATCATCAATTCAATTTTCATTTTCACATACACACTATTTTTTTTTTTTTTTTTTTTTTCAAAATGGCTGACCTCATATGACGTCACACACTAAAACACCTCACAAAATCTTAAATTCAAATTTCCGCTTATTCTCTCATTTCAAATTTCCGCACAAATCAAATATGACCGACACAATATGGCTGACCAAAACACATGACCGGAAGTGACACCCCAACCCTGACCTTGAAAACACATGTTCTCTGACGTCACAAAAACAGCTGACCAGAAATTCAAATTCAAATTTCCCGCCAAAATTTAAAATCCAAGATGGCGGATCCAAGATGGCCGACCGGAAGTGACGTCACAAAAACAGCTGACCGGAAGTGACGTCACAAAAACAGCTGACCAAAAATTCAAATTCAAATTTCCCGCCAAAATTCAAAATCCAAGATGGCGGATCCAAAATGGCGGATCCAAGATGGCGGATCCAAGATGGCGACCGGAAGTTGGTGCAGAATCGGCATCCACGCACTACTCATAGGTATACTGAAAATGATGTTGATCCTAAAAGTATAGATATAGTTGGATTGATACTCAGCCACAGCCATCATTAAATAAATGATAGAGGTCGAGTCATTTGAAAGAGATCTCGGTTTCAATTTTATCAGTGCATTAATCGACATTTTATTGACGTCTCAACTCAACTGTATTATTGAAGTGATATTTGAAGATCCTCTGAAATTGCTTCACTTAGAGGCTGAAGTTGGTAATCTTCTAGTAATGTCATGGTGCAAGACCAACTAATTTCAACTGATAATTTAGAAAGACAACAAACACTTTTAAAAGACGTAATAGTATATATTTTTGCACTAAATTAATGATTATAGTATAAAATCTTTAGTAGCCCATCACAAATACTATGATGACTTGACATCATTGACTTTTATTATTATTATTAAGCTTATGGCTTTTTTTGGCGGAGAGACCCTTTCGGGTGTTCCGCCTCGCCGAATCATCCAATGGGAAATATGGAAAACATTATAGGTTAAAAAGTCCAACACTGAATTTCACTATTGTTTCAACACTAGAATTTCACTATCGACTGAAATTTCGAAATGCGTGTGTGAAAAGAAGGTTGACCGAGATATCTGTCCTGGACGCCATTTTCAACGATAAATGATATCAATTCTCCAAAGAAAATTCGAAGAATAGTTGTCTTCAAACGCGCAAAAATCACCTTGTTTGTATAAAGTTGATAGTACTATAAAGTCACAATGGTTCTCATGCTCGTAGTAGCATCATATTTCATCATTACTAGAATATTCTTCAAAAGACGTTTATCTACGACCGTGTTATAACGCAATCATTACAGTTTCATAATTGAAATCGAAACAGTAGCTTTTTCGAAATGGAATTTGAAACTTGTACTGTAACGACCACATTACAGTACAGATTGTATATTATAACACGGTCATAGTTAAATCTGTTGCAGTTTTAAAACACTTTGGAACGGAACAAAACACTATCACTGCTGATAGATAAAAGCAGTATAGTTACTCATGCGTGTGTGCTTTTAGCAGCTTCCTAACCTATAAGGTAAACATTGAAATAGATAGCTATGTCCACACCTTGTCGATTTTCGTTTCGACTTTCGTCATTTAGACGTTTCGTCATGCTTGTCGTCTTGCTGCTCGTCTTGCGCTTCACGCATCCTATTGGAATTGGACGGGAAAAAGGAATGCTGCACCGCATGCGTCATGTGCTGCACAGCATGCGCTATGACGAAAATCGAAAAGCAGACAAAAATCGACCAAGTGTGGACATAGGGAATGTTCGTTTGAATCAAGGTTAGTTTGGATAATGTAGATATTATTGTTTTTTGTTAGTCGTAGATAAAATGGTGTATGCAATGATTGTATTTTAGCCTCTTGAGATATCGTTAAAATAACTCGGTATCTCACTCGTCGTTTAAAGGCTCTCATAATACAACCATTGCATAAACTACTAATTGTACACGATCCATTCCCAATCAAATTGGACAGCTCACTTGTAAGCTACGAACTGGACAAGCACTGTTATAACGCAGCAGACTCTGATTTGCTTGTCTTGTGTGTTGGTACCTTCCAATTCAGCTGTTCAAATCAAGGATCATTGAATAAAAGTTTCAAAGATGTACAAACATCTTTAGTTCACTTGATTCAATCAATTAATTAATTTATCAGATTATACATCGCTCAATGACCAATATTGTCAAACTCATACTCATAATCTTTAGATGAAAGATGAAACTCCATTATTTTTGGAAATTATTCATTTTACTTGAAATAGTCATGAAAAGTCAACATATCGCATGTTATCATAGTATCATGATACATACGATACGGAAAAATAGGACGATATGTATCATATCGATACGATATGTATCATACTATACGATTAATTGATACCTATGATACATATCTTCAGTTCACTTGATTCAATCAATCAATATTAACTTATCAGGTTATATCCAACTCAATGATCAACTGTTATGTCAAACTCATATTAACTTCTCCAATATTAATTTTGCCATTAATCAAGTGAACTGAAGATATGTATCATAGGTGTCATATGGTATCGTATGATATATCGTATTAAATGTATGGAAAATAGGAAGTCCTTTTTGTGAAAATCTGCAATATTCTTTCTCATTATGCCACGAAGTTGCTTGTGATGAATGATATAAACATTTTTCCATTAAGGCTAGGCGTACACCATTTAGTCAAGACAAGACAAGACGAGATTAGTCACGTTTAGTCACAGAACTTCACATAGTTGTGAATTATTGTGACTCGTCTAGTCTTGTCTTGACTAACCGGTGTACGCCCAGCCTAAGCCTGAGACTCTCATGTCCCCTGTGCCTTATTATTACATTTTTGAATTTTCTTTGGAATGTCATCTTTCTATGACTTCTACTACTACGATTTCAATCTCATCTGTATTCAAATTTGTTTTGGAGTACAACAAGAATTCTACAAATAATTTCATATTTATAATCAGATTAATTTAATTTGACGCTTGGCATCAGATAGATAGATAGACTATTATTTCTTGACGTTGCTGATGACCGTACACTACGATGGCAAAGAAATATTATCTCTCTATCTATCTATATAATGGCAAGCGTCAAATTAAATGAATCTGATTACATTCGTTTTGTTCTATAGTTCTTATTGCAAAATGAGTCACTCAGGTGAAAAAATGATGAACCATTTACTGCTAATAAAATATATTTTTTACAAACTTTTATAACGATACATTGAAAACTTCGTCAAAAAACTTATGATACTTTTTCAAAATCATAACTATGAACAAACTAGTTTAAACGATAAAAAACAAAATCAAGGTAAAGCAGAAGTAATATATTATTGTCTTCATTAATAAATATCTGAAAATAAAAACTTTGTACATTTTTCATTTTCTTAAATAAACATATTATCGTTTATGAGTTTTATGAACTACACAAAAATCATAATTCGATAGCACTACTGTATTTACAAAATTTACAAAAACGAGATTAAGAGAAAATGGTAATCTATATTATGATTCTTGTTGTAATGACTAGTGCAAGTTTAGCACTTTTTTACTATATATTCCATTGGACAACTCCAATATTCAGCACGGCTGATGTTTTCTGAAAAGTCTGATCTGGTAACAAAGTGTTCTCAAAATAAAATTATTTTGTATTATTATCCAAAATATAATAAAAAAACTTGAGGTTGAGAACGTTTTACTTGACTAAGGTATTAATTCTCATTACTTTTCGGTATCCTTCATTGAACACAAAATCAGTCATTAATATTTTCACTTGCCTTTCAGAAAATTCAGCATTTTTGTCATTTACAAAGAAAAAGTTGCAAATCTGTACTTTAAAAGATAATGCAACTGAACATGGAATACTATAGCATTTATTGAATCATGGAACATTTTGAACCAGGATTCTCATACTAACAAAATTAAGGTAGGCCCACTGTAACATGATAATAATTTTTCTATTTTGTTTCAAATTGTACATGAAATATTGTAAGATCAATATTGGTTTGTCATAATCATAACTAAGAACATAATTCTTGCTTGATTTTTAACAAATTTCCATCGGTAAAGAGTACAATCATTTTAGCAACATTATGTTATCCCTTAAAAAATTGACAAAATATACTAACATGGGACAAATAAAATAAAGGTAAAAATAAAACTGAGTCAAATCAAGATACTGAATCTCTATTGTCATTCTGATGATAGATTAAACTATCATTTTAATACATTAATCATTTGATAGAATCTAGGAGCAAAGACAATCTTACTAATTAGTTAAATTGTCTTTGCTAGGAGGCTCAGCTTTTTCAATGTAAATTTATTACAGTCGAGATTTAAAAACCCGCTGTCATAATCTGAAATCCTAGGTTTTTAGAAAATTTTGATAACAAAACTTATGCAAGCTATGATATACTTGCCATGATAATGTTTTCTCTCTAAAACAGTAGAATGTGAAAACCTGTTCTTTTTAGAACCAAAAAAGTAGAAAATAAAAAAAACTTTGTTGGATTAACTACAAATACTTGGATGCTTAAATTTCACAGCCATTTCAATGAATACCACACATCCAAAAGTTTATCAACTTTATAAAATACCACTTTTTGAATATTTATTTTCATAAAATTATATAAATAACAACAAATTAGATTCCCAATTTTCTAAAAACTTAAAAACACTCGGTTCCTGAACATCGTTATTTCCATTTCAGCGCTTCAATTTCAATCACAGAATCTTTTCTCTAACATTATTATTTTATTAATACAAATCTCATAAAAAATAATAGAAAAATACCCTCGTATATCTAGCCCTACTCTGTTGCTCCAAGCATCGACGCTTACTTTAGAATCAGTAAGCACACTTTGTAGATTTCTAAAGAATTTCAAAAAATTCTAGAAAAGACAGTAGATGAAGAACAATATTGGTAACTTGGTAAATATAAAATGGTATAAGGTCACTTAGAATCTAGAAGCTCTTTTGTGGTGTTTTGTCCAGGTACCACGGTCCTGACACTGCAATAGTCAATTTCATTCTAAATATTATTCTTATTCTAGCGCATTTCTTGTTAAATCTAACAGAAATTGAGTCAAATTCAAGGACTTGAGTCAATATTTCAAAGTACAGTAATACTCCCTACCTTGGCGTTCCAAGTACACCGATTATTATCTCAATAATTGTGTCACATGATAAAAAAATCTAGTATATAAACAAACATATTCTGGTCCCCGTTTCAATAATATTGTCTTTCCATTTCAATACTTTTCAAGCATTCAGTTGATAATTTGTCAACTGGAGATCAGTTAAGACACAGTTTGTAACGTTGCACTCTTTAGGCCTGACTACACGAGCGATTTTGGAGGTCAAGCAGTGGACAGCTACTGTATTTCTAACTTTTATAACAGTTACTTTATGTGTACTATTTGATGCATTAGCTTGTAGTTGCTTGTACTATTTCGATTGTAGTGTACATTTTAAAATGTAATACTGTAGTTTGTAGCAGTGTTCACAATTGGCGAAGCGTGTTATACTTATTAGGCCATCGCCAAATAAACCACTAGTGTCCATCAGGCTGTTGAACAAAGAGTTTTCAATTGCTTTTACAATATAATATTAAATCGAAATTTTGAATATTTGGATGTTTGTATGAAGTCAATGGTAATGTATTTTGGTCTTATTAACAACTTATCACATTGCTGGATGTTACAAACAATGACATTAGTTCAAGAAGTTCTTATTGTAATAATTGATGACTCAATTCTTTCCAAAATGGTTAAAAAATTGTTTTTGTTTGAATAGAAAATATTTATAATACTAAATATTCGTTCGCTAATTTTTTCAGCAGCAACTCAGTAACAAATAATCAAGATCTATGGAGTTTTCACACATCAAAGAGTTATTGAATTTATTTTTCCTCTATTTCGATGTTTATGTTAATCATGCTGAGGACACGGTTGACTCACAAGATACATTACGTTGTTTCAATGCTATGTCAATAACTATGAAAAATCTCATGGAAATCAAAGATTCCAATAGGCATTCAAAATATCCTGATGGAATTAATTATCTTCAAACTTAAAACACTGTCAGATATAATGCAATTATACACCTGTCAACTTGAAAGTATTTTTTACATCAATAATATTAATTTGCACCCTTGAACTTCTACTGTTCTCGTATTGATGATAATGATTGTCTGTGATTAAATTACATTGAAATTGGATTAAATAAGAATTTATAACGTGACAAGTAGCTGTCCTGCTGACGCAGAGTGTAATCAAGACCCACACTCGACTCTCGCTTGCAGGGTTTTGACTAGCAGCGTGGCCCAGAGAGGAGCATCCTTGGTCGTTCTTCATCAAGTATCCTGCGCCTCGTCCTCGTCCTTGGGAAACGAGGAGCCCAGGCTGGAGGTGGACGAGCGCGACGAGAAGTGATCTTTATCGCTGCGTGCGTCAGTGTCGTCTCCGACAAAACCGGCCGTGTAGTTGGGCCTCGCTGGCATGAGGCTTCGCTGAAGGAGATTGCGTCCGCCGTCTGCGCTCACCTTGCCCATAAACGAGCGGATCTCTTCGAAATAGGAGTCGTCGCCGCCGCCCCGCCGCAGCGCCGTCGCCGTCACGCCCGGCCCGCGCTCGTCGAGGATGGTCGGGCCGTCGGCCTCGTGCTTCTTCAGGTGCCGGTCGAGGTTCGTCTGCTGGCCGAAGCACCTCTCGCACAGCGGACACTTGAACGGCTTCTCCTTGTTGTGAATGTTCCTCACGTGACGCTGAAGGTTCGACGAGATACTAAACGATCTCTCACAATACTTGCATTTGTACGGCTGCTCCCCAGTGTGAGTACGCAAATGCCGGGTGAGATTCGCCGACCTGGGAAACACTTTCCCGCAAAACTTGCAAGCATACCTATCTTTCGCCTTGTTGTTGTTGGTGGTGGTTGTGGGGTCGTTGGTGGGAAAGTTTTTAGCGGGTATCTGACGAGGGTAGGAGGGCGGCGTGGGCGGTAGCGGTGGATGTCCGTTGAGTAGGAAGGGATGGTAGTTGTTGCGGTCGGTAGGATAGGCGGGTGGACTGGTGGCCGGATAGTGGTGCAGTGGTAACCGTGGAACTTTGCCGTCGCCGCCCCTGTACATGGCCTCGAGCACAATGGGGTGGGGGAACATGACGGGCGGGTAGTTGTTGAGGGTGGCGGAGGCGGCGCGTTGCGGGGGGCTGAGGTCGCCGCCGTCGGAGCTGGTGCGCTTGTGGGGGGAAGGGGTGGCGTCGAGACGCTGGTCGGGGGAAGGCGATCGCAGGATGAGGTTCTGGTTTTCGTCCTGGATGTCGCGGCGCTTGCGGTCGACGCGCAGATCGAGGGGTTGGTCACGTGGCTCGTCGGGCGGGGAGGGTCGGCCGGCGGGGGACATGTGTGGCCCCTCCCTGGCTGCACCCCCGCCACGTGACAGGTCGAAGGGCATTTCGTCTGCGGCGCGTTCCTCCTCGTGGATGCGCACCGTCAGCGGGTAGACGGCGGCTTGCTTTGGCGAGCTGTGGCCGTCGGCAGACTGTACGACCATTTTGCGCGGACTGGAGTCTTTCTCTCGCATCGTCGTCGTCGTCTCGCTGGCATGGAAGGGGGTGAGGGCTGCGGGGCGCGGCGGCAGCGAGGCTAGCCGAGGGTAGTAGCAGTACCAGGCCAGTGCCGAATCCACCACGCTCATGCCTCCAGCTCAAGCCAAACCGACCTGCAACACAAAAACACGCCTATTAACATTTGTGACATTTAAAAGTTTGTTATGTAAAGCAAGCATACAAAAACAATTCAATTGGAACACGTGATAGGATTTATTTTGAATTGAATATAAACATCGTCATATTATGGGTCATAATTATCATCGTCATAATTTTTACGAGTTTGGGAATACAGTATCATTGCTACAGACTTGTATCAGTGTGAGTTTTCTCTAGATTTTACATCAAATCTCGCAGTGGTAGAAGCCCGTAGAAAGGAAAATTGATTGGTTTGATTGGTTTTCGTGCAATGCGCACTTATTTTCTATTTTCTCAATAACGAGTTAACATTCCTAAATGAGCTATTTCTATGAAAAAGACCTATACCATTGATCTATTGAGTATGAACATTTCGATCGCTAGCAATTTATGTTGATCAGGCCCAGATCTACTATTGTATTCTCAAAAATTGAAAAGTGAATAGTGCAAGTAAACTTATACATGCATCCTCCAATCATGACCACGGAAATCCACACTCAAAAATCACCGCCAGTTAAAAACCGTGCGATCATCTCCTGCCGCGATTTAATTCTACATTGTCAAGGAAGAGAGCAATTTTCTTGGCTCCAAACTCAAAATGAAAAGGAACCGTATCTAATGTGAGATGATAGTCTCTTCTTATTTTTCTTCTTCCTCTTCTGTTTCTTTCCCTACTACTGCTTCTTTTTCTGCTCCCTCTAATCGTTTCCTCGTTTGTTAGCAGCTTATTTTCAAACTCGATTCTTTCTAGAGTTCAGTGTTTTCATCATCACTGGTAAAAGAGTAATTTACCAGTACCAGTATTCGCTCCCGGCCATGCCACTATCATGATACTTTGTATGATGATAGTTATATATGATACTTATGAAGATGGAAAAACAAAAATTAAGTTTTCTTTAGTTGAAGGACGAGGGAAAAGAGGAAGAGAAGGAGGAGCGGGAGGAGAAAATTGAAGAAAATGAATGATTATGATAAGTCAATAAGAGAGAATGTTGTAACAGAGAAAGAAGATGGAAATGTAGAAGAGGGAGAATCAGAAAATTAAATTGAAGGAGTAGGATAACAAAGAAGAAGGGGAAGAAGAAGAAGAAGAAGAAGAAGGAGAAGAAGAAGAAAAAGAAGAAGAAGGATAGAAAGAAGAAGAAGAAGAGGGAGAAGAAGAAGAAGAGGAAGAAGAAAGAAGAAGAAGAAGAAGAAGAAGAAGAAGAAGGAAGAGGAAGAAGAGGAAGAGGAAGAAGAAGAAGAGGAAGAAGAAGAAGAGAGGAAGAAGAAGAAGAAGAAGAAGAAGAAGAAGAAGGAGGAGGAGGAGGATGAGGAGAGTATGGTCTGATCTTGTTCTAAGTAAATCTTCCACCGTTTGATGGACGTTGTCGATGAAGACAGCTAAGAGATCAAAAATAAAATAGGCCTAAGCCTAAGCATCTCTTCAGCATTAGAGCTTGGTTGGTGCTTGACTTTGAGCGCAGAGATTCCATAAACTTCTTGTCTACCATCATCCATTACGAACTTTATGACTGTCGTTAACACAGCATACACGCTGTGAAGTAATTTGGCGTGTGCATACAGGATTATGCGGAACAGCTAATTAGCTAGTTTTTTAGTTGATGTACTGCACTTATTCACTAGTTATTCCAATAATAATCATAGTTGTTATCTTGAGTCCCCCCAGTACCAGCATAGTCCAAAGAAATAGAATGGATTATCTCTGGTCCTACTTAGTTCTAGAATCTAGAAATCTAGAAATTGAAATTGATTTTGAAACCCGTAATTTCATACTCGTGTATTGATACCTGTTTTGATTTTGATATCTGCAAATTCATACTTTGGGAAGCTGTAGTAGTAGCCTAACTCCACTTGGGAGTTGCAAGGTGGTTTACTACTCACAGCGCTCCAATCTTACGGGAATTCAATTCCAGAGTTGCACGAAAATCATATTGAGATTAACCGCCTTAAAATGACGTCATCCAATCGAACCAATACAACAAAATTCCTGTATTGAGCTTCTTCAAATGAGTACATTCAATAACTGACGACATGGATCAATTGAATTCTGATGTTATAGTTCATTTGCATTTGTGACGTACATGTGATTCGAAATCATATGTGTCAAAATTTCTGATTGTTCGAATCAGAACACTGTATTCGAATTAATCTATAGTCTGTCCACCGAAACCAGTCAGTAAATGAAACAGTTGAATGAGTTTTTTGAGTGTATTGCATGACGGCATGTTCACAATTCAGCGTATGCAACTAATCGCGAATTCAGCTGATACGGATTGAGAGCGAGAGAAATTTAGTTATAACATGCCTTTGACTCGGTCGTCCAGCTGTTTTCCGACACACGCACGCTCACTGCCTCGTTTCCGTGAACAGACTATGCGTTTAAACAGAGGGTTTTGAGAAGATGGTTCGAAATGAGTTTGAACCAAAGGTACTACAGTTTGAACAAGTTCATACAATCGTTTATAATTATTTGAACTTAGTTTGATCAATGCGGCGGCATACTTGCCTTGTAAACGATCACATATTTCAAACAACTTCAAACGCACCATTATTATCGAGTTTTTCGCCAGACTACTTGTTGCGCCGAACAGAAACCAGTCTTACCAAGCCAATGCGATCGATCGAACGCGCAAATCGAAACTTGGATTCAGCTCGCAGCAATTTCGATCAGAATAGCGGTGGACGGCAGCAGTGGATAGCAGGCAGTGGAACGTTACCGGAGGAGGAACGGGACCACATTCTTCAGATCGCCGCATTTTGAAACGCCTCTTCGTTCGAACTGAACTGAAACACTACCTACTGCAATAATCTGCCAGCAATCTCGGGGATCCTCCCACTATAAACTCATGTTGAAAACCAAGAATTTCCAGTTGCAGGGTTGCTGCCAGGTCGGACGTCTACTTTCTTATACTTCTTCTTCCTTTTTTCTCTCCTCTTCTTCTTTTTTTTTCTTATTTTTTTTCTTCTTCTTCTTCTTCTTCCTCTGAACTTCTCCTTTCTTCCCTCCTCCTTCTTGTTCTTTCTCTTATCGCTAGAGAATATACTCTTCTTCTTTCTGAACTCCACTTCCTTTTCTTCTTCTTTTTCTCTCTTTCCACTGATATAACTGATATATTTCACTTGAATCTTCATTGTTGTTGAAAATTATTCGGCTCAGTTTCAAGTATATTATATTATTATTTCTTGTCTCCTGTTCTACTAATGTTACGAGTATAATAGTTGAGTTTAAAATTCTTCAACTCCTCTGAATCTTGTTCTTTATCATGCCTCCTATCTCTTTTACCCCTCTTTTCAGACTCTCCTTGAATCTTCTATTCATCTTCTCATTATATTATCAAGTTATATTCTATAGGCTAATTATATATTATTGACCGGGTGGATGACAAGAGAAATGAGAGATGAAGACAGAGATAGATCAGAGAAACGAGAGAAGGAAAGAGATAGGTAAGAGGAACGAGAGAAAGAAAGGGATAAATAATAGAAACGAGAGAAAGAAAGAGATAGATGAGAGAAACGACAGAGAGAAAGATTAGATAAGAGAAATGGGAGAAAGATAAGAGGAACAAGAGGAGAGAATTGATAGATAAGAGAAACAAGAGAAAGAAAGAGATAGATGAGAGAAACGAGAAAAGGAGAGAGATAGATTATGGAGAAGAAAGAGTGAGAGAGAGTGTGATTGAGTAGGTAATGAGAGAAGAACTCGTAGGAACTTGAGAGCTTTTGCCCTCGGAAGAACGAGCCTCCTTGCATATCAGCATGTGTCATAAGCTCTCGAATGACAGGCCTGTAAGTAGTAAAGCTCTCCTCCAGATTCCAGAACTGGTTTACTTCTCTGCAAACAGGCACTGTCATCTTCTGTGAGGCTACTCGACTTGCAGCATTTCATTATAACATAGTTGCTGTCATCGCTATGTCCATTTTGAAACATAGATGCGGCGCGCCATCAATATAAAAGAAAAAATATTATAATCTCAAGTGGTTGAGATTTGAGGGAGTGCCCCTATGTACTGATCAATGTACATATGACCCTATCAATATCAATGTGACCCTATGTACAGGAGAATACATAGATATTGCACCAATATATCAGCTTGCACTGATCATTATAATAATTATATTTAGAGTTCTTACAGTAAAATTTATTAACCCCTTTATGAACAGAAATACATAGCTACAGTGTCTCTACTCTTATATAAACCCAAATTCATAAACAGAGTGTCTCTATATAATACAGTGTATATTTGAATACATGAAATATTATATTTTATATGTTTATTATAACATTTTATTTTAAATACATTGATACATTCTCTATATACATTTGAAATACAAAGATTCAGTGTATTTCTGTTCATTTATATGTATAGATATAAAATACATAGCCTCAATATGTTTTTTTATACTGTTATATAGAAAATAGAATAGAATATATATTACTGTATTTTATAGAGCTTTCACAGTAGAGTACATGAATATGGTACCGCTATATACACCGAAATACATAGATACAGTGTCTCTATAAATATTTGAATATGTAGGAGTAAATAAATAAGATACATTCATGTACTGATCAATACACAATATAGAGCTCCAACAGTAAAATACATGAATACAGGTATAGTACACCCGTATACACTGAAATACATAGTTGAACTGGTCCTACATACATTTAAATATGTAGATATAATGCAGCTGTTTGCTACAACTTCCTACAAGTTTACAATCCCATCAAACGCGAGCGACAAGTCTAGGAAATTAGCCGGCATTGCTTTATAACAAGCACGCCCAGGTATGGAGATGGACTGCGCCATTTGTATGCTAAAATATCATTAGGAGACAGTTGGATCGGCGGATAAGATTATTGCAAGGAAATGTTGCAGTTTCTCTCCACGTTCAAGAATGAACATGTTATGTGATAGAACAAGATTCTAATAGTATGTAATGTGGATGAAAAAAGTGTAATATGATCAGAAAAGTGATATTTTGATTGATAATATTGAATATGATTAACACAATTGTTCTTTCTGAATTGCTGAATGAATCTATTGTGTGAAATTGGATAGTCTCTTTAATGATAATAGTTACAATACAACAGTTGTGATAACAAAAGTCACAGTTTAGATCCATAAAATAAACTGTAGTAACAGATACACTCCTGTTTAAAATTATACTGATGATAGTTACAATACAACAGTTGTGATAACAAAAGTCACAATTTAGATCCATAAAATAAACAGTAGTAACAGTTACAAGTATGTTGTAACTGTTCAGTTGTATATTGTAGAGAAGCATTTATTAGTTTATTAGCTTTGGCATTTTGAATGTAGGAATGGTTGAATTTTCACTTTTCATTAACATTTTATTGTATCAAAGACGATAAGGAACTATTAATAGTTTCAATAATAAACTATAATAGTTTATTATCGTCTTTGATTGTATTTATTGTATATTTTATTATGTGTAATGTATTTTTTATGTAAAATCAATTCAATTTTAATGAGGTTTTACAAGACATTCTGAGCAACCTTCCAACATTCATCATGTATAGCACGATCCTTTTAACTTGTCAGAAATCAGCTGTTTCGGTAATAATTAAAAAGTGATTTTGACACAATAATCAAAAGGCTTAAAAGTCTTGAAGACCTTTAAAGTCTTTAAAATACCTTTTTAAAGAAGACCTTCCAAAGAATAACTGTTAAAAGAGCTTTTCAATAATCTGCGAGATTCAGCATTTGTAGGTTAAGTATTGTACTGGTGGCCGAGTAAAACATATGTTTTCTGACAAGTTGAAAGGATCCTGCTATAACTGCTATTCTACTACAGCAAACCAAAGACAATCCTACTACTAATCCTACTTATCCTACTACTTATCATACTTATCCTACTACTCTAGAATAATAATTGTCTTTGAGCAAACTGAAGAATTTCAACTGCGACCATGGTTTTAGTATTTGTTCCAGTACCATTACTATTAGTTGCTAATAGTTTTTCAAAGTTTTCTCACAAGCTCTTTAGATTGCACTTTACAAGAGAATAATGATCTCATCGCTTCTCGATCTTTTCCATTACATTCAATTCTCAATTCTTGTATCATCATTAGAGGCTAAAAGAAGGACATTTCCATGCCAAACGAAGTATGCGCTCTTAATTATTTGACATTTGCTCATAACTAGGCTGGTGCACTTTATTAGTTCACCAAGCACGTCTAGCCGTAAACATCCATCGAGATTTCCACGTGGGAATATAAATACTGTACTGCTTTTAGTCGCATTCTAATTGAATCTCTGGTCGGCTAAAGACAGGACTGGAACATTCCGTCGACTATAAAAAACAGCTATACAGTAATACAGGATTAGGCTTGTAGTGAGAGCTCTAATTGGCTGAAAGTGACTTACGCACGCATTTGTGTGCGAACCTGCCCATCCCTGTCACGCGCACACACACACACTCACATATTGTATCAGCTCATTATCACCAATCCTGGATAAGGATCATCCAGTTCTTGACTGATTGCTAGTTGGTTTCAAGACGACATTTACTAAGACGCTCGACGTATTTCCAGACATGTTCGACCGTGCTTGTCCAGTAACTAGAGGGAAAACTGCAGAAATAGTAACTAGAGAGTAACACTAGAGAAATAGTTTATCAGGTTTGAAAATGAAAAGGCTTGCTACTTTTCTATAGAAAGCAGAAGTAATTTTTTAGAGATTATTGTGTAAGGAGGAACTGTCAAAGTATTGAGTTAGAATTCAGAAGTTGAAGCGTATTATCATAGATTAAGCATGTATGGTTACAGGTTTGGATTATTTCTGGTATTATCTATAATAGGTATATCTATTACAATCTATTACTATAAATGTATATCTGGTACTATCTATGGTAGTAGTTGATTAATTCAGTAGTTGATGAGTCTCGTTCATGAATAATTGTGTTAGGATCCCATATCGCAAGTTATCTAGTCAGTTTATTAAAACTAACAAAACAAGAAATGCAAGTTAACTTTCGAATAGCCGGCAACTATTTGAAATTGTTCCAGGAGCTTGCATTAGTATCGTATTCTACCAATAGTACGTCACCTTCAACAGTGGGAGGGACGTTGGGTGTTTCAGTTAAAGCCTGCTTGCTTCTGATTGGTTGATCGAATTGTTGACAGAAAATGG
Source organism: Laodelphax striatellus (assembly GCA_017141395.1). Classification (NCBI taxonomy): domain Eukaryota; kingdom Metazoa; phylum Arthropoda; class Insecta; order Hemiptera; family Delphacidae; genus Laodelphax; species Laodelphax striatellus. The sequence continues at coordinate 4,749,849 of CM029532.1, read as the reverse complement.
CGTCTATTAGCTGAACAAAATGGAGTCGCAATGTCCAATACAGTATCTGTATGAATTGGGAATCATACATAACAAGATGATCTCTGCTTCTAACCAATACCAATTATTCAACTTAATATTTCATACCATAGCATGAAATAATTATACAAGTAAATTTTACAAAGAGAGTAAATTTATGAATTATATAATGAAGTAATATTTTATTAGTAATTTATGTAATAATTCTGGCACTGGTACTGGAATGAGTATGAACGTCAATCCTACCTGCCACACTTGAGACATATTACTCAGCTATGTTTTCAACTTTTATGTGCTATATTGCTATGAACATATTGAACTTATGACTTATAAACATATTGCTATGTTCCAGTACCTTTAAAACTATAGCAGACAGTTCTCTAATATTATCAATTCTAAAGTCTTCTTCTTCTTCCTATCAGGGTTTAGGCATCTCTGCCTGTTTCGAACCTCATATCCATCCATCGTTTCCTTGGACAATCAATTCTAAGTAAATTCCAAAGTAATTTATAAAACAATGAAGGTAATGTTATTGTACATCCAACAGCTTCATATCCTACTTTGTAAATTCCATTCGTTTATTCAACAGAAGGTCTCAACTTCAATATAACAAACTGTTCATATGATTACATTACTGTTATATCCCAAACTATATTGTATTTTGCTTCTTCATTCCAATTTGGCTATAAATCATTCACCGCTTTCCGAAGTCTAATAATGTAATACAATGTAGTAATTTAGTAGCTAATGTAATGAAGAGACACATCAATCATAATTTACTTATGCCGATTGTCGTCACCAAGCAATCATAGCTGGCATTGTTTGCATTATTTGCACGCGTGACATATGACGTAGTAATCACGTAATGATAGTGATGTGTGTATTGTAGATTAGTTTGAGCCACTGAAAGGGGACAACTGAATATTACGCCGTGGAGAAAGTTTTTCAGTCTGAGTTTTTTAGTGAAGCAATCAAACAGTGACTTCTGTTGTGGATGGATCAATCTATGATGCTGAGGATTGAATAGTTAAATGCTTAGGGTTGTAAAGAATAGTAAATTATAAATATTTTTAGTAGGATACTGGTAGTAGTAGAGATTATGGACGTATTAGTCTAGCTGCTACACTTGAAAAGTACTGTGTAGGCACTTTGTACCTACTACTTTCCTTGAGTTTTGATTTTTGTCCTGGTCAGTTACCCGGACTATTATGGCAACCCTGGAGTAGAGTGAATTCTCTAAAAATAAAGCTGATTTATTTAACTCAAAACCAGCTAACTACTAAGCCCTGGCGAAGCGTGGTATGCTTATTCAGTCATCTATCCATCTATCTACCTATAGGATATATACCCGGCGATGACCAAATAAGCATACCATGCTTCGCCACTGCTACTAAGGACTGATTAATAAAAATTCATCAACCATAATAATATACTAATTTGAATATTATACAGAGAATGAATTCTCTTACACTTGGAATATCGAAATAGTAACTGAGTAAAAAGACTGAAAGTTGTCAAAACCACAAATTTAATCATTAAAATATCGAGATACCGGTTGGGGTTGTTACACCCTGGTGAACTCCAGAGAGCTGGAGAGATTGATAATGGTGTAACAACCACAACAGCTATCTCAAAATTTTAATATATTTTGTTTTTGATAACTTCTAGTGTTTTTTATTCAGTACGAATAACTACCACAATATCACTTACTACACAAAAAGTTAATTGTAATGAATCGTCAATACAATGAGACCACTAAATAGTCAGGAATATTTAGACATTTCTCAATTATACTAGTATTTAACTGTCTGAATCATACGGATTAATCTAATGAGATTTTTTTCATACGACTCCTTCTAATTCTGATTTCTGAGTCCTGATGACGCAAAACATTTCAAAATTTTTAAGGAATAAGGATGTTCTCCTTGATTTCATTAATATAATTTGGACATTGTACAATGTTTCCTAATAATAAAAGGGTAAGAACTAAATGACTATCATCAATTTCTCAAGTATATTTCAGAAGAAATAGAGTTCATTCAAGATTGATTTTAATTACAAACATTTCTCACGTAAACTAATAAGTATCCAGCTAACCTGAATTGGAAAAACCTTGGAATGCATTCGATATAATTCATCATCAATTGAATTTAAAACTCACCTCTGCTATTTCCAATCAGAACTCATGTGTTTCAAAGCTCAAAGTGAAACAACTACATCATTAATATCAACCTCTCTAATGTATAATTTTCTATTCATTGAAGACCGGATATTAACATTTTACGCAATCCATCGAACCCATCAATCAAGTAAATTATTCCTCCAACCAGTAAAGCAGTTTCTGATCAGATTTGAAATTAATATTAATGTCCAATTCTTGTTTGGCGTTCAAGTTGAAGTTGGGTGGAAATAAATAAGGCCACGGTCATCAAACTGAACGGAATAGATTATTAGTATTAAATGAGTCTTGGATGAGGAAAATTACGATTTAATGTTTCTTTCTGATCCACTTCTGATGTCATTTCCTCTTTGTGACTTATAAAATGTTGAATATTCTTATATTCTGAAATTTCTAACCAGCTCCCACAAGATATTCAAAAGATTTGAAATTCCATACCGAGTTTTGAAGTTGTGAACTAATTAGTACGTTCATTGATTGATAAAAAACTCTCACTATCCATTTATTAAGTAATTATTCCATAATTATTATTTTTCCATTGAATCACATCTCGATTCTTCAGTACATAAAGTCATGTTCACAAACATTCTCTACACGTGTTATCTACCACTATTCTATGCTAATCTACTCATCCTCATCTTCCACCATCTTCTTATTATTTTCTTCTTTTTTTCTTCTTCTCATCTTTCTTCTCTCTTTTCTCCCTCTTCTTCCCATCCTCTTCTTCTGAATTTTATTCTCCATCTTCTTCGTCTTCTCCTCCTTCTTCTCGCTCTTCTCCTTCTTCTTCTTCTTCTTGTTTTCTTCTCCTTCTCCTCCTCCTTCTTCTTCTCGCTCTTCTCCTTCTTCTTCTGCTCCTTTCTTTCTCTCTTCATTTCTCTCCTCCCTTACTGTCCAGTTCCTTCATTTCGACTTCACAATCATCCACCTTCTTCCAACCTTTCTCTCAACATTCTCTTATAGTTTACGTTATAATATTCTGCATTGTTTCCATTACAATCAGCACTAAACAACTTCTGTTTTTGCTCTCTCTCTCTCTTCCTTACCTTCTCCTTCCCCTTCGGGGCTGTTATCTTTCCTTATTTATCTCTCGGTGTGTGGGTAATAACATTTGTTGTCGGCTGCTTGCCGCTTTAAACTGGTCACGATTGAACTGGGCCGGTCCGTCCGAACTACGAAAAGTAACAACACAACCATTCTGCGAGCACATTTTTGACTTGTCTAAAAATCCTAACCCCCCTCCGTCTTCCCAAAACCAATTTTAATTACAATAGCCTCTCGATACCATTCACTGAACGATACTATTACTATATATTATATTTTCTATCTTCATACCACACTATATTCTCCAGCTATTTCTCTCTTTATGACATTACAGTATTACTATATTCATCCCTTGTTCCAATACTACTATATTCATTTCTTCTAATAAACTAATCCTATATCTATATGCTACCTTCATACTACACTGTATTCGTCAGCTATTTCTGTCTTTATAACATTACAGTATTACTATATTGATTTATTTTTGCTATACTAATACTATATCTATTTTCTATCTTCATACCACACTATATACTTCAGCTACTTCTCTCTTTATAACATTACAGTATTACTATATTGATTTATTTTTACTACACTGGTACTATATTTATTATAAAACTATATCCAATACTATATTTTTGCTGTCTTCATACTGTACTGTTTTTGTCAGCTATTTCTCTCTTTATGACATTACAGTATTACTATATTGATTTCCTTCTACTAATACTATATCTATATAATAAAACTATATCCAATACTATACTTTCGCGATCTTCATACTCTACTGTATTTGTCGGCTATTTCTCTATTCATGACATTCCAGTATTACTATATACATTTTCTATCTTTATGGTTACCTGTATTCTCCTTTCTTTACGATATTTCAGTAAGGCCCCTACATGTGAATTATGAATTGCCGGCTTGCTGGAGCACGATAAACGTAAATAAACCGCGGAAGGCCACTGCTCTGCGTGCAGCTATTGCCCAATGGCAATTTCGGAGTTTTTTAACTTCATCTCTTGGTGGGAAAGTGTGGTGGGGGTGAGATGTTAGGAAAACGATTGGAGAGGGTGAAATATTCAGTTGATAAGAAAGAAGGAGAAGATACCGACCCCATACGAAGTGGGTCGGCAACAAAAAAGAAAAAGGAACAAAGAAGAAGAAGAAAAAGGATGAGAAGAAGGAGGAAGGAGAAGAAGACAGAAAAGAAGAAGAAGAAGAAGAAGAAGAAGAAGAAGAAGAAGAAGAAGAAGAAGAAGAAGAAGAAGAAGAAGAAGAAGAGAAGAAGAAGTAGAAGAAGAAGAAGAAGAAGAAGAATGAGGAGGAGAAAGAGAAGAAGGTGAAGAAGAGGAGGGAAAGGAGAAGAAGAAGAGGAAGGGGAAGAAGGAAGAGAGGAAGAAGAAGAAGAAAAAGAAAAAGAAGAGGGGAAGAAGAATGAAAATAAGAAGAGGAAGGAAAGGAGATATGAGAAGCGAGACATCAATTGTGAAAAGTGTGTAGATGGGATATAGGAAGGTAGAAGAAAAGGATGACGGTGATTTAGAATGTCAAAGTGTAGAAATGTAAAAGACTGTATAATAATTGAGAGAAGATGAAAGACGTTAATGAACAATGACAATAGAAACAAGTACAAGATGAAATTAATGTGAAGGTGATATAATAAACTGAGAAGAATGTCAATGGAAATAATAAAACTTCAAATGGAGAATTCTTCAAATAAACTTTAACTTTCCATGTCAATAAACACACTCTCAAATTCGATAACACTCGTTATCCAAAAATGGAATTTCCTCTACACACGATCATTGGAAACGTTAACAGCTACTAACAATGTCAATGATAATAGAATATTGGTGTCTAGCGAGTGATGATATAATATCAATTAATAACAGTAGACACAATCATCAGCTGATTATTTATAGTTGATTGTTGCAGTTGAAAAACCATACAATATCCAACAGCACATAGTTGATTGTTGCATTAGGAGAAATAGTAGGCTACATTGTTGCTCTACCCGTGTGAAGTCGGCAATGCAATGTGTGCTTGTATGATGTTACCGTTATGAGACGTATGTGAGACCACTGCCGGTATTCTATTATTATTTGTATTATGCAGCATGCGTAACGTCCTTGCATGAGTGTATGTGTGAAAATTCGATTGAGTTATGCAACGCAGAAAGAATTCGTTCGGTACATCAATATTGAGATCACAGGAGCTGCGGAAAATGCATCATATCTGTAAATAATAATGACCCTTTAATTTCCAATCTTGATGACTTGAAGAGGTTGACAGGATTTGAACATCAAATTTCATAGGAATATCATAATTATTATGAATCACAAGCGTAGCATCAGCCATGAATTTGGGAGGGGGGACAAATCAAAATTAGGGTAATATAAGCCAGGAAGCATACTACAAATAGGTGCTTTTATTGTACTGTATACGATGATAATAAAATAATACTGTATACAATAGTCTACTCAATAAAAAGCTCAGAAATCATTTTGTGTAGGCTTAGACTGAAAAAATTGAATACCTCCACATATTTTTTTAAAAGCATTTTTTCTACAAGATGTTGAGAGGGGGGCATGTACCCGACTGTGCCACCCCAGCTCGACGCCAATGTAAACAACACAAATAAGCGAGAATCCCGGGTCAAAGTCCACTACTAGAAGAGAAAAATTGGTGTATTTCTCGATTATAACGGTACTTTTTAAATAAATTCGCGCGATTCTCGGTTATAACGTCGAATATTCGTGAGTTTCCCCTTCTGTAACGGTTGTTTGTGACGTAAGCAACACGAATACGCGAATGTCACTGGTCAAAGTTCACTTCTAGGAGACAAAATTGGTGTTTTTCTCTATTATAACGGTACTTTTAAAAGAAATTCGCGCAATTCTCGGTTATAGCGTCGAATATTCGTGAGTTTCTCCTTCTGTAACGGTAGTTTGTGACGTAAGCAACACGAATACACGAAAATCCCAGGTCAAAGTCCACTACTACAGGACAAAATCGGTGTTTTTCCTGATTATAACGGTACTTTTGAAAGAAATTCGCGCAATTCTTGGTTATGACGTCGAATATTCGTGAGTTTCTCCTTCTGTAACGGTAGTTTGTGACGTAAGCAACACGAATACGCGAAAATCCCTGGTCAAAGTCCACTTCTAGAAGACAAAATTGGTGTTTTTCCTGATTATAACGGTACTTTTGAAAGAAATTCGCGCAATTCTTGGTTATGACGTCGAATATTCGTTAGTTTCTCCTTCTGTAACGGTAGTTTGTGACGTAAGCAACACGAATACACGAAAATCCCAGGTCAAAGTCCACTACTACAGGACAAAATCGGTGTTTTTCCTGATTATAACGGTACTTTTGAAAGAAATTCGCGCAATTCTTGGTTATGACGTCAAATATTCGTGAGTTTCTCCTTTTGTAACGGTTGTTTGTGACGTAAGCAACACGAATACACGAAAATCCCAGGTCAAAGTCCACTACTACAGGACAAAATCGGTGTTTTTCCTGATTATAACGGTACTTTTGAAAGAAATTCACGCAATTCTCGGTTATAGCGTCGAATATTCGTGAGTTCTTCTTTTGTAACGGTAGTTTGTGACGTAAGCAACACGAATACGCGAAAATCCCGGGTCAAAGTCCACTTCTAGAGGACAAAATTGGTGTTTTTCTGGAATATAACGGTACTTTTCGAAGAAATTCGCGGAATTCTTGGTTATGACGTCGAATATTCGTTAGTTTCTCCTTCTGTAACGGTAGTTTGTGACGTAAGCAACACGAATACACGGACATCCCAGGTCAAAGTCCACTACTACAGGACAAAATCGGTGTTTTTCCTGATTATAACGGTACTTTTGAAAGAAATTCGCGCAATTCTTGGTTATGACGTCGAATATTTGTGAGTTTCTCCTTATGTAACGGTAGTTTGTGACGTAAGAAACACGAATACTAGAAAATCCCGGGTCAAAGTCCACTACTATAAGACAAAATTGGTGTTTTTCCCGATTATAACGGTACTTTTGAAAGAAATTCGCGCAGTTCTCGATTATGACGTCAAATATTCGTTAGTTTCTCCTACTGTAACGGTAGTTTGTGACGTAAGCAACACGAATACATGAAAATCCCGGGTCAAAGTCCACTACTAGAGGACAAAATTAGTGTTTTTCTGGATTATAACGGTACATTTCAAAGAAATTGGTGCAATTCTTGGTTATGACGTCGAATATTCGTGAGTTTCACCTTCTGTAACGGTAGTTTGTGACGTAAGCAACACGAATACACGAAAATCCCAGGTCAAAGTCCACTACTAGAGGACAAAATTGGTGTTTTTCCTGATTATAACGGTACTTTTGAAAGAAATTCGCGCAATTCTTGGTTATGACGTCGAAAATTCGCGAGTTTCTCCTTTTGTAACGGTAGTTTGTGACGTAAGCAACATGAATACATGAAAATCCCGGGTCAAAGTCCACTACTAGAGGACAAAATCGGTGTTTTTCCTGATTATAACGGTACTTTTGAAAGAAATTCGCACAATTCTTGGTTATGACGTCGAATATTCGTGAGTACCACCTTCTGTAACGGTAGTTTGTGACGTAAGCAACACGAATACACGAAAATCCCAGGTCAAAGTCCACTACTACAGGACAAAATCGGTGTTTTTCCTGATTATAACGGTACTTTTGAAAGAAATTCGCGCAATTCTTGGTTATGACGTCGAATATTCGTTAGTTTCTCCTTCTGTAACGGTAGTTTGTGACGTAAGCAACACGAATACACGAAAATCCCAGGTCAAAGTCCACTACTACAGGACAAAATCGGTGTTTTTCCTGATTATAACGGTACTTTTGAAAGAAATTCGCGCAATTCTTGGTTATGACGTCGAATATTCGTTAGTTTCTCCTTCTGTAACGGTAGTTTGTGACGTAAGCAACACGAATACGCGAAAATCCCGGGTCAAAGTCCACTACTAGAGGACAAAATTGGTGTTTTTCTGGATTATAACGGTACTTTTGAAAGAAATTCGCGCAATTCTTGGTTATGACGTCGAATATTCGTTAGTTTCTCCTTCTGTAACGGTAGTTTGTGACGTGAGCACCACGAATATGCAAAAATCCCGGGTCAAAGTCCACTACTAGAAGACAAAATTGGTGGATTTCTCTATTATAACAGAACTTTTCTAACAAATACATGCAATTCTCAGTTATAATGTGAAATATTCGAGAATTTCTCTTTCTGTAAAGGTAATTTTTGACGAAAGCAACAAGAATACACGAAAATACAGGGTCAAAGTCCTCTAGTAGATAAAAAATTGGTCAGATAATATAAAGATGGAAGGTAATGAGACATTGCAACTATACAGTTGCTGTCAAATCATAATAATTAATAATTGAACGAAATTCCTACTAGCTATTAATCTGTTGTCAATATTTGCAGAAGCAGAAGTCTTCAGAATATTATATGGCATTAATTGGGAATTTCGTTCAATTAATTATTATGAAAAAATTTGTGTTTTTCTCGATTTTAATTAACGGTACTTTTTAAAGAAATTCGCACAATTGAATATGATTGAATAATGGACAATTATTTTTTTTTTCAATTGATAACCTTATATTTAAGGATGAATTTGATTTTCCGAGAGCACATCTTTTCCTTTTGTTTAACCTCAGGAAGAATACGATATTGAGTTTTTTTCCATATAACTCTTATCAACTCGATCGCAACGGTCATCAGTATTTTACTACTTTTTCATGATTTGTGATTGAAATTCATTCCATTCCTAGGTGTTTACCAGCTTATTCAAACTCAGCAAGATGCCTCTAACCTGTTCAATTCTGACAATTCTTTTCCACCAAGTTGATAACAAGTTTCTTTTCTCAAATCTGCGCCGTGCAAGATAGACTACCCAGAGGCAGTCGAGGGGCTTCAAATTAACAATTTTGATTAATTACTGCAGTGTAGTGTTCGCGCTCCCGCATTGACCTCTTAACCCTCTTGTGGGGGTGGGCGGTGGTCTGGGGTCCAGCCCCCCCCCCCACCAATATAATAGAGAACCTTGTGGTTTCGGTCGTGCAACAGTTAGCTGTTGGTTGCGCTCTATGCTGTGGCCGGCAGTCGTCGTGTATGACCACGGGCCACGCCCCCAAATGCAATGCGGCTCAAAAGAGATAGCAAGAAAAAAGAAAGAGGAAGAAGAAGAAGAGGAAGAAGAAAAAGAAGAAGAAGAAAGAAGAAGAGAAAGGAGGAGGAGGAGGAGGAAGAGGAGCAGTAGTTGGAAAAGAAAAATAAGAAGATAAAGAAGAAAAAGAAGAAGAAGAAGAAGAAAAAGAAGAAGAAGAAGGAGAAGAAGAAGAAAAGAAGAAGAAGTAGAAGAAGAAGAAGAAGAAAAGAGGAAAAGAAGAAGAAGAAGAAGAAGAAGAAGGAGAAGAAGAAGAAGAAGACAAAGGAGGAGTAGAATAAGATGGAGAAGGAGAAGGAAAATGAAGAGGAAAAGAAGAAAAGAAGAAAATGAAGGTGGAGGAAAGAAAAAGAAGAAGGAGAAAAGGAAAGGAAGAAGAAGGAAAAAGAAAAGAAAGGAAGAAGAAGGAAAAAGAAAAGGAAAGGAAGAAGAAGGAAAAAGAAGAAGGTCAAGAAGAAGAAGAGGAAGAAGAAGATGAAAAAGGAGAAAAGAAGGAGAAGAGCAAGGAGATGAAGAGTGGAACAAGAACAAGAACAAGAACAAGAACAATTAAGAACAAGAACAAGAACAAGAACAAGAATCAAGAACAAGAACAAGAACAAGAACAAGAACAAGAACAAGAACAAGAACAAGAACAAGAACAAGAACAAGAACAAGAAGAATGAAGGAAAAAAGAAGAATGAAAAGAGTAAGAGAAGAAGATTCAAGGAGAAGTAGGCTGGAGGTGATGTGGATCCTCAGTCACTCTAATACAGAAGATCATCAGCGCCCCTGCCCCTGCCCGACTTCCAGGGGGTCGTGACCAGTTTATCAGGGGCACCCGCTCGTTTGCCCATTCATTATGAAATCGCGCGCTGCCTGCTCTACTACGGTCTTCTTCTTCCTCTCCTTAGGCTAAAGTCTTCTTCCTCTTTCATCTTCTTTGTTCTTCTTGTTTGCTACCTTTTATTCTTCTCCCTTCATCCTTTTCCTTTTTCTTCATCTTTTTCTTCTTCTTCTTCCTCTTCTTTCTTCTTTCTCTTCTTCTTCCTTCTTCCCCCTCTTCTCCATCCTTCCCTTCTTCTTATTTTTCCTGTATCTCCTCATTCTTCTTCCCCTCCTTTTTTTCTCCTTCTTCTCCATTTTCTAGTTCTTAGTAAAGTTTGTCCATCTAATCTCCTCATTATGTGGAGAGTCAGATGAATTATCATAATGAATGACGTACTGTTTTTTCGTTACATTTTTCCATGTTTTGAAATATGTAAGAAAGCTTCAATGTTTAAATAAAATGCAATTTAATAGACTGGAAGATCTCACATTTACAGCTTGATTTACAATCCTCAGCCAGAAAACAGTGGAAAACAGTGGTATTCAGTGTCGTAACGTCAGTCTAATGTCATTGCTAGAAGTTGAACACGCAATGTTCAATATACCTGGCATGTGGTATAAGTTTGAACGTTTTTGCCCCCAGATGGTTCATTTTTTGTGCATTATTGAATCAATAACCCCTGGATAAAGGTTCATAATATGAAGAAGGAGAAAAAAAAGAAGAATAGGAAGAGTATAGATCAGGATGCTAAAAAGAGAAAGAAAAGAAGAAGAAGAAGAAGAAGAAGAAGAAGAAGGAGTAGTAGAGGAGGAGAAGGAGAGAAGCAAGAAGAAGGAGAAGAAGAAGGAGAAGATGATGAAGATGAATAAGAAAATGTAGTAAAAATTGGACGAACATCATAATTTTCAAGCATCATCTTGTTGATTTTGCAATACCACGCCAATATAGTGGGATCCATTCAACAATAACAACAGTAACACCTATTACACATCAATCTGTTCAAGCTTTCCTATAGTGCAGTGCATCTCTTTGTTCTTTCTTTTTATTATTCCAAATTCTCATCATCATTTGTCCACTTTGCTCCCACCTCCCATCAGAACACCACAAAAGGAATTTCGAAAAATGAAACCAAATCAATGCCTTAATGTTATCATAATACGCATCACAACATATTTTATATGCTAATTCTTCCCACTACTCAGATGTTTGGCTCAGGCTAGACGCTGGTCTCTTATAGCTATATATACACACACTTCAATATATTCTCACAAATATGTACTATATAGCCTCCAGTTACTGCAAGTTATATTTCAATGTACTATAGTATTGGAACTGTATATATTGAATCTGTATATATTGAATCTGTATATATTAACTGAGTACAGATAGAGAAACATAGTTTATTTTTATTAGTCTATAAGTTAGTCTCTATTTCTATATTAGTAATCTATATACAAGTTTTTATATACAAGCCAGCGCATATCCTAGCTAGGACCTCAATGTATTTCAATAGCTTTTCCATGTCGTTCCTCTGTAGTTATGTTTGACATCTGATTCTCTATCCAATTCAATGCTATTTAATAAAAAGTCGCTTTTCTTCATCTCATCATCACCCCTCTCATTACTCCCTCGCACAAGCCTAGGAGTTTATGTGGACATCACCAAAAAAAAAATGTCCTCTCATATCTCAAGATATTCTTCTACACCTTAAATCTTGAGTCGATTCTTCATTGTCACCAGTCAATCAATCCACCCTTGAATCATCTTTACAAAATTTGAATATTTATTTATTCTTCTCGACTATCATGATTTTTTGCCTCCATTCAGTCTTGTACTCTAACCGCTGTACAAGCTCGATTTCTAAGTTTTAGACTCGATCTTTTGATTTCTAATTTTTTTTAAGTATAACTCCTATGTATCTCAATAATGAAATTCTTCATGTGGTTCCATTCAGTGTTGGTCTGCATTTCCATCTGATCTGATTCTTCTTCTAATTCACTGTATTATTTTATTTTCCTCTTTGTCTTGAAGCTACCTTATCATTGTCATTTTGTTATCTTTCCATCTATTCACCCACAGCCTTGTAACCAGAGAGTATTGAAAAAGAATAATTATATTATTCTTATCTTATTAGTATTTCATTCTTATCTTATTAGTATTGAATAAGTGAAATTATTTTACTTTTATCTTCTATACTTGTAACCCGTGGCGAAGCGTGGTATACTTATTTGGTCATCGCCGGGTATATTTCCTATAGGAAAATATAAATAAGTATACCACGCTTCGCCACTACTTGTAACCAATAATAATTGTCAACTATTCATTCCAGAATTATCGTGAATTCTGCTTTTCCACTCTCATCTAGCCACCATTTCTGTCTCGTTTTTCCTTCTCTCTTTCTTCTTATTCTAAATTTTCTTCGTGCTTTCCTTTTCTATCTTTTTCTTGCTTTCTTATTTTTCTCTTCTTCTTCTCATTCTTCACCGTCTCTCGTCGTTACCTTTCTCATTTTCTTCTACTCTTCCTATCCCTTATCTTCTTCTTTCCCTTCATCATTCATTTGTTCTTGCTCTTCTTATTTTTGTCTCTCTTCTTCCCCTCCCTTCTACCTCCTTCAATCTTCCTCCTTCAAATGTGACGCAACACCATGAATAATATAATAATACTGTACTGATTTTGCATGCTCTCCTACCCCCCACCCCGCCTGCACACATGCCCATCCTCTAATCTCATATAATAGACTTCATTAGAGCAGAGCAGAACACAAAAAGGAAGGTAAGTGTTGATAATGAAAGTGCAAGTCGCTTGTAATCACTTTCTACAGTGGGTTGAGTGACGATGATACTAACTCTCATTATGTTGTATGATGCGCGAGCATTGTTAATTATTATTATGATATGGGCCACCTCCAGTATAATGCAAGTCCGTTATAGCCTATTGAAGAGCGCATCTAACGAAATGTGGGTCAATAGTATTCACTGTGGGTGTGCGAATAATTAATAAGTGAGTCTTTATAATGAATGCTAGTATGAAATAAATATTCGATTGGTATGTAATGTTTAGCAGAAATTATGTCAATTTGAATTTTGTTTCAAAGAGATTATTGAATAAATAATAATAATAACTCAAATGGCATGAATGCAAATGCAAAGAACACGAAATGTATCTTTCTGAAAAATAAATAGGGTGAGCAAAACACATTATGCGTGGAATATTAACTCCAGGACAAAAACTAAACAGTTTCTTCACAAAATCAACACACTTTTCAACTATAATAATTTTTAGACTTTCAAGATCATAACCATACTTTTTAATAGTTTTTTTGTGGTTGGTTACCTGACATAAACTGCCGGAATCAGAATTTTTTCACCTTTTAAAAATCCGTCAAATACTACAGTGACTATATTATAGAGTACTTTATAGAGTCACTGTATCAAATACCTTTCAAATACGTCGAGACGTCGAAACAAATTTTGAATATAAAAGAAAACAGTAATTTTTATACGATCAACTCGCAAAATAATCAATGATGAGGTATTATGGATAATTATGGATATTATGGATTAAGGATAGTGTCTGGACGATCCTTTCAAATTTGAGAATAATAGTGTAAAAAACATTTTTGATAAAAAAACACTAATAATGTTTGTAAAAAACTCGAAATTTCAACCAAAATCTGAGCATTTATTAAAGGTTTTCAGTCGATTGAGATGATCCAAAGCTTTGTGAGATCACAAAGTTAGTGGTCAACTAGATATAGATAGCAGAACTGATTATACATATGCCAGTACAGTACAAGCTCAGACAATTCAATCCACAGAGAATTCTATCTAAAGAAGTAGATTTGTTTCTGGTACAAGCTTGAAAAAAAATTTGAGCTTCACGTTAATAGTTCTAACTTTAGTAGTTAGCAGGGCATTGTATCAGTTAGTCAAGACAAAGACAAAGCGAGATTATTGTTCACGTTTAGTCACACACTCAGATATACCGCTTTATGAAGCAGCACACACCTATGCAATGACTAATCGGTGTGTGTTGCTTCCTAGGTATCTATGTGAAGTACTGTGACTAATCTCGTCTTGTCTTGTCTTGACTAACCAGTGTACGCCTAGCCTAAGTGGTTGTACTTAAATATCGAATGATTAAAACACATTTCACGTTAAAAAAAGATGATTTGTATTCGATAGAAACGTGAATTTATAACCAAATGAATTTCAGTGGATTCTGGGGGTTCAAAGAGATAATGATTGGTCTCAACTATGTGTCTAGACTGCGGAGAGATCGTATGAACATTTTCAGTTGGAAAAGTTGATTTGTATTCAATCAAAACGCAAATTTACAACCAAATGATTGGACATAGTTTAGAGAGATTCCAGAGGAGCGCACAGTAAATAATTCTCATCCTAACTAAGTTGTTGCTCTAGTTGTTTGGTGTGCAAAATTACGGTCGTGACTAGACACGGAATGTTTCCATGATTGCAATCACCTCCCAGCCGCGCCGTTGCCTTTTATTATTCTAAACGACGGAATAGCGCGGGCTGGCGGAAGATTTCCACCTCATTTCATTTGGATCAGTTTTATGCCCTTTGCGTATCATTAAATTCACTTCGATCATTAGCGCAGAAGACGAAACGGGATTTGGAGATCAGGGCTACCACTGCAGATCTCGCTCGCTCGCCTGCTCACGGCGGGTCACACAGCAAACTGTTTTTCCTGTTTTTAGTTGATTAGTGGATTATATCATCATCGTCGTCATAGTTGTCGTCCTCCTATTGGGCGCTTTTGTTAGAAATAATTAGACGGAAAAGAAGAGGGGGCAAAGAAGAAATATAAGAGGAAGAAGCAGCAGCAGAAGAAGAAGGAAAAGGAGGAGATGAGGACGAAAAAGCAGAAGACGGAAAACGTTGAAAAATGGTGAAGTTATAAGAAGATAAATGGTGTCACGATACAAATTCTGGCAACCAAATAAAGCCTCAATAAAATATTGTCAATGACCACTATGCTGGTATTGGCATAATAGATAGCATAATTAACGGTAAGCTGACCTAATTCTCCTAAAGCAGCAATTTCAATATTGATAAAATAATGATAATAATGAAGTTGCAAGCTCTGACTCACCACCAAAAGTCTCTGACTCATATCACATTGTATATTTATTTGTGTATTCTTTGATGTTAATTTATGTAATTGAAAAATCCAAATCTTTGAAGATGGCCATAACCTTCATCCAAAAAATATCAAAAACACACCACTGCCCATATAATATGGATCATTCTACTGAAAAGATGTCAATGCCAATAAAATCATTGGAAAAATTATGATTCATCAATTATTTATAAAATGTATGTAAATACTTAATCCACATATGTTAACTTGCTATTAAATAATGCATATTATTATTTGTACTCACCAAAAATATCATCCCGGCCGGTGAAATAAATGTATATGGATACAGAACTCATATCTTCGGTGGTTTCACGAACATAGCAATATATTTTGGAAATATTTTATGTATATGAGAGATTATACTATATTTTAGGAGTCCGTTATTTTATGGCATAAAATATTTGGATGTATATTAATTTAGCAATAAACTTTTCAGTTCATACCTTTTGAATTTGGCAGTGGAGTTGTAGTAAAGAATATTTTTAAAGGCATCTTCCAAAAATAAAAATAAAATTGAAAGGGATTTTAACGTCCTATATGTTATATTGTATTATGTACCTATAATATATCGTATATTATTTAAATGGTTATTGAAACGCTAAGTATGTTGGAATCTACTTTTGTGCATTGTACTGACGTCAAAAAACCTTACGATATTAAATTCGACCAATCACAGCCCAGCATTTCATTAAAAATTCTAGAGATGTTCTATTGAAAATTCATTTTCAGAATTTTGTAGTATGAGGGTAACTCTCTTCCGTTTAGAGACTCCTTAGAGAGCAGTCACTTTTGAGCAGGCATACGTGCATTGGTTTAACCTGTTTTAAAATGTAATCAGTTTCATTTTCTAATCTTAATGTTTTCAAGCTTCTTATATATTAGCTGTGGCAATGTATAATTGATTAAATTCATGGGTAAGAGTCGCGG
Source organism: Laodelphax striatellus (assembly GCA_017141395.1). Taxonomy (NCBI): domain Eukaryota; kingdom Metazoa; phylum Arthropoda; class Insecta; order Hemiptera; family Delphacidae; genus Laodelphax; species Laodelphax striatellus. The sequence continues at coordinate 4,733,520 of CM029532.1, read as the reverse complement.
AAATGTTATAAACTTTTGATCCCAGAGCCAAGGTAGTATCGTGATGGATGACACACGGAATCAATCTACCCCTGAGATGGCTGCCTTAAACCCGATGATAAAATCAACGTCGAAGCAGCGCCAATACTGTGAGTGATCCGTTTTATTAATCCTTTGGCCAAAGGCGCGAAAAGTACCTCTTTTAAAGTGAAATAGTGGGTGAGAATTATCATTACACTGCGTGAAGCATAGAAACATGAGCTCATGGTCTAGTAGTTAAGGCATTCCATAATTTTTAGAGATTTCCTACAATCTTATTTTGCCAGGCAAAAATACCCACACCTAACGCCTCTACCGAAAATATATAAATTTTGTAACAAGTTATTGTGCCTTGTTATTAACAATTATTAACGAAACTTGTAAACTTTATGGTTAATTGTTCAAGTTATCGTATTCTAAAGGAACAGGAGAATATACTCCAAGTTTTTTCTTCACCTAATTACTGGGTTTTCTAGTCGTTCTTGCAATCTGTCTTTGGCAATCCCAATTGATACATTAAATTTATTTAATTTGTAGAAAATATCAGTATCCTGGATGAGCCCTTTGCTTATGAGCAAATTTTGACATTGCCCAGTCCACGTAAGGAGTATGCTTAGCCAAGTGTAAGTGATACGTAAAGTGGATTGAGATCTTGTCTTTGCTGATGCGTGACTATAGTCCATCCACTTAGCTCTCCCTTATCTTGTGACACATTTGACTACGTATTTGCTTGATCCCTTTCAAACGTCACGGGGACATAGCCAACATAAAAATAATGCCAAGGTACATACATGACCCACAACATAGTAAATTGTTACATTATGGCGCCCAACGGGCAGTTACAACGTAGAGGCCATTTACATATTTGGCGGCCTGACGTGAGATGTGTACAAGATTTCTTTATTAAGAAAGCCAAAATTTGAACCTCCAGAAATCACTAGCTAAGTTGGAGGTGGTTCGAAAACTTTTGAAATTGAAAATATACCTTTGCTATCCTGGAATTGCTGAGCTTTAATAAAGTGTTAATTAAGATTTGGATATTGATTTCGTTCATTGTTCCTGAGGAGACATTCGAGGAGGAGTATCCCTCAGATATAACTTGCATGTCAACAATTTGAAGAGATATGTGCACTTATTGCTTGAATCACGTTAGAAATGATCATTCAAACCGATATTGTTAACTTCCTATTAAGAAAGCCAACAATTTAACCTTATGATTAAAGCTTTAAAGAGTGCCAAAATATTATTAAGTTACTAAAGAACATTAAGATCTTGGAGGCTTATTAATGTGCTAATTAACAGTTTATTAATTTATTAGCAAAATCCCAGCGTGATCTCATAGGCAAAGATAACAAAAGTATTAATTTATTTATTCATTGTTTATCTGTGATGGTTTGAAATATCGCCAGATTGTTAATGAGCATTGAATATAAGGCTGTTTATTAATAGTTACTTTTCAACTATATAAAATTTTGTTGCTAATGGTAAGTACCAAGATATCTGTGATTTAACTATCATTTCCATGTTTATTTTGTTACCATGTTTATTTATAATAAGTCTTGGAGAAGTTGTTGATCTTGCTGCTATATATCACTTATCACTTAATCCTTTTGGTCAAGGTCCTTCACTGCACTTGCAGTGTTTCACGCTCACCCTTGGCCTTGCGCATGTTCCCATAGCCGCATACCTGCACTGCCTTGGTGCCTCCTGCACCATCAGGCCTGACATCCTTGGATCCTCACCACTAGCCCCAGCTATCCCAGATCCTAGCTCACCATCCTGGAGAACCTCTCAGCCAGGCTCATCCTAGCCATCACCACATGGGGCTGGGAGACCCAGCACTCTGCGAGAAGCGGCCACACCTAACCCGAGGCAGCAAACAACACTGATGCGACGGTTGGCGCCGAGGCCGGGGGAGGCGCGGGAAGTATCACGCCAGTGCCAACTTCGACCCTGGTCTTCCGTCAGCTGGTCGCTTCCCGCCCGCCTCAGGTTCAGAATCTCCAGCCCAACAGAAGTACGCCTCCACGTACGCCTGCATCTTTCACTACTCAATCCTGCCTCACAACTCATAAGTGAACTGAGTCCACTGACCGCCACCAGATTGTGTGCCACTCTTCAAAAACAACTAAGTAGTGACATCAGAGATTCCTACTGAAGCCTGGGGTAATCTGACTGGTTGGTCAAATGGAGAAGATGAATAGTCAGACTGGAGAAGTGGGATAGGGAATTGAAAAGAAGGACATGAAACAAACAAATAATCACAATAGAAAAAACGGATGGAGGATTGAAGGAAGAGACCAGAGATGTCAAGGGAGAAATGAAGGAAAGGAGAAAGCGGATTGAATGGCACTATTGCATGCCACCCCAACCAAGGGAGGATGACCATGCAGAATAATTTGAGGAAGGAACCTGAAAATCTTGGAAACAAACCAAAACCGGGCACTACAGGCAGTAGAGAAGCAAGAGACAGAGTTGGTAATGTCACCACTGCACCACAAAATTTGGAAAATGAGTAGAGGTTCCACCCAGCCACTAGAAAAATCTGTGCAAGAAATTAACACTCAGCTAAGCCTAAATAACACATCTCTAAATACCACTCAAATCCAAGATTTGAAGGAGTTCAGTAAACAGACATGTCAGGCAGTAGAGACACAGAAGACAGAGGTCGTCATCACTCACCAGAATTTGGAAAAGCAGATTAGAGATTCCACCTGTTTACTCAGAAAAATCTTGTACAGTGAAGTTAACACTCAACTAAGTCTAATAGACACATCACCAAAATACCACTTTAAAAATACAGATAAAGATAATAACCCACCACCTTCTACTAGTACGCCATCAAATACAAATGGAAAATAGGAAATAGTCCATCAGGGAAAATTCCAGCAGACCATCACGCAAGACTAGGGAGGAGAAGAACTTGCTCAAGACTCCTTGACGGTTCAAATTCCGGCAGCCCAGAGCAAAGCTAAACGGCAGTTGAGCCAAAATAAGCAGAGAGTGTATGCTCACAACTCAGGCTTTCATCGGGAGTGATGCTTTCCGATAAAAAAAGCCGACAGCTTTTGCGAGCACGGTAGCCATGTTTTCATCGGCGGGCACGCTGCTTCCGAAGCCCGCCCTAAAGCCAAGAGATTGTGAAACATGCCTCAATTATAAAAAAGTCGACAGTTTTCCGAGCATTCAGCATGTTTTCGCATCGGCGGCATACTCGCTTCAAGCCTTCGCCATAAAAGTCAGGAGATTGTAAAATTTGGACACCAAAACCTAACCTCTCACTTGGAGACGTTGATCAAACTACCCAGCCAACCAACTGTCCAACATGGCCCTAATGCGCCAACCCGCATCTGGAGTATGCAGGATCCTAAATCGCCCACATCTGGTATAATAAAAGGTTAATAAGAGCAAACGCCTCGCGCCCTGGAAATATTTCTGTCTATTTGAGTACGAGAACCGCGCCGCCCAACATTAAACCCTACTATGAAGAGAATGAACAATATCATTCCTAAGAACCACATGCTTCCACGGGTTTTGAGAACAAACGAAAAAGTGATCTTTTCTACAACAGGATTCAAAACTAACATGGAAGCCAGAGATGCGTCCCAAGGATGTACTACGACGCAACTGACCGCATTAATTACGCAAAAATAAGTGATATTCGAACCTTTTGAGAAAAATACACAGTTATGTTAATAAAAGAATTGATGGCCAACCGATCGCCATATTTTCTACCTGGCATCAAACCAAACGGAATCCCAACAGTAAATTATTACCAACTTCAAATATTAAAAGAAATTACTGCTTCTTTCCCAAGACTTACTATGTTATTATATCATATATTTGTTGGTATTGAAGTAAGTATCTGAATTTTTGTTAGCTTCTACCTAAGTCATCACGTTATGCACATAAACCAAAACACAGTATGTTATGATGTCTACTTGTGTGCGTAGACGATATATTGTACACATAATGATAGGCCAAGGCCACCACAAACTGCGGAACAGCATGTATATATTCCATACTTCATGAAGCTGTGAAAGTGTGTAATCAAAATTGTTATAACGTATTGTATTATTAAGATAAAATTTTTGTTGCTAAAACTAAGATTATACACATATTTTGCATATTATTGACATTGAATATTTATTTATTATGTAACCATAAAAATGTGTTTTGCATGGCAGTGAATATTGAGTCAAGTGGTGAAACCACAGATTACGATTAGAGCCTGGGCTATGGCTAATAACTTTGTCAATCTGATAAAACAAGTCGGCACCCATTTAAGTTACCTGCTATTTCCTTCCAGATCAGTTACCAGAGTTATTGTGCATCTATCTATGTAAATTGTTTGAGAGCTTTTATTTATGTCGATTTTCATTGTCTAGCAGAACTTATGAGTTTGAATTGTATTGTATTTTCGAGTGTCATCTGAGATAACCACATACCTTTTGTGCATCCAGCGCTTGTAAAGATTCCTTGACTGCCTCGGCATACTCTTTGGTTCGGCATGTCGTCATCCATATGGTATTGTTTTTGCAGCCGCCAACTTTGAATTCCTCATATCGCTCTTTCCAGATGTATTATCTTCATTGCTCTCATTTTCTCAGCTGAAATGCTTGATTTTTTGTGTAAATCATCGCTGCATGATTAGATGTTACAGCTTCTGTAAATCTTATGAGTAGGTAACGTAAAATGTTTCCGTACTGAATTCGAGTCGGGAGGTAAGTTAACATGAGACAGTTGTGTTCATATATTTTTAGGAGCCTTCCTTTTATGTTAAGTGAGATCTTAGCAAATTTGCCTCGTTTTCTTTGTATAGTTGTTACACAAACTCGCTCTATCTGCAGCTTATTTAAAAGTTTTCTATTTATTCGCTCATTTATATAACTATAGGGGCTTCTGTCACGATACAAATTCTGGCAAACAAACAAAGCCCCAATAAAATATTGTCAATGACCACTAAGTGTTGGCATTATAATAGAGTAGCACAATTACCTGCAGCTGACCCCACTTAGCAGTACTCAATATTGATAAAATAATGATAACAAGGAAGCAAGCTCTGACTCACCACCAAAAGTCTCTGACTCATATCACATTGTATATTTATTTTGTATTCTTTGATGTTAATTTTATGTAATTGAAAAATCCAAATCTTGAAGATGGCCATAACTCTTCATCCAAAAATATCAAAACACACCACTGCTCTATATGATTCATCTACTGAAAGATGTCAATGCCAAATAAAATCATTGGAAAAATTATGATTCATCAATTATTTATAAAATATGTATAACATACTTAATCCACATATGTTAACACTTTGTTATTAAATAATGCATATTATTATTTGTACTCACCAAAAATATCATCCCAAGCAAATGAAATAATGTATATACGGGTCTCATATCTTCGGTGGTTTTCACGAACATAGCAATATATTTTGGAAATATTTGTTGTATAAGTGAGATTATACTATTTTTAGAGTCAGTTATTTTATGGCATAAAAATATTTGGATGTATATTAATTTAGCAATAAACTTTCAGTTCACCTTTTTGAATTTGGCAGTGGAGTTGAAAAGAAGTAAAGAATATTTCTTTTAATGTTAATCTTCCAAAAATAAAAATAAAAATTGAAAGGATTTTAACGTCCTATATGTTATTTTTTGTATTATATATAATAGCATATCGCATATTATTTAAATGGTTATTAGTAGTAAAATGTTGGAACTACTTTTGTACATTGTACTGACGTCAAAAACACGATATTAAATTGACCAATCACGGCCCAGCATTTCATTAAAAAATTCTAGAATGTTCTATTGAAAATTCTGTTTCCTTGAATTTCAAAGCAAGGGTAACTCTCTTCCCGTTTGAGACTCCTTAGAGAGCAGTCACTTTTGAGCACATACGTGCAGAAGTTTAACTGTTTTAAAATGTAATCAGTTTCATTTTTTCAATCTTAATGTTTTTTCAAGCTGTGATATATTAAAAACTCGTGTGGCAATGCATATAATTGATTAAATTCATGTGGAAGTCGCGGAAATGTTATAAACTATGGTCCAGAGCCAAGCAGTATCGTGAGATGACACGGAATCCAATCTACCCCTGAGATGGCTGCCTAAACCAGGATACCGGTAACCAACGTCGGCATCCGCCAATAATACTGTGAGTGATCCGTTTTATTAATCCGCTTTGGCCAAAGGCGCGAAAAAGCCCTCTTTTAAAGTGAAATAGTGGGGAAAAATTATCATACTGCGTGAAGCATTAGAAACATGAGCTTCCATGGTCTAGTAGTTAAGAGCATCTCATAATTTTAGAAATTTTTGTACAATCTTATTTGCCGAGGCAAAATACCCACACCACGCTCTACCGAAAATATAAGTTACTGGCATCAAGCTATTTATTGTTGACAACAATTATTCAACGAAATTTGTAAAAGTCTATTTAATTGTTCAAGGATTGTTGTGTTCTAAAGGAACAGGAGAATATACTCAAGTTTTTCGTACCTAATTACTGGGTTTTACCTGGTCGTTCTGCACCTGTCTTGGCAATCCCAATTGATACATTAAATTTATTTAATTTATGAAAATATCGAGAGTATCCTGGATGAGCCCTTGCAAGGCCAAATTTTGACATGCCCAGTCACGTAAGGAGTATGCTTTAGCCAAGTGTGTTACACGTAAGTGGATTGAGATCTTGTCTTTGATGCGTGACTATAGTCCATCACTTAGCTCTCCCTTATCTTGTGACACATTTGACTATATTTGCTTGATCCTGACTGTCACGGGACACCTACAACATAAAAAATAATAGTGTTACAACACGCATGACCCACAACATGATAAATATTTACAAGATTTAATGGGTAATTGAGGTTATGTATAATTGAGTGACATTTCATATTTTGGTAAAAGAATAAGACAAAAAAGCAAGCCGTAGAAGAAGAAGAAATGAAAGACGGTGTGGAAAAAGAGTTAAATAAGAGAAAATAGAAACAGAGGACAGATTACAGAGGACAAGGAAAAAGACAAAGATTATGCATAAGAGAAGGATAAGATGGAAATGGAAACGAGAAAGGAGAAGAACGAAGTAGACAGAAGAAGAAGGAGGAGGAGAAAGAGGGGAGGAGGGGAGGACGAGGGAGGGAGGAGGAGGAGGAGGGAGGGAGGGAGAGGAGGACGAGGAGGAGGGAGAGGGAGGAGGAGAAGAAGAAGAAGAAGAAGAGAAGAAGAAGAAGAAGAAGAAGAAGAAGAAGAAGAAGAAGAGGAAAAGAGAAAAGAGAAGAAGAAAAAGAAGAAGAGAAGAAGAAAGAAGAAGAAGAAGAAGAAGAAGAAAGGAAGAAGGGAGAAGAAGGAGAAGAAAGAAGAAGAAGAAGAAGAAGAAGAAAAAACGTAGAAGAAGACGAAGAAGTAGAAGAAGAAGAAGAAAAAAGAGGAGAAGAGGAGGGAGGAAGAAGAAGAAGAAGAAGAAGAAGAAGAAGAGCAGGAAGAAGAAGAGAAGAAGAAAAGGAGAAGAAGACGAAGAAGAAGAAGAAGAAGAAGAAGAAGAAGAAGAAGAGAAGACGAAGTACAGGAGAAGAACAAGAACTAGACAGAAGAATAACTAGAACAAGAAGAAGAAGAAGAAGGATGACGCGTCGCGCCGGCTCTCCAGTCTAATTGGCCAAATTTGAATACGCGATGATTATATAAGCAGAAGGACATTCCTCATCAGCACAGCAGCATTATTTAAATGATGGCTGGCTTTTTTCTGCTGTTCAGCTGCAGTCAGCCTCGAAATATTTCCAAGTAGCTCTGCTGATAATGGGAGCAGAGCAGAGCAGATCCAGCGTCTGCGAGAGTGATGGCCGGAAACAGTGAAGGCGATCCGCGGATTGAGAGTGGGGCCTCTCAATCAGTCCCTCATTAGGCACAACCGCCGCCGCTTATTGGCTCTTGGCAGACGCAAACTGGATGTGTGATGAATCGACTCACGCGAATTTACAGCAAAATATGAGGCTGCAATTCTATCAGTCTCGCCTATTTTATACAGTATTTATGGTAACCAGAGAGTATAGAAGAAGAAGAAGAATACATAAAAATAAGAAGAAGAAGGAGGAGAAGAAGAAGAAGAAGAAGAAGAAGAAGAAGAAGAAGAAGAAGAAGAAGAAGAAGAAAGAAAGAAAGAAGAAGAAGGAGAAGAAGAAGAAGAAGAAGAAGGGAAGGAAGAAGAAGAAGAAGAAGAAGAAGAAGAAGAAGAATATAAGAATAATTCTATTTGTATTCTCTGTGTGCATAAGCATATGACTGACCTAAAAACTATTATGTGCTGGCTTACCAATATCTCAAGATGTTTTAATATTATAGTCTCTCAAGCGAGGAGCTTAGTGGAGTCCCACTATATCCTATTTGTTACGATTAACATAGAACACTATGTTACCATAAATTCCGTTTCTTGGAAACACCCAATCCATTTCACAGCTTTTGAAACAGTCAACAACGTGGGATCATATTTTGTTATGACGTATGTAGGATAATGAAGTCCTTCGTTCATCATCATTAGTGTGGAGCCTTCTTTGTTTCGACACAATGCGTTCGAAATGATGAACGATGTCATCCCAGTTCTTAATAACACACGCATGATGTCGTATGAGATAGTTGAGAATGTGTACGAATTGCCTAGTATGAATTATGTGAGGGATACCTACGTAATTTTACTTTCCTTTCTATTCTCTTCCTTTCTATTCTCTTCTTTTCACTCCTACTTCTCGTTCTTTCCACCTTACTGCATTCCACTATTCATCTCAATATATTTCTGATGAATTATTTTTATCACTTCCCTTCAGTTAACTTAAACTTTTGCTTTTTCTTCTTCTCCTTTTTCCTCTCCCTGACTACTCTACTCTACTTCTTTCTCAGGGCTCTTCTTCTTCATCTTCTCCCTTGTCCTTCTTTTATCCTGATTTCCTATTTTCTCACTTTCTAACTTCACCAAATTATCACATCATCCTATCTCACTAAACCTTATCTCCTAGGCTCTTTCCTTGACTACTCCTTCGTTTTCATAATATATTCTCATTTATCATTTTCTTCTTCTTCCTCATCTTTATTCCACAAAGACTTTATTCTTTTGTCTTCCATCATCATATTCTTTTTCTTCTTCGTCTCTCCTTCTTCTTTTTCTTTTCATTTCTTCTTCTTATTCTTCTTCTTCTTCTCTTTGTATTCTGTTCTCTTCCTCTTTCTTCTTTTCCTCCTTCTTCTCTTCTCTTCTTTCTTCCTTCTTCTTCTTCTTTTCATCTTCCTCCTTCTTTCTTCTACGTCTTCTTCTTCTTCTCTTTTCTTCTTCTTCTTCTCTTCTTCTTCTCTTCTTCTTCTCTTCTTCTTCTTTTCTTCTCCTCCTCTTCCTCTTCTTCTCTACAACCATTCTCTTATTCCAGGCATGTGAATATCAGCTGGTCTGTCTACATGCAGTCCATGTAGGTTAATATGTTCCGAAAAATACAATGGCGTGTGGGAGATTCGAGCAGTGATGGAGTGCAGGAATTATTCTGGAGCAGACCGAATTCAAAGCCGCTGGGTTCCCTGCTTTGTTTCATCTATTAGCTAATTAATGCCCGGCCACTGCCATAAACAACACTAAAAACCCGAATGGGTTGGTCTCCTTATAAGCCCATGAGGTGTCCTATAGGTATAGTGCGACTCACCATAGTTGTAATCCTGCTAGGCATAGGTATGAGGTACACTGTACAATATAGATATAGTATGACGTATCCTACTATAGTCCCCGCACTTATAATGAGGCAACATCACAAACATTCGACGAAAAGTCGGTACTTCTTTCACTGATCGCCATTTCTCTAAATAAATTGCAACCGTTAATTGAAACTACAAACCACCGCGATCAAAAAGAAAATATATAGCAATTGCGGCACTCCATCTTGTAGTACCCCCTCGTTTTTCAAGACCCCTGATTACTTCTCCAAAAATATGGTTCACGATTTTTTTTGGGTACAAGGAATCGAACACGCGATCTACGCTAACAAAATACCTACGCCATTTTCTACTTTTTCTTTTCAATGTTCTTGTTCTTTTTTTTCTAGTTCCTCCTCTACTTTATATTCTTATAACTATCATCCTCCCATTTCTAATTCTTCTCCTTTAGTATTATTCTTGTTCCTCTGTCACATCTTGTTCTCATCTCTGTTTCTCTTGTTCTTCTTATTCTTCTTCTTCTTCTTCTTCTTCTTCTTCTTCCTCTTCTCCTCTCCTTCTTCTTTTTCTTCTTTTTCTTCTTCTTCTTCATCATCATTCATTCTTCATCATCTTCATCATCATCATCATGTCATGCTCTTTGCTCTCTTCTTCTTCTTAGTCTTTCTTCTTCTTCTTCTTCTTGTTCTTTAACTTCTTACTTCTTCATCATCATACTCATCATCATCATTTTTCTTCATTATCTTTCTTCTTCTTCTTCTTCTTCTTCTTCTTCTTCTTCTTCCTTCTTCTGTTTTCTTCTTCTCCTTTCTTTTTTTTCTTCTCCTCAATTTTCTATCTCTCGTTCTTTTCCTTCTTCCCGTTTCTACACCATTTCCTCAATCTCTCCTCCACCATTGCTTATTATCATTATCAGATACTATGTTATAATAGAGCACTCTCAGTTCCTCGCCCACGAAAAAGTAATTTGCAATATCGCTCTCAACAAGAGTATAATATCGGAGTATTGAATAAGAAGTATCAAACTTCGTTACAGTCTTGCGCATGCGCATGTCTCTGCAACATAATGCTGCAGGAAAATAATGCTGCTACGATCATTATCGAAAACATCTGCTCAATTATTCTACACGAGTATTGAGGTTCAACTAAGTTTCATTATTCCATTTGGAAATTGAATAGAACGACTTTCTTGTATAACACTGTATTCTAGCTACGTAATTGTTTCTGTAATTGGAAATGTATTCGCAAAGTATTACAATATCTCAACAGAATGTAAATTTCCGGAATAAATTTGCGGATCCGAAAACCTACATAACTTTCATTGGCCGAAATAATGTTATGGCGAGTGTTATTTCTGAAAAATTTGAATTTCTTATGCATTTTATTGTGAGTTCATGTTAATTGTTTGTCAAAGTGATTTATTGGTTCCACAAATCATAATCGAGAATGGTCAAATTTGAATTTTTTTCGAGATGTTAACGAACCTTGCACAACTTTCAATCCTCGAAACACCTATCAATTAAAGCTAAACCTTTATTACTCATAAGTAGGCTATTATTAATATATATGTTATAATCGATGCTGTTGGAGATTCCAATGTAATATAAATTTTAATTAGAGATTAACTTCCAATTCTCGAAACACCTATCAATTGAAGTTGATCCTCTATTTATTTCTAATGTGAGTACAATTTTATGTTATCATCAATTCTATAGGAGATTACAATATTATCGATGTTAATTGGAGATTGAGTTCAACAGCTCTTTGTGCAACTGGGACACAGATTTATACAGTAGCAGACCGCAAAAATGATTCACTTTCGATATCTGTGAAAAAATAGCGGTTACCGTTTTCCTGTCCATCACTGTTACACATGTGTTCAAAGTAGCATCTTCTCCTTTCATGATTACAGGTCTTCAGCCGCTTATATGCTGAACGACAAAAACGTCCGTTCATTTTCCTGGCCTTAATTTCCGGTCGTGTAGTCGCAACTTTCATTCATCTCAACTTTCATCGATCGGCCGGACATTGTTAACATAACTAAATGAGTTATTAACGAGATAATCACGTTGAATAGTTGAAATGTTTGAAATAGTTGAGTAGGAATAATTCGAATAATATTGAATAGTTATAGTTGAAACACTTTTAGAGTTGAAACAAGTTAAAATAGTTTCGAAAAGTTGATATAGTTGTACTTTTGTAGTTGAATAATTTGAAAATGGTTTAGTTGATATTGGTCTTAATATAATATTGAAACATTTAAATATGGAAAAATGTAAAAGTTGATATAGTTGAAACAGTAATCACGTTGAATTGTGTAGTTGGAATGTTTGAAATAGTTGAAGTAGTAGAAATAATTCGAATAATATTTAAATAGTTGAAATACTGTAGTTGAAAAAGTTGAAATAGTTTAATTATTGAACAATTCTCGTCAACTTGAAAATAGTTGTTATATTCATAATCAATCAAATTATTCTCACCCAAGAACATTCTAATTTTTTCAACTGTTACTACAACAATTTTCTGATATAGCTGACTAGTACTAATAAACACAATAAACGCAACAATTCATGAACAAAAAATTATAATAGTAGCTCACATGGGACCCTGTCATTTGAGAGTGCATCACTAAGGCTCTAGTCGGAGAAATAAATCATTTCAGATGCATTGTTGACAAAATTTTCTCATAACTAAAAAATGGTACACGCCCCTAGAAAGTATCTAATCAACAACAGTACCTAACGTTCTTATTGTTGATCTAACAAAGCTGCTGAATGGAAGCAATTTGACAATTTTGAATATTGTCAACAATGGAATTCTCACAAAATGTTAAGCACGCCCCCATAGTTGAAAAATTTCTCCCGATCAAAAAGAATGATGAATAAACTACAAACGTCACCTAAATAATACATGGACTGCATCTCGCAAACTTCAAGAGAAAATTAAATTTCTCCAGTCTATAAGTAAGATCATCATTCTAAATGCCTTGCAACAAACTTATCATTAAATTTCTGAGTTGAATGAATGATACGTCTACACATTCAATTGAATTTGTTGAATGGAAGTCTTGTGTTAGTCAAATAACGTTGCGAATACTTCTGACAATGGACACAGTCATTAATTTCGGGTTTGAACAGTATACATCAACTCTTCCAGGTCAATTACCGAAAGATACAGTACCATACTTCAAAGAAATATTGAACATGGTTATAATAAGAGACGAGTACTATTAAAAGAGTAGTAATTTTAATAACTGAAGCATGTCAGTTCTATCCACAACACAGGCTGATCCATAGGAAGTCCTATTATGAAATTAGTGAAAGTAAGATGCCACAGGGAAAGTTGGTCCTTTTTATTTTTAATTGTTTCAAGAACAATATTGTGTGTCATGAATCATTTGACAAGAAAGTCATGTAATGAAGAATGTGACGCCAAACAGCTACAGATTTGGGAATGTCGTACATATAACGTATTTTTTATCCAATATAATTGAAATTTTCATAATTTGAGTTTGAAGTTTGTGATTTCTGAAGCAATTGATTGAAAAAAAAAAACACCAATTCAGAAAATTTAATATAAATGGTAATCTGCATTCATCCCCAAAAGTAGTTTGTCACTGTAATCCTACAAGTAATCAATATCAAGCAATAGAATACTGTATTTGAATACTGTAATATAGAAGATTCTTGAAGAAGAAACTTCATCCAGATTTGTAATTATGCGTGGGCACTGAGGTAAATGGGGATGATACACAGAGAATGCTGAATGGACTGGGAATCGAACCGTTGACCGGAATGAGAAGATAGATAAACGAAGAAAAGGAGAGCAAATAATAGCAAAGGACTACACGAAGTATAACGAAGAGGATCAAATGTTCACGAAGTTGAAGAAGAAGAGGAAGAGGAAGTAAAAGAAGAAAAAGAAGAAGAAGAAGAAAGAAGAAGAAGAAGAAGAAGAAAGAAGAAGAAGAAGAAAAAAGAGAAGAAGAAGAAGACGAAGAAAAAAGATGAAGAAGAAAAAGAAGAAAAGAAAAAGATGAAGAGAAATAGAAGAACTAGAGAAGAAACAAGAAAAACAAAGAAAAAAGAAGAGAACAAGGAGGAGAAGAACAAGAAAAAGAACAAAAAGAAGGAGGAGAGCAGAAGAGGGAGAAGATGTAACGATAAAAAGGATTAGAAGAGCAAATAGCAAAGAACTAGCTAAACATGGGATCAAACGTTCATGAAGAAAAAAAAAGAAGAATAGAAGAAGGAAGAACAAGAAAAAACAAGAGAAGAAGAAGAAGAAGAAGGATGAGAAAGAAAGAAAAGAAAAGAAGAGGAAAAGAAGAAGGAAGGAAGAGAAGAAGAAGAAGAAGAAGAAGAGGAAGAAGAAGGAGGAGGAGAAGGAGGAAGGAGAAGAGAAAAAAAAGAAGAACAAGAAAAAGATCAAAGAGAAGGTGGAGAACAAAAAAAACAAAAGAAGGAGAGAAGAAGGAGGAGTAGAAGAGAAGGAAGAAGAAGAAGAAGAAGAAGAAGAAGAAGAAGAAGAAGGAGGAGCAGAAGTGAAGAAGAGAAGGAATAAGGAATCTTTGTCGGCCGTTTTTTGCATGGATTGGCCGCAGGATAGGTGGAGCGACCAAGCAACCACTTTCACTGTCAGGACACTTTGTTTACACTATAATGTATTAAGTCGATTTAGTGAAGCAGCCCCGGGGAGACGGGAAATGATAACAGGACTGCGCTGTGCACAGCAGAACAAGCAGATGAAGAAGAAGAAGAGAAGAAGAAGAAGAAGAGAAGAAGAAGAAGGAAGAGAAGAAGAAGAAGAAGAAGAAGAAGAAGAAGAAGAAGAAGTAGGTATAGGCGCGCATCGTATTCATACAACTTTCGCTTCTGCCGATACACATTCTACGTATGTGTAACATCTCGTTCAGGTTACCTAAGCCGAGGATCCACAACACACACTGACCCAACCGAACCGATTCATTTTTTGTCAATCGTCGCGTTATCTAATGACGCAGTGGTTGTAGTAGAAGACTAGATTGAAGACGAACCTAGCTTTATCAGAGAATAGCTGGTCAATGATAGTTCTGTGTAGAAATCTCACTAGAAGGAAGAAAATCTAGTCTACACTTTTAGCAGGAAATCTAGTATAGAAATCTTATTATAGAATGCTCACTGTGAGATGCGGGCCTATTGAAACCTACTAGCAAAATAATACACTATTTGTAGTGTATTTGCAGTGCTGAGGCTGCACTGCTGGGTTGTTACCTGGATGGTAGATAGTTTATCTATTCCTGATACAACATCCAAAATAATAGAAAATGTAGAAAATGATCACGTCCTTCTTGATAAACCGTGTCAACCATTTACCATCCACCAATTACCCACTTGCAGAGAGGCCCTCGGTTAAAATTGTATTTGTAATATACATTTGTAATTGTAATTGTATTGTAAAATTGTATTCAAGTATATTCTATTTGCTACCAGTGTCTATAGACATTACCAATCATTCTTGAATAACATACCATTTCCAATTAAGGATGTTTTTTCGTATCGACCTGCAGAGATAATGATGAACGTACCTGTAAAAATAAGAAAGATACTGAATTAGAAAATTGATGAATTTCATAAATGATAAATAAGAGCATACGAAACACTTTATTGAAATAAGAAGTGTTGAATACAAATGAACAATGCAATAATTAAAATTAAAACTGATAATGTTACCTGTTTGATCACGAAACCATGGTCCTTGTACCACAAATAAATAGTAGACCTGACAAAAACCTTGTGTTTTCATTTTAATTTATTATGAAACAGTTCTACAATCTCAATAGTGATTGAGATTTTTTCAACAATGTATGTTTATGTTTATGTTTCCTGAGGGGACGGATTCAACGATCCAAAGATTCAAAGATCCTCACACGTCAACCGAAGCTTATTAAGCAATGTAACTTAGAATGTCATTCAAGGAACCATGCAAGTATAATATCAGAGTTGACGTGTAAAAGTATTAATGCCTACGGATTGAATGACGTTATATCCGAGTTAACGCTAATGCCGAGGCTGCCATAACCAACTTGCACTGTAGTCATGAATATAGAGGGTGCAAATACTGTAGCTTGATTCAGTAAGAACTAATTTCTAGATATCTTTTAAACTTCGCCTCCTACACCCACATTGCCCGTTTTATGCTAAATACTCTAGTTGTTAGTGCATGATATTAATATGGATAAACAGAGAACAAAAAAGAAATGTAGAAATAGATAAATGGAATGAATAGATGTGGATAAATGGTTGGATACTATGATGACTCTTTGCTGTAGTTATCATCATTTCATTATTCATTTGAAATTCCTCAATCTTTGCTGAACAAGGAAGAGAACGATCTTCAATAATCTACTCACATCTTATGCTCATCCATGCGTAGTGCAATTACTTTGAATAATTCATCTGAATCCATTTTCGAGTTATGAATATTTTAGTTTTTTCTCTATTCTATTGAAAGCGTAAGCGATGATTTTTTGCTGTGAATCATTGCTCGTTTATAATAATTATTATTCGCTTGAACGTGTAACAAAAATTCTGGAAGCCAATTCGTCATGGGTGGAGAATCAGCAGCTACTTAATCCTGATGAATGCACGCTTCCAACATAACATAGTGTCGCTCGTTTCGAAATTAGGAATTAGAGGTAGCTATTATTTTCATGGTCTGTGAAGCATGTATGAGAGAGACAGAGAGTGCGAGAGAGAGAAAGAGGAATGATGATATGAAGACTTCACGGTTTAGTTAACTGTTCACGGAAGTGAGAGCATATAACACTTGTTATAATCTGCTAGTAATTTGATTGGAATTCCAGCTCAAACTCAAACAGATTTAGGGCCGGTTCATGAGCTCGGGATTTAGCAAAGTCCTAGACTAAATCGGGTGGCCACCGTAGCATCGACAAACGTTAGACTCGACACTATGTACTAAGGGCTCTCTATGCTGCTAACCCACTAACCTGTCGAGACAAACGTTTGTCGATGCTACGATAGCCACCCGTTTTAGTCTAGGACTTACTAAATCCCGAGCTCATGAACCGGCCCTAAATTTTTTATTTATTTTAGTGATTTTATGTATCTTTTCTTATTTAATCATTTTATCCTTCTTCTAAATTTTCTCCATCTTATGTGTTCGATGTTATCACTGTTCGAGGAAGTGGGAGAAGCTTTGCTATAGATAAAAATGTGTTTGTTTCAAGAATTACAGCTGCAAATTTAACATTAGGGCCGGTTGCTCGGAAGCCAATTGAGTTTAACCACCGTAAAATGACGTCATTTTACAAAGCAGAGTACAGATTTCGTTGCATTGGTGGCTTAGCCCCTGCGCCCATTAAGCAACTGCAGTCAGCAACCCAGCGTTGCCAGATGACTTTGGCTGATAGGTTAGATTATCCGATCACCCGAAAAACAGCCAAATGTCATCTGGCAACATTGGGTTGCTGACTAAAATCAGATAGCAGTTGTGAAGTGGGCGCAGGGGCTTAGATGACGTGATTTTACGGCGGTTAAATTCAATTGGCTCTTGTGCAACTGGCAGATGAAGTTACAGAATACTTCAACAAATCTATACCTTCACGACAACCAAACCCTGAAAAAAAATAATAATGGTGGAAGATCACTCAAAATAGAAAGGTATTCTTGGAAATTCTTTAAGATTTTTTCTGGCTATACATTGAAGATATAATCTGAGTGTCCTGATAGAAAGGTGGACGTAAGGAAAGTAAGCCTAACCGACAGAATAACAGTAATTTTGACCGATAGTTACTGTTTATAGTAAAAGTGTAGTTAGAGTTATAGTAAAAGTAGCCTAGTAGAAATCAGCCCAGCTCATAGCCAATTACCCACAGGTGAAAATCTCCGGTTGCGGATGAATAATTTCAATATTGAGGATGACTCCGCTGAGGTGATAGCTTCTGGCTTGTTTATTGATAATAACAAGGTGAGGTAAAAAATCACTAGAACCAGCCGGTAAACGAACCCGGAACCCTGTGGTTTGAGGCGGCAGTTAACCGCTGAGTGAGATGAGAGATGCTCGCATTTTGATTCAGGAAAGTCTGGCTTCTATAATTGTGTGAGCTTAGTTGCAGAAAACGTTCCTATAAAAGTATTGACAACAAATTTATAAACAAGTGAGTGATTTATTCTTTATTATTAAGATACTCTATTGTTGCATCAATACAGCCACAAAGAAAAACATATAATATGATTCCTGTAATAAAAACAGCATCAGCCCTTACTTTTCCTCTTTCTAATTTCGATTATCTAGAAATTTATTTTTGATTCATTTTATTTGAAAATGTATTTCCTTAATTTTGATGTTGTCCAAAATCAAGGTATGTAGAGAGTCCATCAATATTCGCATATTTACTAACCTAGGTCCAAAATAAGATTATGATTTCACAATATTCTACACCTTAGGCTCGATGCACATTTGCAGTTACTCTATGATATATATGACTTACTGAAATTCACCGTTTGTCAATGCTTTCATGCAATCCACTTCACACTAGTTCAAAGTAGGAGAACATGTATAGGAATGCAACATTCATAGTCAGTCTCTATCTGCGGTAGGAGTGCAGTAAGTTAGTTAGAAGAAAAAGTCGGTTTCTGGTAGAAAAACTAAATCGGTCATCGGACAGTGATGATGGACTAATGAACAACTTCATCAATTTAAAGTTTGTGATGAAAGCAAAGTCACGGATGTACTTCGCCTTACGCAAACTTCCCGCCACCGCCTTACTTAACTCGCCCAACATGTCTGTTCGCTCTCATTAGACACACTCTTTACGTAAACTACATCATCGACATCATTATCATCATCATCGTTTGATCAACTCTATCATCGTTGCAATCATCTGCTAGACGTCATCATCAGATCAACATCGTTTGGAATCTCCAGTCATCAAATGATCGACATCATTCTCACAGTTTAATCAACATTATCAGGCCTCTATGCACCACAATCTTATTCAAACTAAGTTCTACGATATAGTTTCAACTTGATTTGGACTTCGGATCCTCAGCTTGAAAAGCCCATATATATGCAACATGTTTGTTTAAACTAAGTTCAACTATAGTTTCTAGGTTCGAACTTGTATTATCACTGTGGATCCATAGTTGAAACCGAGTTCAAGTATCGTTTAGTTAAACTTAGTTCAAATGAAGATGGCGCATACTAGCCTTAATATAATCAGCTGATCATCATGAGCTTTATCAGATAAAAGATATATTCATTACACTACAGGATCATCACATCTTCAATTACTGATCAATATCGAAGATGATAATCCTCAGAAATATGATCATTAGTCTTATCTTCTCTATATTTTCTACATTCCTCCATGTTATTTAGATTATTTCATTCAATAATTCATAGAAGTCTTGCTATAATTTTTTCATTGTATTCTTATTCAGCAACTTATTCGTGTCAAACTGTAGTTTTTTTTAATCACCATACTCCTTTGTTTCTCTTGACATCACTGTTCTCATCAACTTTGTAGCTTTCCTTATCTCCTTTCAATTGCAAATAATCGATATTTTCCAAACCTTATCCCCCCTGGGGTCATCTTTTCCTCTCCCCTTCCCCCCTATCATTCTATTATCCACTATAATTCTATCAAATCAATGTCAACTGGGTGACCACTTTCGTGGCCTTCTATGCTAAATATAATTATTAATGAGAATCATATTTAATCGTTTCTTGGTGATTTGGAATTCATCAAAAACTGTAGGTCTGTAGGTCAAATCTCATATCTCATAACCATTCTTACCTTTCCTACCATTACCCATGCTCAAGCCAAGAGCTCACTTCGGAATCAACATAGCATGAAAAATTAACGACCAGAAAAATGACTTAAAATCTATGAAAGGTGATTGGTAGATTTAATAGGGCTGCCGGATAAGGCGGATAGGAATTCCTAATTCGCTGTAATCCTACTCTCAGTTTCTCTGTGCACTAACAAGCTGATAGGAATGTCTCCAGCTGGTAGAGGCTCCGCCTGCTAGGCTAATTAAGAGAGAAATACTTCACTATAAGGATGCTGTTACCTGTTGTTGCTGCTACCTGCTATGGTGCTGGAATTGCCTCTACTGAATAGAGGAAGCAGACCACGAATAGGAGTCTAAAGATGAGGAGGAAAAAAAGAAGTGCATATCGATGTGGATGTGCTGTAGAAGCAGAAGAAAAAGAGAAGAAGGAGAAGGAGAAAAGGGAAACGGTGATTAAACGTGAAAAGGAAACGATGACTGTGGTGAGGGAGAAATGGAGAGAAGAAGAAGATCGGAGCAGAAAAAATGATGTAGTTGATGGTGAACGGGGGAAAACGGAGAGGAGGAGATAGATGAGAAGAGGAACAAAAAGGGAACGACGATGATGGTTTGGTGGATGCTGAAGAAGAAGCAGAGGAAGAAGAATAAGAAGAAGAAGGAGATGATGATGATGAGGAAGATGATGATGATTAAGATGATGATGATGATGATGAAGAGGGAGGAGAAGAAGAAGAAGAAGAAGAAGAAGAAGAAGAAGAAGAAGAAGAAGAAGAAGAAGAAGAAGAAGAAGAAGAAGAAGAAGAAGAAGAAGGAGAATCGGTCTGCCTGTCGGTAATGAAGTGAAACAGTGGAACCATAGACAAATTAACTACTTAGATTGGTTAATAGTTGGACTATTTAGTAGTTAATTTATAGTTAAATTGTCTTTGGTGAAACCAATAGTGTATAGGCAACATCGTTTGTAATGGATCAAGAAATAATCATCTTCAAGTTGAGAGAGTTGAAGAATAAATGATTAGAAAAATGAAAATAAGTACAAATATAGTCTTCAAAAAAAAAGTTTATGGAAACAAATATTCTTGGGGCGAAGTGAGGAAATGTACAAAGAATAGACACGGAATGGAACTTGAAAATTATCAAATTAGAAGATTTATTAATAAGGAATAATTAACTTAATTCAAGATTTTTGTCGCTATATAGAAATACATGTGTTAGGTGATCAAGTGTTGAACGCTTTTAGATTCAGGAGGTAGCTCTACTTATAAGGACAACTATTTGCGGTTGAAATCCTCTGGCTTGAATTTAGTATGGTATGCAAACGAAGTTTTTCAGAAAAAGTGATATCTACCAATTCAACTGGAAACATGAGGTGTCTGCGGTTAGTAGCTAGAAACTGTAACCTCAGAGGTCATCAACAGAAAAAAATTATTGTTCGATGGCAGTGATAGCCAATTAGAACAAAATAAACTTGTTGGAAGCGTCATTAATTTGAAATTATGTACTTGAAGAAATACTTTTTTAGTGGCATTCATCCAGTATCAATCTGCTATCTATTCTCTTTTCATCTATTAGTTCAATACTAAATATTCGATATTGCATAAGGTTTTGATTGATAGCATTTTAGTTGAATTAAAAATACTTGTATTTTCATTGAATTATTTCAAAGTTGGTAGTAAACTACAGTATTTCCAAATGTGATTGAACTTCTCCATATACTTTGAATCTTCCTCTTTTGGTTTAGAAGGTCTCTTCAACATTTTCGATTATCTTTAGGCCTTGATTAGTTCTGTTAGTATGCTCATCAGGTCATGTTCTAACGATTTTGTTTAACGATATTAATTTATTATAATCATAAGATCAATCAGTGAATATAGGGAAATTCATTCACGTTCAATGTTCTCATAATTTTCTTATAAAGTATCTTATGCTATTGAATAGGCTATTCATTTTGTTCACTACTCTCATATCAGGTTGTAGTCTTGTCTTGTTCAGTTACAATAAACAACTAAGAGTACATAATATAAAAGACAAAAGTAATATCATCAACACTATGAGTAGACATCAAGGAAACTGTATTGAACATAGAATTAAGCTTGGAACGCAAACTACACGTGGCGAAGCGTGGTATACTTATTTGGTCATCGCCGGGTAGATTTCCTATAGTAAATATAAATATATAGGCGATGACTAAATAAGTATACCACGCTTCGCCACTATATATAATATTACTATGGAATACTGCATGTTTGTGGAGTAATCATCACATCTTATCAAGCAATCTTCCAATTTCCAATCAAATCTTCAGGCTACTATCTTCTGGAAAATCTAAACTACCGATCTCCTCATTCGCGAGTATTCAACATTCCAGTCTTCATATTGATTTTTTGTGATTTTAGATGATGTTGGCACGTTATGGGTCAAGGTGAGGTGAGGCCAAAAACAACCAATTTTCTCTTCTTTATCACACCATCTTCCTCGCTATTCCCTTTCATCACTTCTCCACTTGATTCGACCTCCACATTTTCTTGTTGCTAATTCTAATATTCCGTCAACTTGTCAACTCATTTATGTACATTTATTCATTTTCTCCTCTTGTTGTTGTATTGTCGTTGTTGTTCTTCTTCTTCTTTATCTTCTTCTTGTTCTCTCTCACTTCTTCTTCTCTTCTTCTTATTCTTCTTCCTTCTTCTTCTTCTTCTTCTTCTTCTTCTTCTTCTTCTTCTTCTTCTTCTTCTTCTTCTTCTTCTTCTTCTTCTTCTTCTTCTTCTTCTTCTTCTTCTTCTTCTTCTTCTTCTTCTTCTTCTTCTTCTTCTTTATTTCTTCTCTTCTTCTTCTTCTTCCTTCTTCTTCTTTCTTCTTCTTCTTCTTTCTTCTTCTTCTCTTTCTCCCTTCTTCTTCTTCTTCTTCTTCTTCTTCTTCTTCTTCTTCTTCTTCTTCTTCTTCTTCTTCTTCTTCTTCTTCTTCTTCTTCTTCTTCTTCTTATTCTCTTCTTTTTCATCTCCTTCTTTCTCTTATTCTTCTTTTCCAACGTTGTAGTCTTCTGTTCTTTTCTCCTCCTTACTCTCTACTTTTCATCTTTTTCTTCTTCTTCTTCTCCTTCTTCTTCTTCTCTCCACTCTTCTTCTTCTTCTTCTTCTTCTTCTTCTTCTTCTTCTTCTTCTTCTTCTTCTTCTTCTTCTCCTTCTTATTTGTTATTATCTTTGAATCCTCTCCAGCGTCTCTCTCTCTGAGAATCCTCTTTCAAACACGGAGACGCAAAAGAAGAAGACTCATGAATAAATTAAATTAATCTACCGGCGGAATAATAATTTCCCGTGATTTGCGTGGTCGTCGAATACGACCATAATACTATAAATCCAACTTATTGCCTGACAGTGTATTTATAATAGTAGATTCTGAAATGCAACTGGCTGTCCAGCAGTTTTCTGCTGGAACAGGATCGCCGCCGTTCAACAGAAATAAAGCAAGATGGCTGGCTGGCTCATCTCGTTCGCAGGTGCTTTAATTGCATGTCAACAGAAAATAATAATATGCGGTTGTCAGCAACTTTTTACGCGTTCTACCACCATTATAGGTAGGCGAACTTATAAATAAGATGGTACATGACATAACCACTACTGAATTTCTGAAAGTTGTGGAAATGAAGTGTTTGAACTTTGTTGCCTCTGAATTGAACAGTCATCTTTTTTGCTTCCTTCTTCATCTTCATGAGAAACTCTCCCATCTTCTACCCAACAATAGTTGAAGGATAGGCGTACACCGGTTAGTCAAGACAAGACTAAATTAGTCACGTTTAGTCACAGTAATTCACATAGCTGCTTATGAAGAAGCACACACCGATGCAATGACTAATCGGTGTGTGTTGCTTTAAGCAACTTTGTAAAGTACTGTGACTAATTTCGTGTTGTCTTGTCTTGACTAACTGGTGTGCCTGTCAAGTGGTTAACACCATATGGTATCAAAAATTGTATAGACCATGATTGTTAAGTGTTAAGAAATTATTCATAGCTCTGACAATGAGTAGACTAGTGGATTGCCAGTTGATTGGGAACTTTTCCCATACCATAGAGAAACCAAACACCATCCTTACCTCGCCTATTCTTGTTATCAATAACCATCACTGGTTATTTGTGTTATACTTCTCAAATTCATAATCCAACACTCACTGTAATTTGATTCTCAATTTTTATTGATAACATGATTTCCACTTGAGCTTATTAGTTAAATTTTCATTATTATCTCAAGAATTGTAATTTTACACAATTGAACTTATTTTGTCCTACATCTCCAATAACCTCACTAATCTTTCCCTCTTGAAACGATTCTTCACAACAATTTTTCCTCCATAGCTGGAAGACCGGACGCGGACCAATGCGAAACTCTAGAGCCGTTCATAGCAGCACGTCAATAAAAAGCGCCAAGAAGTGAAATTGACAAGAAGACCGCGCAATAAAAGAGTGTACTTTCATTGTCAAAAATCCCGCTCCGTCGTCGAGTTTCCCCATTTCTTTTTCACCTCTTCTTCTTTTTCGTCTTCTTCTTTTTCACTCCGTCGTTTTACGACAAACTGAACGGACGGACGCTCCAATTTTCTCCTCGCTTCTTCTACAATCACCGCAAAACGAACAGAACGAAAAAAAAATTGTGCATTGTACAAGATTCTTCCGCAGCCGTCTATGCGCCATAATAATAATTTCATTGCATTGCGTGAGTCATAACGCTAATAGCGTTTCCTTGCCTCGCCGGACTCTCCAACTTTCATCCATTACGATTGTAATAATAATTGAGAGCTGTTAAAAGTGATAGAAAATCGGTCGTCTCATCTCAGTTTTTAATCACAACAGGAAGGATCGTGCCGCGTGTTATTGTTATTGATTCTCATTGATCTGTGTTAGTATCTACCTCGCCGTAACGGAGTCATGCTGCAAAATGATTATTACCCATCACTTTGACTCGAGCCTGTGTTACGACTCCAACCGAAAATTCCACTTTGCTAACGGCTTGGAGATGCGAAAAAATTCTATTTGGCAAGTAGGGATTTTTAAAGGTTAACTGTTTCGTATACCGACCAACAAGATAATTGAAAGTAAAACATGATATGATCAGTTGCAAATTCGATAGGTGTGAGTCACGGAACCATGGTACTGAAATTTCAGCAGGTGGAAAGTTTATTTTATCCCCAAGTTCTTGCACTTGTTTCAAAACGTCTTATCAACCTATTATCAACATTTCTTACGCTAAAGCTCAAAGGTCCAATAAAGGTTGAGCGTTGGAGAATCCTAAGTCCTCTAAAGTTCTAAATCTGCCTGAAAAAGACATATTAATTCCATGTTTATAATTTTCCTTTTTTCCCTCAGATGATGCACACAAATCAGCCCTAGGCGTGTAATGGTAATGATGAGAGTTGAATTTAACAATGCTAATTAGAATAATGGGATCAGCTGATCCAAAATTGTTGATCCCGGTTGATGCAGACCAATATAAGAACAATAAGACGGTAAAGAAGAAGAAGAAGAAGAAGAAGAAGAAGAAGAAGGAGAAGGAGAAGTAGAAAACAAGAACAAGAAGAGAATAGGAGGAGGAGGAAGCGAAGGAGCAGAAGAAGAAGAAGAAGAAGAAGAAGAAGAAGAAGAAGAAGAAGAAGAAGAAGAAAGAAGAAGAAGAAGAAGAAGAAAGAAGAAGAAGAAGAAGAAGAATAAGAAAGAAGAATGTGGAAGGAAGAGAGAAGAAGAAGAAGAGCCCAAAAGTGTACAATTAAAGATCTGAAATAATTGGAAGAGTAATGTTCTAGAATAAATGAAAAAATTACAATGATACATAGAACTACAGAATAACTAGAAGAAGAAACAGAAAGTTAGGATATAAGAATAATAATATGAGGACGTGAAAGAAGAAGAGGAAGAAGGAGTGTAGTGAGGAAGAAGGAGAAGAAGGAAGGAGGAGAAGAAGAAGAAGGAGGAGGAGAAGAGGAAGAAGGAGGAGAAGGTACAGAAAGGTGCAGAACGATAAGCGGTGTGCGTTTTTGCGTTAAACCGGTCATGTCGGAAATTGGACTTCCGCTGTATTGAAGTACTGGCCATCATCTCCTTTCCATGAAGCGGCCTCTGCTTCTTCGTAGAGAGATTTATAATCACAGAGAGATCGAACGGAAGAAGGCTTGCCACTCAGAATAAGTCATGAAGCAAAGTACAGTAATGAATTGCAGTGGAATATTATCGTAATTGAATCCTGAGATACTCGATTAGGCCTAATAATTGGGTTTCAGCACGAATTTCCAATCAAAATGAGTTGGGGAGCAGCTATTTCATGAGTTAGAGTACCTTTCTGTACTTGTTTCGTCCTTGTAGGTTCATGTTGTCGCTTCGTTAAGACAACCGTGGAAATTTTTGTACGAAAGTAAATGATGACGAGGAATGGTCCACATTGCTAATACGCTGGACCAAAATTTTACAGGAAAGCGGACGAATCAAACGAACTTGGTGGAAGGGGGAGGGGTGTGCTAACAGACATAAGCACATCTCATTTGAACCTTGTTTGAAACCTTGAAACTATTTGAAACCTTGTTCGTTGATAATGTTTCTCAGATTGATCTTTCTCAAGTGATTGAATTGAATACTACTGATTTGTTGAATTGAATACTACTGATACTATTGAACATCCACTGATTTGAATGATAGTCAACTAAACTGATCAAATCTTGAATTGAATTTACAAATAGACAAAATTTACAAGTAAATCATTCGGCAGAAATGGAGATCTGTGTGGGCCACGGTAATTTATATAGCACAATTTTCTATTGAATTATTTATAATAATAATTTAATTAAATAATTCATTTTTACCATTATTTTTCACTAACAATCATTGAATTTTCAAATCTATGAAACTATTTTGGAACAATAAATTATATTATCACATTTTAAACATAGATAAATATTCATTTAATTTGGCGGATGGCGAATAATTTTCATTTTACATTTCTATGATAACGAGTAATGTTCTGTTGATTTTTTGTCACATAAATAACTGTATGTAATATGTACAAAAGATATTTAAAAAATAAATGAACAGTTCATAACCCGTTACCATAGAAATTTTAATGAAAGTTATTCACCATCTGCAAAATTAAATAAATCTAAGTATACATACACATATTTGATTGATTGGCTGCCTTTATTTTATGTCCTGGGAGGGCGAAGTTAGGGCACAGCCAGCCCTCTCTTACACTAAACCCTCCTGTACAATTCTGATTATAGTCTCTAAGACTTGAAGCTAGAAATAATTGTTACAATAGAATAACAATGAATAGAATAATAAACAAATAAAAATAAATATAAATATATATTAATAAATATAATGAATAAAAATAATCATTCGACCCATAACTCTCTACACCATTCAAGCACAGTTCTGAGTAAACGGACTAGTTAACTGCATATTAAAAATGCAGCTGCATTGTGCACTATCTAGTTTGCACCCCCGTGGTTGCACTTTTGTTGCATAGTAGTGGGGGAGGGGGAGGGGGGTTTTGTGGGGGGGCCGCACCAGTCCTGGCTAGCCTTCACCGCTTCGCTGCTTCTGCACTCGTAGTGTAAATGTCAAGGCGAAAACTAGGTGGAGTCCTTACCTAGCATTCATTATTTTTTCCAGCCAACCATCTAGCCACCGGCAATTACATTCACACACACACAGACACTCTATTCAACTTTTATTAACCGTTAATAGCGAAAATGAAGGTAATGTTAAGTGTTAAATGTTGCTAAGACAGGAGAATAGATTAAACCATACAGTTTCATCTGATCCTATCTTATCTATTCTAATATTCTTCTCGTTCTTATCCAGATCGTATCACTCTTGTCTAGTCTGATTCATCATATTGTTTTTCCTTTATTTTCTCTACTACTATTTCTCATTAATACTACTGATTGTTATGAGTTCATAATTATAACGATGGTGTTATCTCAATCCCTGAGGAACAAGAAAAACTTAGAAACAAAAATTAGCGTATGTATTCGAGATTCTCAATATTTGTCGTATACTTCGAAAGTAAAGGAAGCGGTATCCCAGTGGCAGAGGCGAGTCTAATCGGTGAGATGAGATAGACAGCGCCTACCACTTCCGTTGTAACGGTGACCGGCTCCTCTAAATACAAAAAGTTATGAGCTTCAAAATCGCCTCCCGGTGGCTCGGAACCCAACTAAAGCTGTAGGCCCATTCATCTCTCATCATCATCCTTCCCATTACCCACGCACAAGCTTAGAGCTTATGTGGGCATCATCTCTAGCAAAAAAAAACAACTTCCTGAATTTCCACTTAGTTCAACTATTTATTAGCGATTTCGATTAATTCTTTTCAAAGATTTGGAATGTTCATTCTATTTGGTAGAAAGCCTTGAAATTCGAGTTGAACTAATTTGAAATCTTGAAATAGTAGATCTTTGCGAGAAGCTCATTCAAAATCCTGAGTAAACGGGCTCTTAAAAATTGAAGGCCTCTTTCACACCAGTGCGGATCGTGCTCGGATAAGTCGGGATGACTGATATATTTATTACAGTTGTTCAATAAACTTGTTGAATCAATTAACCTGACTGATTACACTCATATGATTCATCAGTCAAAATATTTTCATCCCGTCCGATGCGGGTCCGGCACGCAATGGTGTGAAAAAGCCTAATCCTTTCCATACCAAGAATTATTAGAATTTAGGCGAAGAAATTTGAATCACATTATTCAAGTCATACTCTAATTCATATAACAGATATAACCTACTGGTTATAACATAATTCCAATTCTACAATTCTATAACAAAGTGCTTTATTGTAGCCTACAAGAATTACCATTTAGGGAACAAGAGAAGAGATCATGCAAGACGATCAAATTGACCAAAAGGTTAGTGAAACAATTTTTTCTTCTCATTTCACTAGTGCAGCCTTAAAAGATGAGGCGTCAAGGTTAGATCCCGTACCGGCTGATCGCTGCGGTTGGAACGCCGCGGCAGTTACCGTAACAAGCAGGCAATTGTGAAGAGAGTTTCAAAGGTGATTGAGATGAGAGAAGAATGCATGCAACAAGCGGCAGCCATCATCTGCATTATCATCATCATAACGGGTGAAAATTGTCTGAACGAGATTGTTCTGTTGAAACTATTGGGGGCGTGGTGGAATATAGTTCGAGGGAAAGAAGAGATCAGGAAAGAAAATTGAAGGAATCGAAGATGGAGAGTGAGAAGAAGTAAGAGAAGATGGAGGAGAAGAAGAAGAAGAAGAAAGAGAGGAGAAGGAGGAAGAAGAAGAAGAAAGAAGAAGAAGAAGAAGAAGAAGAAGAAGAAGAAGAAGAAGAATACTAATTGAAGGAGAAGAGAGGAAGAATAAGATCAAGAAGAAGAAGAAGAAGAAGAAGAAGAAGAAGAAGAAAAAGAAGACGGAAGAAAATAAAAATAAGAACCAGAAGAAGAGAAGAAAAAGAAGAAGGAGATGGAGATTAAGATGAAGGAAAAGAAGAAGAAGACGCAGACGAAAGAAAATAAGAAGAGGAAGAAGAAAACTTGTGGGGGAAGAAGAAACAAAAGGGGGTGAAGTAGCAACAGTGGAGTGGGAATAGGAAGAAAGCGATAGAAGGAGAAACAAACGAGTAAGGAGAGGAAAAGGAAGAGGAGAGCGAAGGGAAGAGAAGATGAAGATGAGGATGAAGATGAAGATGAAGATGAAAAGAAGAAGATGAAGATGAGGATGAAGAAGATGAAGATGGAGATGGAGATGAAGATGAAGATGATAAAGAAGAAGAAGAAAAATTGAAAAAGACGAGTTAGAAAGTGATAGAAAGACGTGGGTGTGATAGAGTGTAACAACAGCAGAAGGAAGAGAACAGGAGGAAGAGACAGAGGAGGATGGCAAATCTTTAATAAGAAAAAGAAGGCCATACCAGTTAGCCAATCGACATTATCACCTTATATACCAGTAGACAATTTGCGCCCTGTGCTTCTATTCTATTGTGATGTTGGGTGTTCAAATGGTATGCGGTTCAGTGTTGATGGTCTAACCACACAATATCATTATTGCTATGCTTTTGCAACAGCCTCCTCGTCTGCTGTAGTTCAAGAAGCTACGCCCACCCAACACAACAAGATCATCATCACAAAACGAAGTCGCAGAAGGATCAGAAGATGAGCAAGAAGAAGAGAAAGATGGGGAGGAAGAAGAAGAAGGAGAAGAGGAGAAGAAGAAGAAGAGAAGAAGAAGAGGAAAGGAAGAAGAGGAAGAGGAGAAGAAGAAAGAAGAGAAGAAGAAGAAGAAGAAGAAGAAGAAGGAGATTAAGAGGAAGAGGAAAAATTAAGAGGACGAAGAAGAAGAAAAAGGAGGAGGAGGAGGAGGAGGAAGAGGAATAGAAGAAGAAGGTGCATTGGGAGAAGAAGAAGAAGAAGAAGAGGAGAAGAAGAAGAGAAGAAGAAGAAGAAGAAGAAGAAGAAGAAGAAGAAGAAGAAGAAGAAGAAGAGAGAAGAGGAGAAGAAGAAGAAGAAGAAGAAGAAGAAGAAGAAGAAGAAGAAGAAGAAGAAGAAGAAGAAGAAGAAGAGAAGAAGAAGAAGAAGAAGAAGAAGAAGAAAGAAGAAGAAGAAGAAGAAGAGAAGAAGAAGAAGAAGAGAAAGAAGGAGGAAGAGAAGTGAGGAAGAAAAAATAGAAGGACGAGGAGGAGGAGAAGAAGAATAAGAATAACAAGAAGAAGAAAAAGGAGGAGGAGGAGTACAAGGAGAAGAAGGGGAAAAAGAAGAAGGACAAGAAGAGGAAGAGAAATGAGTAGAAGAAGAACAGAGAAAGAAGAAGAATGAGATAAAGAGAAAAAAAGAAAAAGAAGATGAAAGACATGAATGAAGGAAAATAATCTTCATTTCGTTGCGAATAGAGCACTCAGAGAATGATCGATGGTTGTTCGCCCACATGAGTCATAGTAGTTTTCAAATGATCTATCATTCAGCAGTACAACTGATCACACATTGAGGGCGCTATTGCGTTCAAGTGTTGGTATACGATAGACAACACTGTAATCAGGTTAGGCTAATTGTCGAGGTCTTATCACCATGATAATCCAAAACTTCTGAGACGATCTTATTGGACAGGTCTTCATTGTCTGTACTACACAGTTGCGTAAGATATTGTAGAAGAAGAAGAATGGATGTCTTCCAATAATTATTTCGATTACTCTAATTCTGGATTGCATAAATTGAGATCAATTTCAATCTAGGATCAACACAACGCTAAATTGATGAGATCACTGATTCAAAATAGTTTATCCCAGTTAGTGTAACCTAGGGTGACCAAACGTCCCGGATTTTCAATTTTATTAAATTTTTTTACAAATTTATCAATCCAATTTCGTCCCCTTCAGTTTTCGGATAAACCGATACTTAGTTTCTGCTATGTCAGCCACCAATGTTGCCAGATGACAGGCTGTTTTTCGGGAATCGAAATATCAGCCAAAGTCATCTGGCTACGCTGGTTTTATGAAATCAATAGTCGCTTCAGTGGGGATACTTAACCGCCGTAAAATGGAGAAAAATGTAACGATTTCCCAATTGAAATGACGTAATTTTACGGTTGTTAAATGTTTTCGGTTTACGTGCAACCGACCCATAGAGTTGGTCTGCAGAACTCTAGAGAGATTATAGATATATATTTGCATGGTCCACGCACTCAGACCTGAATAGATCCGATGTGTATAGACATACATTTCCATTGCCTACACTAACAGACGAGACGAGCGCATGAATATTAATACAATTGCATCCATTCATTCTCACCGCGTAGCGCTGCCATTTAAAAGAGGCCCGCCAATGAGATACAAGATAAGTGGAGGTACTCTACCGCTTCAATAGCCTTGTTTTGAGTGGTGGGCACTCTATAATATCCGCTAGTTAACTATGACCTTCTATTTTTAACCTGATTTCAGTATTTGATTGATGAGATCCACATTCCTGCCAGCAAACATATCGTACAGCATTTATGCAAAGTAATGTCTGCGGGAATGGAATTTGTTGCAAATTGATAATGTATGTTGGAAGTCTAAGAAAATGATAATATGAGATGGTCCTTAATGGGATTTCTCAGACGATAGAAGTGTTGCTAATATAGATTCAGATGTGAGAGAATTCATCATTGAAATAAAACAAAATTATTCATATTTTTCACCATGTTACTTATAAAGTATTTTTCTTATAATTTATCTTAGTGCATTATTGAGTAGAATTTTAGTATGATGGAATATTCCTTAATGAGACTTCTCAGACGAGAGAAGTGTTTCTAGCTGATTCATTAAGATAATAATTAACTAATTGATTATGTATATATTAAGATCATATTGTTACTCTCAATAAAAGTGCTAACAGTTACTACTATTGAAACGTACTATTGAATTCTTCTACCCAATGTTTTGTTGAAATACAACTATGCAACTATGTTTTGTTCAAAGCTTATATGTTTTAATTCACATGCAACTATTCAAGATCGTACATTACCTATTGCAATTGTCATACAAAGTAACTATTATAATGCTGAAACATTGTTAAAATCCTCTATTCATGCCTTTCATTCGCAAGCAACGTTATTCAAGATCGTAGATTATTTAGTATTCTCGACAGACAATCTTACAAGTTTTAAAAGCAAATTCTGTGGGACGTATGACGTCTGGCCTGTTTAGCATTTAAATGTCAATTGGATGAGTATTTTCCAATTTCGTCCTAATAAATAATTCTAATTAGTTGGAAAAGGAAATGATATTCAGTTCAACTAACAACTTCTAGTCGTCTATACAAGTTTTTTTATCAAGTATTAGTATATGTAGACACCTGTTACACAGTGGTATACCTATGTTATTTAGAGCAGATGTTTTTCTGTAACGCGATAGGTCAACGTTTCTTCTATTGCGATATCGAATTATCCAATATAATTATCGCATCATGGAATATCGATGTAACTATTGCATTTCCATGCCATTGAACAGCCTTGACGAATATAAAAATTGTACCTTGACAAAAGTAGCCAATGTAACATGAGAGGTTGAATAGGATTGGATGAACTAGACGAAGAGTGTAAAAGAAAACCAAGAAAACATTGGTGGTTGCCATAATTTCTTCAAGTCATCATTTTGATCAGTCAAATTATAGATCATAATAAATGTGTTTTGCTGTCATACATCACGTCTACAGTTCACGTCATATCACCTTCAAACACTTTTTAACAATATTTTCTCAACAATTTTGATTAATACCGCAAAAGATACCATAAACTTTCAAAACTCTTCATGAAAATTAAATTTAACATGATGGCTCTGAATTCAAATACAGCGCCAAAATTCGGTCCAGAGTGTATTCGGCCAATGAGAACTCAGCTACAATTCAGTCCAAGTGAATTCGGCCAATGAGATCGAGACACAGCATGGCCATCTTTAGACAAAACTAAAGAAGGCCATGGACACAGGCTTCACCCTTCTTTAACATAGGGAAGATAGGATTGTTCCACTCCATCAATGACAGCCCCCTGATTCACCCATCAGCGGTGCGGCCCACGGTTGAGGGTATCCCCACCAATAAAATAGTGTCTTTCATCTTTGGACTTGAATCAATTTTGTGACGCAGTTGGATGCTCTTCAAACATATTTAGACTACTCTCATCCGACATTGACAATTTGCATGTGTAATAGTTGTATTCAAATCATCATTCTATCATCCCATCCAAACTGAATCAAGTCGATTGATTTAAATCGCAATTTAAATTGCAATCACGCTCGCTGCACTTCACTGCCACATTGCGTCACTGCCTCGATTATCATCTTCTTCAAATAATGATCAAGGTGTGAGTGAAGATTCACTATTATTAGAATGAGTTTAATAGCTCGGGAACAACCAGTCGATAACTATCATTATCGAGAACGCGAGCCCATTAATGAGACTTCAGCTGAAAAAAGATGGCCGAAACCAATTAAAGTGACAGCTGTGATGGGATTGTGCAATCTGTTGCTATTGAAAAAGTGATTAATGGTTTTCCGAGTTGGATGGCGCAGTTTTCTGGGAGCGGGAAAAAGAAGATTTTCTTGTTGAATTTTCCTGATAGTGCAAGGTAGAGTGGGGGAAGGAAAAAGAAGGAGGAGTCAGAAACAAGAGGACAACATATAAATTGAAAACTCTCTGTTCATTTCCTTCCTATCACGTCATGGAAAACCATAGTTTGCAACTTGTTCTTCCTTTCCTTCTCTTCTCTAGAGCGCTCTACACAGTGTTTTAAGCAAGTTGTATCTTATAACTCACTTGTACTCTATTTTTATACCTTTTTCATTCTTGTATTGAATGTGTCTTAATATTGAATGTGTCTAAACATATAAGAAGAAGAAACAGGAGGAGAAGAAACCGGAGAAAAAGAAGAAAAAGAAGAAGAAGAGGAAGGAGAAGAAGAAGAAGAAGAAGAAGAAGAAGAAGAAGAAGAAGAAGAAGAAGAAGAAGAAGAAGAAGAAGAAGAACAAGAAGAAGAAGAAGAACAAGAACAAGAACAAGAACAAGAACAAGAACAAGAACAAGAACAAGAACAAGAACAAGAAC
Organism: Laodelphax striatellus; assembly: GCA_017141395.1. NCBI lineage: Eukaryota > Metazoa > Arthropoda > Insecta > Hemiptera > Delphacidae > Laodelphax > Laodelphax striatellus. The sequence continues at coordinate 4,699,431 of CM029532.1, read as the reverse complement.
AAGAACAAGAACAAGAACAAGAACAAGAACAAGAACAAGAACAAGAACAAGAACAAGAACACGAACAAGAATAAGAACACGAACAGGAACAAGCACCAGAACAAGAACAAGAACAAGAAGAAAAGAAGAAGTAGAAGAAAAAGAAGAAGAAGAAGAAGAAGAAGAAGAAGAAGAAGAAGAAGAAGAAGAAGAAGACTACCACTTTAAATAAATAAAGCGAGTCTTGCTACAGCTGTTGCCGTCTCTCGCATCCTTTTCTCCATCTTCCTCGGTCAAAAACATCATCATCTGTGAGTCCCCTGGACTGCATCGCTCCATCGACACCACACTTCCAGGAATGCCTAGGTCTTCCCCTCTTCCTTCTTGTTTCTGGAGTCCACTCTTTGGCCATCTCTCATCATTCATCCTCTTGACATGCCCATACCAGTTCAAACATTTTGCCTCAATCGTATCAATAATATCAATATTCAGACCCATTTCTCTTCTTATGACTTCATTTCGAACTCTATCCATCCTTGTGTATCCGCAACACCGCCTCCAAAAGTCCATCTCCATAGCTCTTAGTTTTGCTTTATGTTTCATAGTCATCTCCCAGGTCTCAGCGGCATAGATGCCTATGCTTTCAACAACTGTTTTATAGAGTCTGATCTTATTTTCTTTTTTAATTTTTGAGCTCCATATCACACTGTTCAGTTGCCTGATCGCTGATTTTGCCTGACCAATCCTTGACTTAATTTCATCATTGCTACCCCCACTTGATGATATGACTACTCCTAGATATTTAAATCGGTTTGTGGCTTTAATTATGCATGATCCTAGGTTTAAATCCTCTGCTTTGTCCCCTACAACCATGTATTCTGTTTTCAAAGCATTTATGGACAGGCCCCATTTCGTATATTCTTCATCAAGTTTTCGCAGCATGTAATGAACATCAATTTCATCCTCTGCTACTATAACTTGGTCGTCTGCGAAATGCAATGTGTACAGCCTCTGGTTTTGAACAGGAACACCCATATTGCAACATTTTTTCCGCCATACCTTCAGCGCTTCGTTCAAATAGATTTTGAACAAAGTCGGAGCTATGCAACAACCTTGTTTCAATCCCTTGTTGACAGGTATATCATCCATTACTCTGCCATGCATTCTGATGTTCGCTGTCATATTCTTGTAAAGTTGCTGTACCGCATATACATATTTAGGACTTATGCCCTGATTTCTCAAAGCAAGCCACAACCTTGAAAGAGGTACACTGTCATAGGCCTTGGTCAGGTCTACAAACACAAGATGAGTGGCTTGGTTGTGAGCCAACCTCTTTTCAGCTATTTGTTTGAGGGAGAAAACACTATCAACGCATGACCTTCCCGCTCTGAAACCATTTTGCTCTTCCACTTCATTAATTTCTCTCTCAATCTTATTTTTCAAGATCTTTCCATAAACTCTTGACAGTGAGTTTGTAACACTGAGTCCACGGTAGTTATTACAATCTTGGCGGCTCCCTTTTTTATGAAGATTGATTATGTGTGACTGTGTCCATTCAGGTGGTAGCCTGTGTCCTTTAAGGAATAAAGTGAAGACATATGCCAGTAATCTCAACAGTGTTTCTGTCCCATGTTTCAGGAGCTCATTTTGTATACCCTGAGGACCTGTTGCCTTTCCATTCTTCAAATTTCTTATCACTGACCTCACCTCCTCCACAGTCATTTCATCATCCTCGTCATACTCTACCTGACATGGTGTCATTATGTCTTCAGAAAATTCCGGTCTGTTTTCGGTCAGAAGTTGGGAATAATGTTGTTGCCAGATATTCTCACTGATAATGTTCAACCCTCCTTTTTCTTGTTTGTTTGTTCTCAAACCTCTAACAATTTTCCACGCTTCTCTTGATTTTGTAGAGCCTATGTATCCATCCATTTCAGTACATTTCTTCTCCCATTGATCATTTTTTGCCTGAAACACCAGCTTCTTCACCTCTCTACACAATCTGGCATACTGCCTTCGATCCTCAACATCCTTTGTCGTGAGCCACCTGTGATATGCACCTTTCTTCATGTTGACTGCTTGGTCAATATCTGAGGTCCACCAAGTGGGTGCATTTTGTGCTCTAAATTTGGGCACAGGTCCAAGTGCTTCGGCAACTGAGTCTCTTATGCTGGATACAATGTCATGGTATATTTCACTTGCTGTGGAGTATAGAATATTTTGTAGCTTCAGGTCGAGTCGAAGTTTATACAGATATGATATGGATGGATCTTTCAAATTTTCTACATTATATTGCGCTTCCTGTACCTTGTTCATTTGAATGGGAGCTGGTGATTCGGTTTGGTTGTCATTGTATTGCAGTCGCTGTCGAAACGGGAAATAACAAACCGCACGAAGAAGATGGTGATCTGATCCACATTCAGGCCCTCTTAATACTCGAACATCTTCAAAGTGTATATTTGTCTTCTGCTTTGCCACAACGTAATCGATGATGGTTTTGACATTCCTAGCTGGCTGAGTATAAGTATACTTGTGGATTTCTTTATGTTTGTAAAACCCATTCAAAATCTTCAGGGAATTTTCTTCACAAAATTGAATGAGTCTGTCACCATTATCATTCAGCCTATCATCCCCGAATCGTCCTACGACTTTGTCATTCATTCTATGCCCAGTCCATCCGTTAAAGTCGCCCAAAATGATCACCTCTTTTCTATCACTTATCTTTTCGATATGCTCTGTCAATATGTCATAGAAAGCTCTTTTTTCTGCGTCACTTGCATCGTTTGTTGGAGCATAAATTCCGAAAATTTCGATGTCCTGTTTTTTCCATGTAAGTGATAACCTTATGATTCTCTCATTTATTTGATCCCAACCTTTGATGTTCCTTTTTAGTTTTTTTGTGACAAGAATAGATACACCGGCTTGAGCTCTTCTTTCCTTATCCACTCCACTGTAGAGATGAACAAAGTTTTTTATCTCCTCACTCCCTTGTCCCTTTTTCTTAGTCTCAGTCAGAATATTGATATCAGATTTGATTTTACACAATTCTATGGTGACTTCTTCGATCTTATTTCTCCACCCCTGAACATTCCAAGTGCTGATGGTAAGAGTCCGTTTCCGTTTTTCAATTCGTTTACGATTTCCATTTTGATTCCGATGTAGGCAGTCCATATTCCGAGGCTTGGTTATAGGATATTTTGCAAAATAGTGTTTTTTTTTAGAGGACAGGGGGGCAAGCCCTATGCCTCAACCCCCTTCCAGGAGGACCGGGAATTTCTGTCAGGGTTTACTCCCTTAGCCTTTAGCAAACCAATGCCGAACTGCAAGGCAGCAGTGGGGGTAAGGATGGGAAAGGGTGTAGGAGGTATTGATGGAATTAGGGTCTAGGACATGAGACCTCTTGGTTTGGGATTAAGAGGACCTCATGGCATCACGTGGGCAGGGTCGCATACCTGAAGCAAACCTGTCCTCACTGGGATTGTGAGGAGTGTTTACCCGTTACCCTAACTACCACTTTGAAAGGAGAAATAATAAGTGATGAAGAATCTTACTACCACTTTGAAAGGAGAAATAATAAGTGATGAAGAAGAAAAGAAGAAGAAGACTACCACTTTGAAAGGAGAAAGGATAAGGAGAAGAAGGAAACGATAGGAACAGAATGAGAAGAAAAATGATGAGACCAAAAGAAGAAAAATAAGAAGACTGTGATGAAGAGGAGGAGGTCAGGAAAAGAAATAAGAGCAGATAATCCGAGGATGTATCGCGACAAGAGATTATGCTAGTAATAGAGTATTATGTGTGTGTGTAACATAAAAAGCTGTTCTATGGCGCGCGTGTGTGTGGGAGACAGTGACAATAGACCAGTGTCATCCCACACACACGTCTCTAGAGGTGGCCTGCCCGGCCCAGCAAGCTGCTCTATTCAAGACATAACATATCCTTGATACATTTTAAATAACCCGGTGGGATTGGCATGCCTCAGATGGAGAAGAAGCCTTGCTTTGTGCTAGCCAATATCGCACATGCTGTAAAATATTGATGTTATCAATGACACTATCGTCTGGAAAACTTAGATAAGTTTTCTTCTTAAAAAGGTCTTTTAAAGGTCTTCAAGACTTTCAAGCCTTTTGATTATTGTGTCGAAATCACTGTTTAATTATTACTGGATCAGATGATTTCTGACAAGTTAATTGGATCCTGCTATACAAGGTTCCCTATTCTTACACTTGAGAGTACTGTAGTATCGGAGTAAAAGATTATTCAACATAAAAAACCTAGTAAATTAGATGGGCTACTTGAAAAAAAGAGAATTCCTTCACAATTTCGTTGAAATTTAATTTTTTAATATTCTATTATTGAAAAATTATTGGTAATTATGGACTTTTGAATTGAAAGTTTTTGAATACTGTAATAGAATGATTATGTAAAAATCTAGATTATAGAAGTCATTCTCTTTTAGAAAATTAGACTCACCTCACGTTCAGCTGTATCCCACTCTGCAAAAAAATGAAAACTATTGTGAGATTTGATATGCATTGTAATAATATAGCTTATTAATAGAAAATCAAAAACACAGTATCTCAAACATTTATAATATTGAAAACACACACAAAAATATAAAGAATATATCTAATAATTATTTATTAATAATATATATTATTTTATATTAGAATATATATTTATTTATTCTAATATATTTATTTATAATAAAAATATTTTTTTTAAGAAGAAGAAGAAGAAGAAGAAGAAGAAGAAGAAGAAGAAGAAGAAGAAGAAACAGAAGAAGAAGAAGAAGAACAGGATGAGATGGAAGAGGAGAGGGTGGAGAAGAAAAAGAAAAAGTAAAATAAGCAATTTATTTGAGAAAAATGTGGAGTAGACATCAAGAATAAATGAGACAGAAGAAGAAGAAAACAAAGATCAAGAAAAGCATGTAATGAATTTTGTGAGTAGGGAAGGATACGTCATTGGAGGAAAGGATAATTTGAAAAAGAGGAGAAATGAATGGAGCACAAAATAGGGAAGAATATCGAGAATAAGATGAAGAAAATGAAGGTATAGATGAAGAAAAAACAATTGAAAGGAAAATGGTAATATTGATTTGGATAAAGAGAGAAGGAAAAGAAGAGAAAGGTGAGTGTGCTAAGGGTTCCAAAGAGGGAGGAGAGAAATAAGAAGTAGAGGAAGAAGTAAAAGAAGAAAGAGGAGGAGAGAAGGATGGAGTGGGAGAAAAACCAGGAATTGCAAAAGAAGATGATAATGTTAGGAGAAGAAGGATATGATTGAATGAGGTTGTAGGGAAAGAAGGAAAGGAGAAGAAGAAGAAAAAAAAGAAAACTTGTTGAGGTTAAAGTATCTCGTTAAAAGGTACGTAAGAACTGATTAAAGTGACAAAAATGGTGCGAGATGGCAGTATTCTAATATATTTTAGAAAAGAGAGGGAGAGAGAGTGATAGAGCGAGTGAGAGAGAGAGAGAAGAGCAATATTACCAAGAAGAACAATGAAGAAGACAAGTCTTAACACTGAACTAGGCTGGGAGACTCTCAACCATTTTTCGACAGACAAGCGTGAGCCAATTTTTTCTGCTTTGGTTGCATAATCGATTTCATCAGTGCGTGTTGTTTATTAACATCATCGACAGCGGACAATGCACAGCCAAATATCGCTCATTAATCATTGATGAAGAGTAGGAGGAAGATGGAGCAAGGAGAAGGAGAAGATGAAGAAGAGAGCAAAGTGATCTATTGTGGCACTTACACACCTTCAAACAAGTATTATCACAATGTCGGTCAAATGTCATGTGCTGGACCTTGTGAATGAATGAATATTAGCCGATGCTCAATCTATCATCTTTCGAAGAAGACTATCCTTTAGTGCTACAATAAATTCTACCAATAACTTGGCAGTGATTATGGTGGAGTATTTATATTTGTGTTGATCGATTTCTACTCATGTTCTTGTTCTTCTTCTTCTTCTTCTTCTTCTTCTTCTTCTTCTTCTTCTTCTTCTTCTTCTTCTTCTTCTTCTTCTTCTTCTTCTTCTTCTTCTTCTTCTTCTTCTTCTTCTTCTTCTTCTTCTTCTTCTTCTCCCTCTTATTTTTCTCTTTTATAACCTGCATTGATATTTTTTTTTCAATTCCTGCTCATCTCTTTCTTGTTGAATAGTTTTCTTCCTTGCTTCTCATTTCAATCTCCTCACATCGTACAGTATAGCAGGATTCTTTTAACTTGTCAGAAAACAGCTGATTTAACGTTAGTAAACGAGCGTACATCAATCAGCTGTTTCTGACAATTTGAAAGAATCCTGCTATACATTAGTGAATATGTCTCTTTTTCTCCTATCTTCCTTACTGAGTGTTAGTAGGCCACGAATATAACAAGAACGTTCGCTCTCTATATAGTCAACTGCTGTATAATAGCCCCAACAATGTTATAAGTGAGTTCATTATGTATGCTGCGTGGACGAGTTCACTCTATCTGCGGCCTCTCATAATTACCTCTTATCATTAGTTAGCAACTTAAAAGGAACGTGGGCTCAGCTCATCACTCAGTGGTGGCGAAACTAGGGTGGAGACAAAGCTAACAGCTCAGAGTGTGATTTTTCTCTCTTTCTCTTATTCTTGTTCATCAACTCCTTGTATCACTTCTGTTCTTTGTGTTCTTGAATATTTTTTTCAATACCCTTCCTCTTGTCTTTCCACTAAAATGGTTCTCTTTTTCGACACATTTTTTTCTCTTTCACATTGTTCTTGTTTATCACCTCCTTGTTCTTTTCTGTTTTCTGTGTTCATTCATTCTTCCTCTTGTTGTTTTAAGCATCCTCTAGTTGAAAATTTATTTCTCTTCATTGCCTCATCTTGTTTCTCTTTCACATTATTCTTGTTTATCATCTCCTTAACCTTTTCTCTCCTCTATGTCGTCGCATTCTTTTCAATCATCTTCCTCTTCTCGTTGGTAATAATCTTCCAGTTGAATATTTCTCTTCTTTGTCTCATTCGCTTTCTTTCGTATTCCACTCTATCTTCTTCTATGTAATTTCACCATTCATCCCCTCTCTACCTTCTACTTACCTCTTTCCTAATTCTTCGTTTTTTCGCCTTTTTCACCATCTTCTTAATCGATTAATGTTAGTGGCGAAGCGTGGTATACTTATTTGGTCATCGCCGGGTATATTTCCTATAGGATACTATGCTATTTATACTACTATACTATATACCCTATAGGAAATATACCCGTCGATGACCAAATTAGTATACCACGCTTCGCCACGGATTAATGTTCACACTACTATTCTTCTTCAATTCTTATCTTCTTACAATTCTCACTTTCTAATTGGTGTCCATCTTTTTCAACCTCCTCTACATAATTATTTTCTTCTTTATATTCTCTACATATAATTTGCTCTTGATTGAGAGGTATTGCAGAATCTACTTTCTACATGACTTCGTCTATAAACATTAACACTCACAAGCATTGTCATAGATCTTCTCAATAAATAACCATGCCATGTGCCACATTCCAGCAACTCATTCATCCAGTCAAAATATCAACGCTGTCTCGTACACTGCCTACGAGTATAACGTACTTTGGAACAACAGAAAGAACACTGCTAATCGCCCCGATTATCCTTCTCAGCCCATGACGCATGAGTACAATGTGTGTTGATTTTTTCTGATGATACAATATCCATGATGAGTCGTGAGTTTTATTGCGCCGTACGTTACTCTTCTCTTCTTCTTTTTCTTCCTCCTCTTCCTTTTTCTTCCTCTTCTTCTTCTTCTTATCTCCATACTCTTCTTCCTCTTATCTTCTCTTCCTCATACTCTTGTCTTCTCCTTCTTCTTCTTCCAATCTTCTTACTCCTCCTCATCCTCCTTCTCCTTCTTCTTCTTCTCTTTCTTCTTCTTTCCTTCTTCTCTTCTCCTTCTCTTCTCCTTTCTTCTTCTTCTTCTTCTTCTTCTTCTTCTTCTTCTTCTTCTTCTTCTTCTTCTTCTTCTTCTTCTTCTTCTCTTTATTCAAGATGAACCTCATTTGAATTCGAGGATGATTCATACGTCCATGCAATCCACTCTATACTTAGATCTCTGCGAAATTGGGCCTCTTCTGTTTTCTTCTTCTAGTTTTTCATCTTCACCTTCTTCTTCTTCCTCTTCTTCTTCTTCTTCTTCTTCTTCTCCTCTTCTTCCTCCTCCTCCTCCTCCTCCTCTTCTTCTTCTTCTTCTTCTTCTTCTCTCTTCTTCTCTTCTCCTTCTCCTCCTCCTCCTCCTCCTCCTAATTTTTTCCTCCTTTCCTTTTGTGTTCTCTTCATTTAACATCTAAATGATGGATTCGGGGATGATTGATACGTATATGCAATTGAATTCATGCAATTCACTTTATGCTCAAATCTCTTGTATATTTTGTAAAATACAATACAACATGCAAACTTGATCGAACTTTAGCCTGCACTACAGAGTTGTATAATATACTACTTTCATATTAGAATGTATCATATTATTATACATTGTTATAATATTACATTATTATGCAGTGTCTTGAGCCTGCACTATTCTCAGAGTAAAAACTGCAATACACACAGACTCGAACTGAGCTCACATACATATTTTATATTGATGTTAATATCAATTACGAGGACTTTCCTCAGTTGAAGTTCGCTACTACAAGCCATACCTAATTATTCGACCTTGAGTCCAAACGGCATCGTACTTCCTCAGCCTGAGTAAATTGACTGACCAAATCAAGCATTGCAAGACGAGATTGACACCACTTGAAGCAGACTGCGTCGATGTTGAGACTGCTTGATTAATTGGAATCTCACGCTCAGATACAATCTGACAGCCGCCTATAACTGTTATCAACTAGGAAAAAACCTCAACTACAATCTCAAACTCTATAAGGATAGCCAGAGCGACGGCCGAGTAATTGATTTATTATTTTAATTAGAGATCTCAGACAGTGACAATAAACTTGATCGTCGAGAACCGTTAGTTTTAAAAGCCGTCAGCGTCTTAATAAAAATAATT